>PVLA01000559.1:0-516679 GCA_004027455.1 Hydrochoerus hydrochaeris
GGAAGTAAACAATCCAAGGCAGTAATTAGATAGAGACTTTTTTCAATCTTAATTTTTTTATGATGGTTATGCCAGATATATGAAAAGAACCTGAATAGATTATACAATTATGAAATATGTAGTTTTCAAAAAATAATGGTTTTATTTCCCTGTAAATGTGTAATTTCAGATATTTAAAACTATTTTTGTATTATGTTTGTTTTTATCACTGGGCTCATTTGTACAAAACCCTACTTTATAATCTATTTAAAGTCAGTCAACTTGTATATGTTCATTAAAATACATATGACCGACCTGGAAAAGTTGACAGATTTTGCTTTGGTCAAAATGAAAGTGTTGCATAGTCAAATGATAAAGACCTATCTTATGTGATAGTTAAGTGTGGTGTCAACTTGAACAACTTAAGAAATTTGGGCAGATTAAGAAAGTCTGATGGATGAGTGGAACACATTTCTGGGTGTGACTGGATGATTCGCTTGGAAACCACAGCTAAGGAGGAAAGATCCACCAAGAATGTAAGTGGCACCAATGAGTAGGTTTAGCCTTGAATGGAATAAAATGGAAAGAAAGAAATCTTTCCATGTGCTTTTTGAGAGGAGCTCTAGTCTCTGCCATAACCTTTGGACATTTGTTTTTGCTTCTATCAAGCTTCAAGTACAAACTCTTCAGCTGTCCCAAGCTAGCCTCTGGCTTTCCAGTGTGGACTCTCACCAGGCTGTGCAGTATGCTCTCAGCTGCTGACTTTGACTGGATCCTCCAGCTCTCCAGTATATGACTACATTTTGCATGCATCCTTCTTCATTCTGCATGCAGCTGTTCTAAGCCTACTTTGCAAATTCTTCATACAATACTTGCACATACCATTAAATCTGTTCCTCTAGTGAATCCTAACTGATAGAGCCTACTTACCAAATACCTACAATACCGTGTTAGAGATAATTTCACATTTGAAGTTTAAATATTTCCAGAGTAAAATGATTATGCATTGATTGAATTTCTTTTCTTTTAGCACAATAAAAGATGGGTCAAACCTCCTTTGGAAAACCCTTTCCAACTAGTTTTACCGTGTATTAGAAAATTGTACAAGAATATTGATCAGTAAGCAAGTTAGTAATGTTTTTATGAGCAAGGTACTCATTTTAATTATGGTTTTACTATGTAAAACTAGATTTCCATAAGTATCCTTTAATAATAAAAATAAGGTAAGTGATAATTTATTTTTTAAAAAGCATTAAAATATATAAATCTTTCCCATTCATTTTAGCAGTTAATCATAACAGGACTCCTGTAGTGTAATATTATTATTATTCCACTTTACGGGTAATGAAAATAGAATTGTGGTGAGCTATCTACCTAAAGTCAATATCCTACTGAGGTACTCTTTAAAATTATTCTAGGCAGCAAAACATTAAGAAAGTTATGGTAGAACTGCAAAAAATATATATGCTAATTTGTTATTCTGTAAAAATAAAAATATTAATAAAATAGAACAAAGACTACAGAAAGGAACATATATATACATTTTTCTTAGTTACTTTTTCTCATTGCTGAGAAGAAAATGACACCCAAAGTTCAAGGAGGAAAGGTTTAATTAGCTCATAGTCTGCAGAAGTCTCAGTACAGAGTTGGCTGTCTCCGAGGCAGCGTGGCACGGCAGAGGCAGGGCTCACAGTGGAGAAACAGATCATGGCAGGCAGAAGGCAGCAAAAGCAGTGCACAGCAAGTGGCAAGTGACAAACAGCGAACCTCTTCCTCCCTTACATATTATCTAGGCTACCTACCCTTAGGGTGGATGGCACTCACACACGGGGTAGGGCACTTTAATCCGAGCATTGCAGCATGAGTCAATCCAGCAGCACACACCCTACCTAGATCCAGCTACCTCCAAAAAGCTCCACTTGTGATCAGATAAGGCTTTGGGGGCCATCTGGCTGCAACCCATAACATGGAGACAGAGAGAATAGGAAAACGTTGTCATTGTGGTCCACAAGGTTGAAAAAACATTCTTCGGTTCCATGGAAAAATGGACTAGACTCTGAAGAAAGTAGGAAAATAAATAGATGGATAGAGAGACATAGGCAGAGCTAGAACCCAACTTTACCCTTTGACAAATTTATTTTTGAAAGTGATGAAAAGTATAAACATGAATGGAAACATAGAAGAGAAATAATAGATCATAATAAATCTATGTTTTTAGGAGATCAAAAATCTGTAAGCCGTACCAATAAAGACGTTTAGAGTTTTTGAAGTAGGAAGGATAGGTGAGAGGGCAAGGAAATGGGAAATGAAGAGGAGCAAATGTGATGTGCATCTGTACGAATTCCCCGTGATGAATGTGAGTGCTACACACTGCGGACAGACTCTGCAAAGGGAGGGGAAAGGAAAAAAGAAAAAGAAGTAGGCATGTTGTTAATTATGAAATAAGATAACATGGCTTGTCATTTAAACATTAGTTAAAATCAATAAGAGGAAAAAGCAGAGCGACAATCAAAAGACAAGAAGAAATCGCTACTGCCAGAACCAGTCTTTTTATTTTTTTGTGTTTTATTTATTTATTTTTGAATTCGTGTTCTTGTGCTTGCCAGGCAGGAGCTTATGCCACTGAGCTAAACACCCAGCCCGCCAAAACCAGTCTTAAAAAATATTTTGAACTTCTAAAATTGAAATATCAGCAACATAGCTTTATAGATCAGAATTGAAATGGTTCTGTTAGCTGAGTTCTATTAGTGAGGAAGCATTCTTTACACTGATAATCTGTCATCAGGTATTACATTAAATAAGTCATGCTGTGATCAGTTACTAGAAATGTATTTCTCATATTTCATGTCAACTGTGCCTTAAACTGTTTATACATTGAAGGGTTTAATCTTATCATTTGAAATAATACATAAGAAATATAGAAGTCACAAATATTTAATAAACAACTAATTAAATTATTGATGACTAATCTGTACTCTAAAGAACACTACATGGTTTTTGGAGGACAAGGCTGTTAAGGTAATAGAATTCAAGAGCAGGTTACTGCCAATAAGCCCACACTCTCTTACCTCAACACAAGTGAAACACACATTTATACAGAGATATTTCCTGTGCTTCTGTAAATGACCTATTGATGATGATCTTTCAAGAATTGAATTATAGGTCAAAGTTAGGAATGCGGCTCAGATTTCTATAGAACTTTTTACATTTTATAGTATGTATAAGAACTGTTTCATGATAAGAAAAATAAAGTTATAAAAGCTATTTTAATGTTATTTGGTAAATACTGACTCAGTACTTTTTATTCACATGTAATTGAATCCTTAAAAAACTTCTGGGGAAAGTTCCATTATTATTTCATCTCATCATGCACAAAGGAAATGAAATAGAAGAGCAAAGCAGTTAAGTCACTGTCTACCATTTGGAAAAACAGACAAGGACTCGTTGGAAAGAATCTAAGTCTACCTCATTCCCAAGACCCTGCTCTTCAGTACTTCCCTGAGATTGCAGGATTCAACCTGTTGGAGGGTCAGATCTCCGTGAAAAGCTCCAGCCTGCTTATTATGTGGTGTTACATTACACTTTCACATGGAAGGAATAACAGCTTTTGCATTAATCAGAAACAAACTAGCATCAGTGGAAATTAAAATGATCTGTAATAGTATAATTTGAATATTTGAATATTTATTTCTTTTCAAGTAAAACAGAGGCCTACAACACATCTGATCCTCTGGTCTCCAAATGACCTTCAGAGAAATGTCCTGATTTGTATGCTTATGAGTTGCCTTATCCTACTGTAATGAGCTCAATATGTGCTGGTCCTAAAAAAATAATCATTTTTAAAATATATTATTTTTATTTTGTCTATAAAAGGCAAACATATTGACATGTTCATCTAGTCTTAAGAGCTCCTCTTAGTAGTAGAAGCATCTGTGACACAAGCCAAACAGCTGTGAATCTAAATATAGATTCATATTTAGTCTTTGCAACATAAAGGCTGTAAATGTGTGGCTGCTCAACTTGTGAAACTATAAATGACAGTACTATATGTTATAGAAACTGCAGTTTTGGAAATTGAACTTGATCCTTATCTATCTCACAGAGAAACGCTTATTAGGCAAAGCCACATATATTCTATATTTTTCTGATGTGAATATATTCCCATGTGAATGAAGCCCCAAGAAAAGTGGAGATAGGACAATCTTTGTTTTCTATTTTTCTTTATTATGCATTATGATAATTCAGTGCACAAAAATACTTCGGTTTAAAGGGTAAAATAGCAGCAAAATTTAAAGAACTTTAGCTAAAACAATCCAGTTATTGAGAACCAAAATTAAGCATTGCTTTATAAAAAAAAACTAAAGGGAGAGAAAATAATTTTCTTAAATTTTGCAGCTGTTTGGACTGGAGATAATATCCACTGTCGCACTTACTCATATTCAACTTCATATATGAATCAAATTTGGAATTATGATTATGTAAAACAGGAACTTACAAAAATATAGTTATTGCATTTTATCTGCTAAGGCAGTAAAATAGAGTAATACATTTTCAGCAACATAGATTGAAATGACTTAAAATATTTTTAGTTAAGTATAAATGAGTCATTAAACAAATACTATTTCTAATCATTCAGTTTCTTGTCATTTTTCTGCAGAAGTGAAAATGACATCTGGTTTTCTGTGGTTAATGAGTGTGAAATGGTACTGAATTTCCTTTCCCTAGGGTTTTTTTGTCCTCTCTGTTCCCATCAGAACAACACATGTATAAAATAAGTGGCTATTTGTGAAATATTGTCACCGTTCAGCCATATAGTGTTTCCTTTTCTGCAAAATTCTGATGAAGTTCATCCATGGGACTAGCAAAAGTTTTGTTGAAATAAGATTTATGGAAATAAAGGATAATAATAAGGTACTCTACCACTTTTATTATAGGGATCATTCCAGATAACTGTATGATAAAACTATAAAGAAATTTTGAATAATTAAATGATATTTTACATATTGCCTTTTATGGGAAAGGGAGACTATTGAAACTTTATCTAGAAAAAGTAAGACAGTAGGTAGGAAGGAGGGCAGGCTAAAAAATAGACATCAGAAAAAGGTTTTTTATCACTATACATTTTATATGATTAAAAATATGTCATATTTGTAGTATCTGTTGAATATTTTCCAATTTAAAAATAGTGTTGAGATTATCATGCCCATGAACACGTGAATAATAAAAGGATTTATATAAATTATGTTTAATTTCAAGCTTTCCTTTTGTCCCTATTACTGAAGATTCTCAGTAACACAAGATTCCAGGAGGTTAGACAAACACTAGGGAAAAACAGGAATTTTTTAGCACACGTGTCTATGGAAGACAGAAAAAATATGTTGTTTCTTATATGAAAATCATTTCCTCATGTTTTTGTAAAATAAGCTGTGTGGTTCTTTAATGCAGTGGAAGACTATCTAAAAAAAGACCTCCACAGTTGTCTTATTGGAAGCTTTTATATGGATTCATTAATTAATGTCTGTATTTCTGTGAGGTTGATTAAAAGATCATAAATGTTTTCCTGTGTGCAGCAGTGCATATTTGTAGCCCCAAACTTTTCAGAAGCTGAGACAGAAGAATCACAATTTCAAGGTAAATCTTGGCAACATATGAAACAGAGACAAATTGAATAAACAAAAAACCAACCAAACAAATAAACACAGTTCTTACATTTCCTGCTTCAAAACACACACACAAAATAAGCAAAAATGGATTATTAATCAATAATATCATTAAAATTATTAACTTCATAGTTTTGGATAATAATTGAAGTCTATAAAACACTTTTATTAAAATGATATTATGGTACTGCCTGCCTTACTTAAGAAAAAACATACATCCATGTTTTTGTGATTATAAAATCTGTGTGCTGTGTGTGTGTTATAGGTTGGCACCTATAACATTTTACGTCCTTTTATTTAATAGACAGCTCTATGTTCACTTAAAAATCTCACAGGGCAGAGTTAATTAGAATTTCCACACCAAGATATAAGACAAACTTTTAATGTACGTCAAAAGGTAAGATTTCTCTCCAACACACAAATAAGGGAAAATCTGCAGAGAATCTGGGACTAGTGAAGAATGTCTGGTCGGCTCCTCTTTGTTCTCTGATCTGACTTATGTAGGTTGTTACTTCATGTCAAGGCCATTGGAATTCACTTGCTAGAATGGAGAAATTAAAGGTGAAGATAGTGGCCATTTTCTTATTTGTTGGGGGCTTGCTGGTATCTGGGTCTGGCAGTGTTTGCTGCCTCTCACGGTGCTTTTGGGGTTTTTTGGATGTTTTCCCACTCAGCTCAATTCTGGTCTTGTCTGATTGTACAGTTGTCAAGTACGCTGGTTTGTAAGGGATCTGGTTCTAGCTGTGTTGGATAATGGTTCCTTTCCTGTGCTGTAGCTGCTCTCCTATTCATGGGAAATAGATTTACCTAACTTTATACTAACAGATATTTAAATATAGGGGATTTATTTCTCATACATCAGAAAAACTTTGGCCTCTCTATACCTTCAGTTAAGATCTCTGAATATGTGATAGAAGCTGTTCCTTCTAGGCTTAGAATTGGAGATAATAGAGTAGAGCTGATCAGAGAGGGAAATCGCAACTTGAAAGCAGCTCTTTCCAAAGCAACAGCAGCCACAACAATAAAATGTTCCTAGAATATCTATTTTGCTTTCTGTTCCTTCAAAATTTGAGATTTTGAAGTTGGAAACTTGATAACACAGAATCAACTAAAATTTTCCTGTAATATTTCTTTCCCTATATTTCTCTTTTCTATCCTGTGTGGTGGGATGTCTTTAGTACTGACACAAAAGAGAAATAAAGTAATACAATTTTTAAAAATAATATACTTATGTGTGTTTATCTGTGTGTACAAATGAGTGTATTCAGAATGAAAGAGGAAGAAATGACATTTTCAATCCTACCACTATTTTCTAGATTGTAAGCACCAAAGCCATCTTTTCCTCTGTTAAATTTCAAATAAATATTGTAATTCAAAGGAAAAACAAAGCTATTCAAAAATGGATTTTTCAGGAATGAAATAAAAACATGTATCAATCATTTACTGTTTTATTCTTCCTTATGCTTTTACTGAAGATATTTACCATGTTGATTACATATACACATCAACAATCTCGATGAAACATTGTCTTCAAATGTAGAACATATCTGTACTTAAACAATATGGGTATTTTGAACACTGTGGTGGCATTTCATGCTGTCATCTCTTCTACATAAAAGAATCAGTGTAAAAACTAAAACATACTGTGAAATGCGAAGAAATTGTTCAAAAGGATAATAAGGACTAGGATGAGGGAAATGGAAAAGAAAAATTGCACTGTTTTATTAAGAAGATATTATGGTACTGCATGCCTTACTGCAAGACAGTTATGCTACTGGTATTCTTAGTTCATTAAGAAGGAAGGTTTGTGCTAATAACAATAAGAGAAAATTTTATGCCCATATCTTGTACCCTGATTAGCTACTTTAAATATTACAACATGTAATGCATTAATTATTGTTTTCTCCTGTTATTTTGTTATGAAAATGTTTTCATCTTTTTTCCATTAGAAAATTAAAACATATTTTTAAAATATGATTTTTTTACATAAAAATAACTCAGATCATGAAATTTGGTATCAAGGAGACAAAAAAACAAAACAAAACAAAGCAAGTAATTCAATTTCTAAGTATTTCTTTGGTTGTGCAGCTCACTCACTGGGCTAGAATTCATGACTGCTCATCCATAAAAATAAAATCTATCTGAAAGTGCAAAGATATTTACAATGTCTATGAACAAGCATAACTTGGCATTTTAGTGAGTAAAAAAGTATAATGCTAATTATATGTAGGGAGTTTATGTAATGCTAAAACATAATTTAAGAACTAATAGTAATTGCAGACAAATTCACTATTTTGTTTGATAGCATCTGTGGCTACCTTTCATATATTTTTGGTACTTCACAATTTCATGAATATTCTCTTTCTTCTAACTTCACATAAGACTGCCTTTCCCTGTATTTCCTTAGTTTTGTACATCAAAATTGTTATAGATGGGGAGAAATTTGGGAAAAAAATAGCTCCAAACAATCTCGGGTAACTTTACCCCATTTTCCACCAACAGTGATAGTTGACATAACTATAGTACAAAATCAGATTCAGTAAAATAACATTAATATAACCTACAGACCACATGCTAATGATACTCACTTTGGTTGACATTTATCAAATGGTTCAGCAAAGAGCACCAAAACATATTACTTTATAAGTGACTATTAATTATTCAATAAGACAAATGACCCCATATATCATGAAAGAAAACTACACAAACTTAAAAAAAGTGAAAATACACAAGGTATGTTCTGAGGCCATAATTGAAGCAAATAAATCTGTAATACAGAGATATTAAAAATCTACAAACACATTGATACTAAAAAATGCTGAAGAGTTTGTAGATCAAAAATGAATCAGAACTTAAATTATATGTAAGCACAGTGAACAGAATGAAAGTGAAAATACACCATGATAAAATTTATGGGTTGTAGTCAATGCAGTATTGAAAAGTACTTTTATTAGATCCATTGTTTACATTCAATAAAAATAATAGTAAGCCAAGAATTTAGGCTTTCACTTAATAGGCTTTATAAAAATAACAAAATATAGTCAAAGCAAGCCAAAGAAAGAAGAAATAACAAAAGGAAGATAAAATTAAAATCTATAAAATTAAAAATTTGAAAAACAAAGACCCAAAATCTTGTTTTTGAAAGTATAAGTAACATTTATGAACATTTAGCAAATTTTCAGGTAAAAATAACTAACATTACAGGAATAAAATTGATGATGAACTAAAAACCTCATGAGCATCCAAAGGGAAAAAAAGTCCACCATAACAACTTATACAAGTGTGATAACAAATTTAATTTAATGAAAATGACAAATTACTACATTATTTCCAAGTTAAATTATATTAAAAGAAGAGTCATAATAATTTTAAATTGTAGTTTCACACATCCCAGAAAAGAAATATTTTGTTTGTTTTAATGAAGAATTTTATTGGATATTTAAGGAAAAACTAGTATCATGTGTATACAACCCCCTCCAAACAATAGAAAAGATTCTTTTCAGTTCATCTCATACTTTGCAGCAAATGAAAGATGAAATGAGACAGAGACAGAGAGAGAGAGACAGAGAGAAAGAGAAGAGAGACAGAGACTTCAGACCAATGTCTTTCATGAATATAGATTCAAAAATTTTCAACAAAGCCCTAGAAAATAAAATCAAGCAAGATATATGAAACAGAGTATCCCATGGGAATCAAGACTGAACAAACTAATGCAAAACCCTCAATTAAATTGCTAACGAGGAAAACACTCATGCTCTTTTTCAATGACAGAGCATAACACATGTTGGACAAAATTTACCATGGATTAATTTCTAAAAACCCACCTCTCAGAAAAATAAGGATAAAAAGGAACAAAAGTAAGTGAAATCTATACCCCAAATTATAATCGAAAGTCTTGGTGCTTTCGATTTAAAGCATAAACAACAACACATGATGCGTGCTTGCACTACTACTTTTCCAAATGCTCCTAGAAATTCTAGCCACCACAATAATTCAAAAATATGAACTTGAAATTGTATATATAAGAAACTAAAATTAAAAAGCACCATTCATAATTGTTCAAAATGTATATACTAAGGTGTATCTAACAAAGCATGTACACAAGCCTATCCATAGACAATTACAGAATAATTGAAGAAATGTAAAGATAGGCACTGACGGACAAACGTGGTACATTCATGAACTGGACTCAACATAAAGATAGCACTGTATCTGCTTTGATTTGTAAGCATAACACCACTCTTACCAAAATTCCCAAATTTTCCAGATATTTTAAGATTGATTCTATATTTTTATGTAAAAAAAAAGATAGTATACCTAAAATAAGTTGGCAAGGAAGCTGAATTTGGAGGAAGCATAATGCCCAGTTTCATTCTTAACCTCATAACAATAATAACCTGAACCCTGTGGTATCCACAAATAAATACTCAGAGGTAAATTTAACACAACCAACATCTTAGAAATAAAACCACACACAACTATTATGATCAACTGTGATTGTTTTACGGGAATTGAAACCAGGACTTTGTACATGTTAGGCAATTGGTTGCACACTGCATTACACCCTCTGGCCCTCAACTTATTTTTAACAACAGCAAAAAATCGGTATAACAGACAATGGATAAAATGTTCAATAAAAGTTGTCTGTACAGTTTTAATTCTTAGGTAAAAGAAATACACACACACACGAATACACACACACACATATCCAAAATCACAACACAGATTCAAATTGACTCATAATTGATCATAAATTTAATTGTGACCTATACAATGTGGAAGAACATGTGGGAGGTAACCTGCGAGGATTAAGCTTAGTTGAAGAAATTACAGACAGAACACCAAAACTACAGTCTTCAAAGTGAAGTATTGATAAGATAATTTCCAACCAGCTGTAAAGATTTGCTTTAATTGGCACCTTGTTAAAATAATGGATACACAAGAATTGGCCAAGAACATTTGAAATTGCTTTCATTTTTGAATTCTGAAAGTTCCTTATATTTTCTGCATATGAAATAAATATTAAGTAGCATTATGTGAATGCCAACATTTTCTCCCAATCTTTAGTTTGTGTGATCATCCTTTGTAATATTATATGTCAGTTCTACTTCAATAAAAGTGTTAAATTACAAAATATCACCACTCATGTCTGGATGAATCTCTTTAACAGATTTATCAAAGTTTTCAAGAAGACTCAACAATCTTTCTTATGCAAACAGAAAAATATAAAATATGATGTACCTTGCATGCAAGACTCTTCAGAATTGAAAAAGGAAAATTAAAACAGAAAGCAAATATATCAAAATGACAAATTTGTACTGTCCATCTTAATCTTTTTCTCTAGAGTTTAACTCCAACCCCAGTGAGGATAATTTACATCTTTCTTGTGAGTGTCACATTTTCCTATATCCAACATTTAAGAAAATTATTTTTTCTTTTCCTTTATTGAAAAAATAGAAACTGTCAAAAATGAACTTCTCAAGGGTGGGGATATGGTTCAGTGGAAGCACACCTGCCTGGAAAGTGTGAGGTCCTTAATTTAATTCCCAGTCCCTGCCCCCATCCCCAAAATAAATAATATAAACCAATTTTTAAAAATGAACAGGGCATCAATCAATAAATAATCAATAAAATATATTTTGCTTTTTCTATTTTGTTACTGTGCAAAAAGCCATCATGGTGAATATCACTATGTATACTAAAATTACACTCTTCCACAGCTTATGAATTTCACTACACCAGTGTCTTCTACTACGCAACAGTCTTTGGTTTTCACTTATATTGTACCAGTAGACTCTGGTAACCCCATTAAAGATACCAAAATCAGTCATCAGTCTCATATTCAGAGAGTGGTACAGTTGTCTTTTCCCCTTCACACCCATGATTGGTGAACATGTGTTTCTTCTTTCTGCAATCAGTGCTTGCCTTTGCTTTATTTCCTGGGGCCTAGCTGCCATCATCAGTGTTGGGAAATTTGTAGACACAGTCTACGTTTTACTTCCAACCTGTAATGTACTTTAAAGTCTTTTGGAAACACAAAGTCTTGCCTCTTCTATCATCGACTTTACTTTTACCTTCACTTCATTGCTCCTTTCAGTTCAAGTTCTTTTTCTGACTCATCATTTTCCATCTGTAGCTCTAATTTTGAAAGGCCTTAGAGCTTGCTTCTCAGAGCTCTGTTCTCTTTCATTCTTTAGGAGATATGAATGGTTCGTGGATATTCATCTTCTTTTAGGCCTTTATGACTTCATAATGTAAAGTCCTTGCCTAAGTCTTGGTACAAAAATTGCTTGCCTAGCTTACTCATTAAGAACACCACTTTCTGGGCCTGGGATATACCTCAGTGGCACAGAACCTACCTGGTAAGCTTGAGTTTCTGAGTTCTATTGCTGGCACAAACAAAACAAAACAAAACACCTTTATAAAACCAAGTTTTCTGCATGACGCCTGTATTTGACTGTATCAATCATAGTAACATCCAACATGGAACTCTTGAATTCTATTTTTGAATGTAATTTCTACCTTTAATTTTACATCTTCACAAGTGCAATTTACTATGATCACTGTTTTCTTTCCTTCCAAATATTTCTAATAGCCAACCTATGGATACTCATAAATCCTATTCATTACATTCCAAAAATATATCCTAAATATATATCCTTCACTTTGCTTCCAACACCATCATCACACCCTTTTTTTTTACAGGTGGGAAAAACTATAACAGCTCCCTCACACTTTCAAATAGTCAGACGTGTTTTCATTAACCTTATGCTCTTTCTAGCAGTTAGAAAGCTCTTCCATGGTTTTCCATGGCTCTTGAAATAGATTACATCCACCTACCACGACAGCAAGCACCTGGGGGATCCAACTCCTCACTGTTTCCTCTGCTTTGTCTAGCACCCCTCTCCTCAAAGATCCCCACTGGTGATGCATAAATAAATATGCAGCAAAATCAGTCCTTTCCCCAGGTGTGGATTTGGCACATAATACTTAGATCTAATTATAAATTCTTTGCTTTTTTTTCTATAGATAAATTATCGCATGAAGAATAGCTTAAATGTAATGGTTTAAAATTATAATTATAGACTCACAGTTGTATGGATTAGGAATTCAGGCAGTATTTAACTGGCCAGACTTTTTCCTCCACACTTGGTAGAATAGGGTTTCTCAGTGCCATACAGTTAGTGGTAGGTCTAATTTGGAGCTGTCACCGTGGAGGAGATAATGATGGCACAATTGACCTATTTTCCTTTGTGATATAATTTTTGGGACTTGCCATGAGCATGGTGTTGGGGCATGGCTATTTACAAAGCTAGGAGAATTTATTCTATAAGACATTAAGAAAAGATAAGTAGATGCCACTACTTATGAGATTTTTAATGAAAATGAAAGGGAAGTATTCTCCAAAAATCATTCTTGGAAACACTCTGTCATTAAAATCAAAGAAGGACCAAACTAAAAAAAAGAAAACTATAAGAAAATCTCTGTAATGAACATAGATGCAAAAATTCTCAACATGGTAGATTGTGTACTGTAACATAGTAGGATTTATCCCAGAGATGCAGAGATAGTCTAACATGAAAATCAATAAATGCAATACACTCAATAGAGTCAAAGAGAAAAATCACATGATCCTGCCAGTACATGTGGAAAAAGCATTTGACAAAGTCCAATACCCATTCATGATAAAACCTTACATAACATGGGAATAGATGGTCATTATGTCATTCTGATAAAAGCCATGTATGACAAATCAACAGTCAAGATCATACTAAATGGTTAAAAATTGGAGGCTTTCACTCTAAAATCAGGAACAAGACAAGTAGATTTGGAAACAGCTGGAGTGCTTAAACTAGAGTAAAATAAAAAAAAGAATAAGGACAGGAAAAAAAAGAAGTTAAATTATCATTGTTTTCAGATGACATGATACTCAACATTGATGACCCTGAAAACTTCACCAAAAGACTTCTACATTTAATAAGCACCTTCAGTAGTATAGCTGGATAAAAGATCAACACTCAAAAATTGATAGCATTTCTGCACACAAACAACAATCCACTGAGAGAGAAATTAGGGAGCACACATCCTTCACTTTAGAACCCAAGAGAATGAAATATTTATGAATCAATCTAACAAATGAAATAAAAGATTTTACACTGGAAACTTCAGTACTCTGAAAAAGGAGACATAAGAGGATGTCAGAAAATAGAACGAGATCCCTCAATCATGGATAGGAATAAACAACCTAGTGAAAATCACCATCCTCCCAAAATTGTTATATGTACATTTAATGCAATTTCAATCAAAACACCATTAGTGTAGCTCATAGAACCAGAGAAAACATTCCCAAATTTCATTTGGAACCAGAGGAGACCTAGAATAGTAAAAACAATTTCTAAGAAAGTTAAGGCAAGGGACATCACAAGACCTGACTTGAACTAATACTACAAAGCTATTGTAATAAAACCAGCATGGTATTGGCAAAAAAAGCAGACCTGGGAAATGAATGGAACAGGTTAGAAGAGGCAGAAAAAAATTCAAACACATTTAAGTAACTTATCTTTGAAAAAGGTGGCAAACACATTCACTGGAGGAAAGAGTGTCTTTAAACAATGGTTTAGAAATGCAAGGTATTCTTTTAAATCTAGTGCCTACAAACTGCCAGCTTTGCCATATTCTGTTGATCAGGGCAGCCAGAGTCTTGCCACACTAATTCAAGGCACACAAAGATTAACTTTGCTTCTTACCATGAAGCATCAAGCATTTTGTTGACTTTTTACTCTCAGTTTCAAAGATGACTCCCTGTCTTATTTTATGTTTTAAAATGAAGAAAGCCTCCTCCAATCTCCCCTACAGGTCATATTTATGCTGGTATCTCACCATATACCATCCCGATTTTTTTTTAAAGATAGTAAAATCCAACAAAACAAGACAGAGAAAAGCCAATCAAAACAATGCAGTAAAATTGGTATAGAAATTCAAAGCAAGATACCAGGAAAACAACAATAACTATCATAGTATATCTTGTTATCTTCACAATAGTTGTCTGTTCCATCAGGTATTAATTTGCTTTTATGCTTGTTTGTCTCAAATTATTGACTTCTAATTTCATTTTTTAAATTTTATTTTACAAGGAATAAAACAAAAGAGGACAGAATAAAACAGATCAGAACAGTGCAAGCAACACAACACTTCACAAAAAGACAATTGGATATCAACAGTAGCTACTATAATATCTCTTTCTTTGAAATAGTTGAGCATAGCTTCACACACAGTAATATTAAACATAACAAAATAGAATAAAAGGATTCAAGAGAATGAAACTATTACAAGGCATTCTGAACCAAATAACAGAAGTTGAACAATGGGTACTATATTATCTCATTTTGCTAAAAAAATGTTTATACTATCACACATATTAAAATCCAATAAGACACAACATGATAGAACAAATGTTAATAGAAGAATGAAAGCATATTAGGACTTCAAAGCAAGATGATATTAATTCAGCAATGGCTGCCATAGTCTCTTGTTTTCTTCAAAGTAGCTGTTCATACCATCACACATAATAAGTTCAAACAAAACAGAATAAAACCATTACAACCAATGAATGAAAACATTATAAGACTTCAAAGTAATATAACTGGGAACCATGATTACCATAGAATCTTACATAGTTTTATCATTTCTTACACTAGGGAGACGATATGGTATTTATACATGTGAGATTGATTTATTTAGCTTATGAGTATGGTCTCAAGTTGCATCTATTTATTTATAAATATCTCAATGTGATCATTCTTTATAGCTGAGTAGTACTCCATTGTATAAAAGTACCACATTTTGTTTGTCTATTCCTCAGTTGATGGTCACTTAGGTTGTTTCCAAGATCTGGCTATTACAAATTGTGCAACTATAAACATGGGTGCACATATATCACTGTGGTATGATGTTTTCATTTCTTCTGGGAATAAGCCTAGGAGTGGAATAGCTGGGTCAAAGGGGACTTCCAATCCCAGCTTTTTGAGGAATGTCCAGACTGACCTCCACAGTGGTTGCACCAGTCTACACACCCATCAACAGTGCAGAAGAGTTCCTTTTTCCCCAAAGCCTCTCCAGCATTTGTTGTTGGTAGTTTTGTTGATCCTGACCATTCTTTCCACAATGAGATGGAATCTCAGTGTGATTTTAATTTGCATTTCTCTAATGATCAATGATGATGAACATTTTTTTCATGTATTTATTTACAATTCTTATTTCTTCATCTGAAAACTATGTGTTCAACTTGGATACTCATTTTTGGATTGGGTCTTTGAATTTCAGGGGTCTGATTTTTTTTTCATTCTTTATAAGTTCTAGACAGAAGTCCTTTGTCTGAGGGACAGTTCACTAAGATTTTTTCCTAGTTTGTGGGTTTTCTTGTCACTATGCTGGAGATTTTTTGGACATACAGAAACTCTTTAATAAGAAATGATCCCAGTTATTGATTATGGGAAGTATTTCCCATGCAGTTTGGTCCTTGTTCATGAATTCTCTACCTACCCCTATGTTTTCAAGATTTTTACCTACTTTGTTTGCAACATATTTAGTGTTTCTGTCTTAATATTTAAATCTTTGATCCATTTAGATTTTCGTTTAGTACATGGTGATAGGCTTGGGTCTAGTTTTAGTTTTTGGCATATGGATAGCCAGTTTTTCCAGCACCATTTATTAAAGAGTCTATCATTCTTCCAGTGAACATGTTTGGCCCCTTTATCAAAGAAAAGGTGGTTGAATGTGTTCGTAGTTGTGGTTGTATCTTCTAGTGTATTTCATTGATCTTCAGATCTGTTTTTATTCCAGTACCATGTTGATTTTATTACATTAGGTTTGTAGTATAACTTCAAGTCAGGGTTTGTGATGCCTCCTGCCTTGGCTTTGCTGCTTAGAATTGTCTCTGCTATTCTAGGTCTCTTCCAGTTCTAGATGAATTTTAGGAGTGATTTGTCTAGATCTATGAGGTATATTAGTGGTATTTTCATTGGGATTGCATTGAATCTGTATAACAATTCTGGGAGAATGGCCATTTTCACAATATTATTCTTCCTATCCATGAACAACAGATGTCTTTCCATTTTCTGAGGTCCTCTTTGATTTCTTTTTCCAGGGTATTATAATTTCCCTGGATAGCTCTTTTACTGCTTTCATTAGATTGATTCCCAAGTATTTCATTTTTTTGGATGCTAGTGTGAAGGGTGTGGCTTCTCTTATTTCTCTCTCAGTGATTTTGTTGTTAGTGTATAGGAATGCTATTGATTTGTATCCATCTACTTTGCTGAATTTATCTATTATATCTAGGAGACTTTCAACAGAGGTTTGTGGGTCTTATATGTAGAGTTTCATATCATCTGCAAATAATGATAGTTTAACTTCCTCTTTTCCTATCTTTACTCTTTTTATGTCTCTCTCTTGTCTAGTATTTCCAGTATTATATTGAATAGGAGCAGTGATAAGGGACATCCTTGTCTTGCGCCTGATTTTAGGTAAAGTTTTTGGCCATTTAATATGACGCTGGCTGTTGGTTTGTCGTAGATGGCCTTTAACATATTGAGGTACAGACCATCTATTCCAATTCTCTGTGAGGTTCTTATCATGAATGGGTGCTGGATCTTATCTAAAGCTTTTTCTGCATCTATAGAAATGAACATGTGATTTTTACTTTTGGCTCTATTGATATGATGGATTTCATTTATTGATTTATGTAAGTTGAACCATCCCTGCATGCCTGGGATGAATCCCACTTGATCATGGTGTATAATCTTCTTGATGATTTGCTGCATCCTGTTTGCCAATATTTTATTGAGAATTTTTGCATCTATGTTTATTAGGGAGATTGGCCTGTAGTTCTTTTAGTTGGGTCTTTCTCAGGTTTTGGTAATAGAGTGATGTTTGATTCTAGGAATGACTTAGGGAGAATTGCTTCCATTTCAGTTTCATTGAACAGTTTGAGGAGTGTCGGCATTAAGTCTTCTTCGTATTTCTTGTAGAATTATACAGTGACTCCGTCTGGGCCTGGGCTCTGCCTTGTTGGTAGGGAATTGATTACAATTTCAATTTCATTAGTAGAAATTGGATTATTCAGCAGTTTTACATCTTCTTGATCCAGCTTTGGTGGGTCATATGTTTCTAGAAATCTGTCCATTTCTTCTGTGTTATTGAACCTATGAGATTAGAGGTTTTCGAAATAGGTGTTGATGAACTTCTGTATTTCCACAGAGTCGGTAGTGATTTCACCTTTTTCATTCTGTAGTGCATGAGTTTGAATCTTTTCTTTCCTTTTTAACATTGGGTTGGCTAGGGGTTTATCAATTTTATTTATTCTTTCAAAGAACCAACTCTTTGATTCATTGTATTATTTTCTTAGTCTCTATTGCATTAATTTCTGCTCTGATCCTTTTAATTTCCTCCCTTCTTTTGGGCTTGCTCTTCTTTTTCTAAATGTTTGAGGTGTAGTATCAGGTTGTTTGTTTATGTTCATTCTGCTTTCCTAATGTGGGAACTCAGTGCAATAAATTTTCCTCTGAGGACTGCTTTCATTGCATCCCACAGATTCTGGTATTTTTGTTTGCTTGTAGATATTGTTTAATTTCTTCTTTAATTTCCTTTGAGACCCATTGATTGCTCAAAAGTGTATTATTCAATTTCCATGTGTTTGTGGGATTTTTGCGGTTTCTTTTATCATTAATTTCTAGTTTCATGGTGCTATGATCCGATAACATGCATGGGATAATTTCAATTATTTTGCATTTATTTAAATATGTTCTGTGGGCTAGTATATGGTCTATTTTAGGGAATGTCCCATGTACTGCTGAGAAGAATGTATATTCTGATGTTGTTGGATGGAACACTCTTTACATGTCTATCAAGTCCATTTGTTCACAGGAGTGATTCAGTTCTGTTGTTTGCTGATTTTCTGTCCAGTTGATTTGTCCCTTTGTGTCAATGGTGTGTTAAGGTCTCTTGTTATAACTGTGTTATTGCTGATTTGATTTTTCATTTCTGTTAATACTTGCTTTGTATAGGTGGGTGCTCTGGAAATTGGTGCATACATATTTAAGATTGCTATCTCTTCCTCTTGATGTTTTCCCCTAACTAGTTTGTAGTGACCATCTTTAACTCTTAGGACCTTTCTTGGTTTGAAGTTCATTTTTTTTTAGTTCCTATTGCATGAAGTATTGTTTTCCATCCTTTGACTTTCAGTCTATGAATTTCCTTTTGGGTTAGATGGGTTTCTTATAGACAGCATAAGGTTGGATGTTGTTTCTTGATCCATTCTGCCAGTCCGTTTCCTTTAATTGGTGAATTGAGGCCATTTACATTAATGGTTATAACTGTTATATATTGGTTTATTGTTGACATGCTATCTTCCTGATGTATCTTAAATTTTCATTCTGTTTAATTGTCTGTCTTGCTTAGTGTTTTTTTGCTATGTGTATCTAGAATGTCTTTCAGTATTCTTTGTAAGTTTGGTTTGGTGATCATGAAGTTCTTCAGCTGTTCTTTGTCATGGAAGTATCTTATTTTTCCATCCATTTTGAAGGACAGTTTCTCAGGTTACATCAGTCTGAGTTAGAAGTCGTTTTCCTTTAGGATCTGCAATATTTCACTCCATGCTATTCTTGACTTCATTGTTTGTGTTGAGAAGTCTACTGTGACTCTGATAGGTTTTCCTTTATAGGTGATCTATCTTTTCTCTATAACAGCTTTTAATATTCTGTTCTTATTTTGGATTTCTGGGATGGTGATTATTATATGTTTGGGTGTAGTTTTGTTTTGGTTATGGCTATTTGGAGTTCTATATGCTTCACTAATCTGTATGTCAGTTTCCATTCTCATGTTTGGGAAGTTTTCAGCTATTACTTCTGTAAATAGCCTCTTGATATCATTTGTGTTGTCCCTTTGTTTTTCATTTATCCCTATTTATCTTATGTTGTTTTTCTTTGCATCGTCTTGCAGCTGTTGAATTGTTATTTCCTGATTCCTTGTTATTTTTAAAAGATCTTTCCTTTCCTGTTCACTAGCTGAAATCTTATCTTTGATGTCTGAAATTCTATCTTCATATTTGTTGAGGTAGTTTTGGCAACTTTCAATAGAATTTTTGATTTCCTGTTTATCTCTTTGAATCTGCTTCATGTATTCTGTTTATTTTTTATACTGTTCATTCAGGGATTCTATCTTTTGGATTTGTTCCTCTAATTTCTAATTTTTTAGCTGTGTCTTCTTTAGATGCATTCACTGTTTCTTTCACTACTTTTATCATTTCTTCTTTTACTGGGAGATTATTTCTGATTTAAGTTCCTTCATAGCTTCCCCTACTTGCTTCTTTATTTCAGTTGATATCATTTCAGTATTTCAGGTGTATGACTAGTATTTTCCTCCATGTATGTGGCTCCAAGGTTTTCTTGGGATGGGCTGGAGTTTTGAGATTGCATTTTGGTCTTTTGTTTTGTCATTTTTCTATATTTCTGTGTTTCGAGCAATGTTCCGAAACTTTCCCTGGGCATGTTGGAAATCACCTTCTGAGCCCTCAGCTCCTGGGATTCAGGTGCCTTGGTTCCCCTGGTTGAATAAAGGTCTCTGGGCATGGCCCACTCAAGCCAGCGAAACCTCTCCAAGCTAGTCCAGTGTCCTAGGGACTGTGTGGGCACCCAAGCACTGGGAGTGATGTCCCAAACTCTCCCAGGCCAATGCCAGCAAGCTGGAACTCATCTCCCCACTGCATGGACCTAACTCCCCTCATAATTTCATTTTATAAAATTTTTTGACTGTTTCTATTTTATGTATTTGAAAGCAACTAATAATAAGGATGACGGAACACAAATTTATTTTCTTCTGTCCCTATAGTGTCTAACTTACTGCTAATAATATAATTGACATTGAGGAGATATGGATTAAATATATATGTATTTTAGGAACAAAGACAAATTGCCTTTTTTAATGAAATGTTTTACATAAAATGTAGACTTAGGGAAAATGTACATTTTAGATAAAAAGTTAAAAACTATTACTATAGTTTTTTTAAGACAATGGTTAGCAAAGCTGAATGGGATATGTTAAAAGAATCATGGTTACCTGTAAGAGAAAGAATCCATTCCTGTAGATCAGATTCTTTTAGAGGGATAAAGAATCAAATAAGATTATAATAATATGGTATGTGAAGCCCTTAAAGAAAGTTAGAATGCTCAGCTTCTGAAAGCCTGAGGGACAAGCATAATTAATAACTCTAAATATTCAGCCATTGCCACATTTAAGACATATTTTTGTTTATTTTCCTCCAGAACTTTGATTAATAACATGTCAAAGATGACTTTAAAAATTTTAATGATATTATCCCTGAATAATTAAGAAAAAAATATTTAAAATATTTTGACAATATTTTCCTAAGTTGCTGTAGTTTCTTCTTCCTCATGCTTGGGATTAGATTTAGAGATCTTTTTTCTCTTTTGGTATGGTAATAGCATTTACATCCAATTATAAACAAAGGTCAATTAAACACCATTCATTTGACATGTTATTTTCCTGCTAAATTAAAGGTGTTTCAAACAATTATACTGTGTAAAAGCTTGGAAATGCAGTTGAAAGGAAAATTATTTCACATCCAGTGACAGTGGCTCCTCTTCATCAAGCAATGCATTCTGGTGATCAAGGATTAAATTAATTAAAAATCAGTGTAATGAATCTGAACTTTTCATGCTCATGTCAATTTATTTCCTAAATTTATTAATGTTTGTATTTCCCCAAATTCCCCTTATAAACTATTTTTCAAATTTGTTATACACTTTCAATGTTGAAGATTGCCTCAGAAATTTGTTACTATTTTAAACATCTAACATATACAATAACATTCATACATTTAAATCCTAAGCTACTCTCTTTACATTACATTTCTGGTTTCCCATTCTTGAAATAATTTTCAAATTCTATTAACCAATTACTGAGAAGAGAATTAGACTCTATAAGCAAAGTTAATGCATTGAGTGACTAGTCCTAATGATTTTAAATTCATGCCATGCTTTGCCTATTTTTCTTCATATTGTCACTTAAAACAAAATTTAGAAAGAACTGATTAGATCATTTTTCCTGTGGAAGAACTGTATTTTTTCCTCAAAACTTATACCTAAACTTAGCATTGGGAATCTACATTACATTTGAAATTATCCTTTATGAGAGACCTAGTATGTGCTAATAAGAGTCAAGGTTTATTCTTCTAGTCACTGGCACATCTGAAAGGTTTGGCAATAGGAACTGATTAAATTTTAATAATTAAGACTACTTCGATGTTAACCTCTAACAGTGTTTTATTCAAATTATTCAAATCTTATAACATTTTTCTTAAGAAATTTTTAACTGTACAGTTTTTTAAAGAATCTGATCACTACATGATTTAAATTACAGCAAATTTTCTGGCTAGCACTGTTGTGTGAAATGTCAAGTGTCACTGCTTCTGTATGTAAGAATAGTTATGGCATCTATCTCCTCACATCTCTACTTCTGCAAAGCCAAGAGCACATTCACACATGCAAGTTTTCATGGCACTACTCTGGTGTTCTTTTCAGAAATTTATGAAGATGATAACCTGATTTTGTGGAACGAAGAAGATGTTTGGTTAAGAAAATAAGTGTGTTTGTGAAACACAATAAAATATAACATGAATAAATAATATATAAAATAAAAAGCAAAATGATATAACTTTCTGTTTTCTTTACTAAAGAAGTCATATTTTTCTATGAATGAATTAAGAAAACATTTCCTCTAATGGTCCAGTTCTATTTTACCTGTTTAAGTCTGAACTTGTGCATTATCTCATCCTGCGTTCTATGGGTTATATTTTGTCTTGCTTCTCATTACTAGGCTTAATGTTTTATTTATGTTCTTGCTGAAAGTCAGATATTAAATACAGAATCAATTATGAATTGATTTTTGGAAAATAATTTTTAAAAATTTTTGGTTCTCTACAAGCTTACAGTAACTGAATATCAGAAATCTAAGTAGTCTCAAAATAAAGATTTTAGCTGTCACTCAACATGAACAGACCCCAGATTTTCCATCCTAAGAAGTTTTTCTATGAGCTTTTGGCATTGCCCGACTTTATTTTCCATTTATTCAGTAAAGCATGTACATTGAGATGGTTCAATATAAACAAAAGAATAAACACACCAACAGAATATTATAATTGTTTCTGTAGGGATAGAAAAGTATTTCATAAAATTTAAAATGAGTTCTTGATAAAAATATAACAAATTAGGCATGAATAACATACTTCTAACACAACAATAGCAGAATATGAGAAGCCCACAACTAATTCATATGAAACAGCAGGCTGGAACATTTTCAGGCAAATTCAGATGTAACCAAATTATACCCTTAAACAAAGATAAACAACTTCACAAACAACTTTCTGAAACTGTTAATCAACTTGAGACTCCTTGTTATACCTAAAAAAGGGGTGATCTTAATTTTCCTTAATACCTCTACAGATTTACAGGTTTCCATTTATTTCATAAATATCTGAATATTTGTTTTTTATGTCAATATCTGAAAAATAAACCACATATTTTTCTTATATTATACATCACAGTATAATCTCAGTTTTTAATCTATAAAATTACATTAGTTTTGCCTTGCCTGTGAAGATAAAAAGCAGATCTTGTTTCATTCATGTAACAGATTTCTAAACTTGGGGTGTAGCTGATGTAATCTGATGTAGTTTTCAGTCTTCCTATTTTCATACAAACTAAATAGATCAAAGGGCTTAATTACATTCCATTTTCTGTTTTTTTACCCCAAGAATATCCCGGGATATCTGGTCATGTCTACTATTTTTCTCAGTGTTATGTAACTCTTCAATAGCTTTTTACCTAATAATTTACAACCACTGAAAATTGCTAGTGACACCCATTATTTTAATAAGATATACAAAACGATGATGTTCTTACATTATCATTTTTGCTGCACATACTTTTGAGATTCTTTTACAAAATGTCGGATTTCCTATTTTGTTGCTCTAAAAAATGTTTATACATCAAAGAAAAAATACTTGGTTTTCTACTATTATTTGTAAATTTTTATTATATTGAATTTTTCTTTTAGGTCCCATTAGATATGATCAGTGAGATTCTTCAAATAATACAAAGTCCTGGGTTTCTAAAAAGTTTGAAAAGATTATTTCCAATATATTCTGAATGCTTGTCCTACTGCCTCTAACTGATGGAAAGCTCTTTACTTTGATTTGTGTGACTTTCCAACAAGAACCTACAAATAATTAAATTTTCTTTGTGTTGCCTTTTGATAGAAAAATAGTTCCAGGCTTATATTATAACATTTTTTGTCACAGTATAGAACCTGTCATTTATGCAAGAAGTGGTATTTAGAAACTGTAATCTTAGTTCTCCATATCTGTGTGATCATTTCATTTGGACCTTTTCAACTTTCCAGTTAAAAATCATTTATTTTATTTTGGGATGGAAAACAAACAATGAGAAGTCATACTCTTGCTAAAATTTGAATTAAAATATACAGCATTCATTTGCTGTCTTGTTTTTTCTTTCTTTGGCTCTCACTCTGAAAATTGTATTTCCTAAGACTACTAGTATTACATTTTTCTATCATCTGTTTTCTATTCATATGTATATGAGTCTTCAAAATAACAATGCTAATATTGTTAATGTAATGTCCCTATATACTGTTTAAGACTTTCTTTTAGGTCTATTTTATCCTAAACCAGCAATGCTGCACCATAACATTACAGTGTTTCAGGGTCTCTCAAAACATTGTAAATTAAGCTTTCAAATTGGCATAGAGTTTAGGTTATTTTTATTTTGGTTCCCACTTTTGGAATAGTTTTATGAATTTTTGTTCAATTTTGTTTTATAATGCTAATTAGATGCCTCTGAATTCTGATCTCTAAAAGAAAGTACAGTTAATGAAGTATACTTTCAATTCTTTTATTTTAAGTCTTTTTTTCTGTTCCATAAACAATAATTTCATTAATTTTTAGTTTTGATTACTGTTTATAAAATATAAGCAACAATAACTAAGGTATACAGATATATATTTGATTGCATACATATATTCTGATATATCATCATATGTGCCATTTTAGAGACAATACTTAGTGTTACAACCACTGTGGTCTGCAAATTTAAAATATTTCTTTAAAGATTAATCTATAGTTATAGAATTTACTACTGCATTGATGAATCACAGTTTATGTAACAAATCCTCTGAAGATAAAACTTTTAAAACTAGTCTTAGTATTTTGGGACAAATAGGACAAAAATAAATAGGCTTACAATATGTGATTTCCAAATTTGCAGACTAACTTTCAAAATCATTTCTAAAGGATAGATTGTTGCATAAAGGGGCACATTTAGAAGCAATTTAAAAATATTACCAAATTGCTTTTTATAGACATGCAACCATATTTTTCTTATGGGAATGTGTAAGTGTATGCTCCCCATAATGTCATTAGCAGACTACATTTGTTAATTTTTTCCAATCTTCAAAGTATCTGTAGGGAAAACAAATCTTCCCATTGGCAAAAAATATATGCCTGGTCACTTTTTCTGCACCAATTTTAAATAATCCTGTTGTCTTCAAGTGAGAAATAGGTATGAAAGTTTTGACAAACTTTCGAAAAGGACTTATCTAATTACTAGGTCACCTGTATATCAGTTAAACACATTTGGGAGGGATGGTGAATTTTAGAGACACGGTTTAATTATATACTTGTCCTTGGAAGGCCTGCTGAAACATTTATGGCTACTTTCAGAAAGGAATCATTCTGCAAGTTAGACTTATGCAACATGAGCAATATTGATAATATTCTCTACGGTCTTGAAATATTTATCTGAACTTCCTAGATATGTACAATTAAAAGGAGAATCAAACAATAGCTATCTGCTACAATCATTTAGGAAAGCCTACAGAGTGGCTGGAATATTATTTTGGTGTGATGCAGGGTACTGTCATCATTAGTGAGTTTATACCTGATGCTCGATGAGTGTGTGTCACAACCTACTTCTTTAGGAAGTGTATCTGAACAACAGAGTCACTGTAGGGTTAAAGAGTGCGGATGTCATCAGTTAACCACCACAATGCACCTGTCAGATGCCCAGCTGGCACACAGATAACTGAGCAGAAGGCTGATTGGCTCTCTGCCCAGAGAGTCTAGTGCATCCTGATGTGTACCATATTGACAATTATGGATATGCAAAACTGTTCACACATTTGAGGTTAAGAGCAACTTATTCTGAGCTCCTATCTTTATGCAATTCATTTGGTGGCATATGGGGTCATTTTGAAGCTGATTCCCTAGAGACAAGAATTGCTTCAGCAACCAACTTGCTGTAAATTACACTTAACTTTCAAATAGTTTGATAATTAATTATCCTCTAGATTATGAAGAGTGTTTTAAATGATTATGCAGGAAAATTAGGAAATAATATAAATTAATATTGGAATAATAAAGAATAAATGTATTGATCAGAGCTGGTATGACAGAGATGGATAAGTTTTTATGAAGGCAACAGTATCTATGCATAAAACTAAACAGTTAAAAAATCTCTCCTCTAAATCCGTTTGGGAACATCCAATAAAACTGTGTTCTGTATTTCACATTAATAATAAGTGGCTATAATACGCTGTGGTCATCTGCAATTTGTTATAGTAACTCCAGATAGGGTTTCTTTGTGTGTATCTGTAAAACACTTATGTCTTATTCATAAGAAAAACACAAAATTTGTTCATTTTTGAAAAATAGAGTTTTCTTCTATCATATCTTTCATGTCTGAAACTTCTGGTACTTTCAGACATTCTCAAAGCAGATTTGTTTAGTGCCTAAGTTACTTTTGGAAAGAAACACATTACTAGATACATTTTAGCTTCAGTTACATGGACAGAGTTTCTATTTACCCTTCCTCTGGACAAGCACATACATTTTACACCATTATCCAGTTAAAGGATAAAATTTTGTTAAAATTATACCTAGCTTTTCCATATCAGTTGACAACTTGAATATTTTTCTGTGGATAATGTGGTGCCATAAAAATTTATATAAAAATTCAAAACAACTCTTCTTTTGAATATTTTGTTTATTTGGAGAGGCTTATTATTCATAGAAACTTTCCTATGAACAACAATAAACTCATAATATCTAAGATGACATATTCATTTGTTTAAATTTATAACTTCATATAAAATCTGACCCTGGAAGATTATTTTAGTGTCACATGAACTTCATTATACTAGAGTTAATATCAATCTATATTAGTTGAGGGTCTGTTCCTATTTCTATTAAGTATATATTTTCACAAATTTGCTCCCCACTGCTGCTACAAATTATACTTACAATCTTCATTTTTCTAATTGTGAAGATGTAATCTACTGCTGTTTTCAAATTAATCCTTGGTTATTCACTAAATCTTGTGGAATATCTACATCTAGTAAACACTTTGAAAAAGGAAAATTACAAAACAAAGATAGTTTGCAAATATAATATGAAACTAATTATTTAACTAGATATTAATGTCAAAAATTTTTACTTAAATTTCTTTGGTAATTGTAGAGCTACATTTAACTAAACACATGTTACTTTTAACTTGAACAGGAAGCATTACATTAAGGTGAACTAATCTACTATCTGCTATTGATTATGAATTTATTTCTATTTACCTAAGTTCAACTTGTTCTTACTTTTTTCTGATTCAATTTGTGTTATCTTTTAAAAATTTCTTTAAAGACAAAAATATTTGCAGTCTTATTTTTTTTCCAAAACCAAATTTCACAATTAATAGCCTACCAGTGCAATTGTTATTTTACTTTTTGCCAACATTGAGGTACATTTCAGAAAACTACTACTTTCATCTTGCTTGTGAGGCACTTTAACTTTTGATGAAAATATTATGGATTTTGTGTCAAATTATATATTACATGACTTTATCACTAATTATAAACATATTTGAAATAACAATTAGCTATAATCTTTCATACTGTTTAGTAGAGTTAAAAGCCTTAATTATTTTTGTTTTTACTTTTATTAGTACATGTTTACAGTACATATGATTAAAATAGTTTTAGGCAATTGATGCATAACACATCTGAATTCTTTTTTTTTCTTCTTACATGTGCCCTCCTTTTGTTTTGCTAGCATTGAATTAATTTATTTAGTAAGATTTTATAAAATTAATTATATATATATATATAGTTAATAGCTTATCAAATATACAACTGAAGTAAAATAATTGTACTAAGTCAAAGTAATTTTCAGATACATTATGTGTGCTAGATTATAATTTTATCTCTCTTTTTATTATCTGTCTTTTGTTTCATACTTTATTTATAAATTAAAATCTCATTATAGGAGAAATCATTTGAAAGTTTCCCTCTAAAATCTGCAACAAGACGAGGGTGTCCGGAACCACTGTTTCTGTTCAACACAGTTCTCAATTAGACCAGAGAAAGAAATAAAAGGGATATAAACAGAGAAAGAAGTAAAACTATCATTAATTGCAGGTGACATTCTCTACATGGAAGACTCCAAAATCTCCACCAAGAGACTCATAAAACTAATAACACAATTCAGCTGCATAGTGGGATACAAAGTACACTCAATAATCAATAGTGTTCCATAGTTGAATAACAAACACACTGAGACAGAAATCAGGAGATTAATTCATTTTTCAATATCTTCAAGAAAAATTAAATACTTAGGTCTAACCTAACTAAGCAAGTGAAAGACCTTTATGATAAAAACTATATGACCCTGAAAAAGAATATCAAAGAGTATATCAGAAAATGGAAAGATATTCCCTGTTTCTGGATTGGAAGAACCAATATAGTCACAATGGTCATGCTTCCAAAACCGTGACACAGATTTGATGCAGTCCAACAACACACCTTACAGAAATGGAGACAACACTCCTAAAATTCATATGGAACAAGAAGAGACCTAGAATAGCAAAAACAATTCTGGACAACAAAGGCAAAAGGAAGACATCAAAATTCCTGGCGTCAATTTATACCACAAAATTACAGCGATAAAAATGGCATATATTGGCAAGAAAAACAGACTTGTGGTCAATACAATAGAATGAGGACCACAAAAGCAATTCCAGGCACATTCAGCTACATTATCTTTAACAAAGAGACCCAGTTCCTTCACCGGAGGAAAGATATCCTCATTAACAAATGATGGTGGGAAAACTGAATATCTATGTGCCAAAGATTGAGCTCAGACCAGTATCTCTCCCAATTGGAACAGAACACTTAATCTGTTGGAAAGCAAAATAGACAAAATGCTTGAAGACAGATGTAGGCAATAGCTTTCTGTATAAAACCCTAGTTGCACAAGAAACAATGCCAAGAATGAGAAATTGGACCACAGCAAAGGAAACCTCCAAGAGAGGGAAGAGACAATCCACAGTATGTGAAAAACAAATTGCCAGGTACTCCTCAGACAAAAAGAGACTAATATATAGGTTATATAAATATATCACTGAAAAAACTTATACCCCCAAATTTAAAGATTCAATAAAAAATGGACACCTAAAATTAACAGAAACTTAAAAGATACGGAAATTCAAAGGACTGATAAATACATGAAAATATGTTCAATATTGCTGGCCATTCAAGAAATACAAATTAAAACAACACTGGTATTCCATTTCACTCTAGAAAGAATGATTACCATTAAAGACCTTAATTTCACACACACACACACACACACACACACACACACTACATTAATATATTGAGAAAAAATATTACAACATGTTATGGTATTGTTACATTATCTTTTCTCCTTTACCCTAAATGACATGTAAGAGATAAATTAATGTGGAAACAATGCAAATTTTCCCTCTTCTTTAACCCATATGCTTATCATTAACTCAGTTAATGGGCCTTTCTCTTTTTTAAAATTTTATTTTATTTTAAAGAGAATAAAATAAAAGGGGACAGATCTAAGCAGATCAGAACAGAACAATGTAAGCAACACAGCACTTCACAACAAGACAGTTGGATATTAACAGTAGCTATCATAATGTCTCTTTCTTTGAAATAGTTGAGCTTAGCTTTACACATAATGTCAAACATAGCAAAATAGAATAAAATCACTCAAGAGAAAGAAAGTATTGCAAGGCATTCTGAACCAAATAACCGAAGATGAACAATGGCTGCTATTTTATCTCATTTTCCATAAACATTTTTTTATACTATCATACATATTAAAATCCAATAAGACACAACATGACAGAACCAATGGTAATAGAAAAACAAGAGCATGGTAGGACTTCAGAGCAAGATGATAGTAAATCAACAATGGCTGCCATATTGTCTTTCCTTCAAAGTAACTATTCATACCATCACATGTATTAAGATCAAACAAAACAGAATAAAACCATTCCAACCAGTGAATGAAAACATAAGACTTCAAAGCAATATAATGGTGAACCATAAAATCTTCTGTACTCTTACCATTTCTTACACTAGGGAGACTATACAGTATTTATACATGTGAGTTTGATTTATTTCACTTATGAGTATAGATTCAAGTTGCATCCATTTATTTATAAATATCTCAATGTGATCATTCTTTTTAGCTGAGTAGTACCCCATTGTATAAAAGTACCACAATTTTTTATACATTCCTTGGTTGATGGGTACTTAGGTTGTTTCCAAGATCTGGCTATTATAAATTGTGCCGCTAAAAACATGGGTGCACAGATATCACTGTGGTAAGATGTTTTCAGATCTTCTGGGAATATGCCTAAGTGGAATAGCTGGGTCAAATGGGACCTCCAATCCCAGCTTTTGAGGAATCTCCAGATTGACCTCCACAGTGGTTGCACCAGTCTACACTCCCACCAACAGTTTTCCCCACAGCCTCTCCAGCATTTGTTGTTGGTAGTTTTGTTGATCCTGGCCATTCTTTCTGGAGGGAGATGGAATCTCAGTGTGGTTTTAATTTGCATTTCTCTAATGGCCAATGATGATGAACATTATTTCATATATTTATTTGCCATTTGTATTTCTTCATCTGAGAACTGTATCTTCATCTTGGATGCCCATTTTTGGATTGGGGCTTTGAACTTCAGGGGTCTGATTTTTTTCAATTCTTTATAAGTTTTAGAAGTCCTTTATCTGAGGTACAGTTCACTAAGATTTTTTCCCAGTTTGTGGGTTTTCTTTTCACTATGCTGGAGATTTCTTTTGACATGCAGAAACTCTCTAATAAGATATGATCCCAGTTATTGATTCTGGGAAGTATTTCCGGTGCAGTTTGGTTCTTGTTCATGAATTCTCTACCTACCCCTATGTCTTCTAGATTTTTACCTAATTTGTCTTGCAACAGATTTAGTGTTTCTCTTTTAATATTTAGATCTTTGATCTATTTAGATTTTCATTTAGTACATGATGATAGGCATGGGTCTAGTTTTAGTTTTCGGCATGTGGATGGCCAGTTTTTCCAGCACCATTTGTTAAAAAGACTCTCATTCTTCCAGTGAACATGCTTGGCACCTTTATCAAAGATAAGGTGGTTAAGTGTGTTCGTTGCTATTCTAGGTTTCTTCTGGTTCCAGATGAACTTTAGGATTGATTTCTCTAGATCTGTGAGGTATGTTAGTGGTATTTTCACTGGGATTGTATTGAATCTGTATAACAATTTTGGAAGAATGGCCGTTTTCACAATATTCATTCTTCCTATCCATGAACAAGGGATGTTTTTTCCATTTTCCGAGGTCCTCTTTGACTTCTTTTTTCAGGGTATTATAATTTTCCCTGTACAATTCTTTTACATCTTTTGTTAGAATAATTCCTAAGTATTTCACTTTTTTGGATGCTAGTGTGAAGGGTGTGGCTTCTCTTATTTCTCTCTCAGTGATTTTGTTGTTAGTGTATAAGAATGCTATCGAATTTTGAGTATTGACTTTGTATCCAGCTACATTGCTGAATTTATTTATTATATCTAGGAGTATTTCAACAGAGGTTTGGGGGTCTTCTATGTAGAGTATCATGTCATCTGCAAATAATGATAATTTAACTTCCTCTTTTCCTATCTTTACTCCTTTTATGTCTCTCTCTTGTCTAATTGCTCTGGCTAGTATTTCCAGTATTATATTGAATAGGAGTGGTGATATGGGACATCTTTGTCTTGTGTCTGATTTTAAGGTAAAGGGTTTCAGTTTTTGGCCATTTAATATGACACTGGCTGTTGGTTTGTCATAGATGGCCTTTATCATATTGAGGTAGAGACCATCTATTCCAATTCTCTGCAAGGTTCTTATCATGAATGGGTGCTGGATGTTATCAAAAGCTTTTTCTGAATCTATAGCAATGATCATGTGATTATTACTTTTGGCTCTATTGACATGGTGGATTAAATTAATGATTTATGTATTTTGAACCATCCCTGCTTGCCTGGGATGAGTCCCACTTGGTTGTGGTGTATAATCTTCTTGATGATTTGCTGCATTCTGTTTGCCAATATTTTATTGAGAATTTTTGCATCTATGTTTATTAGGAAGATTGGCCTGTATCTTTTTTAGTTGGGTCTTTCTCAGATTTTGGTAATAGAGTGATATTTGCTTCCAGGATGACTTAGGGAGAATTGCTTCCATTTCAATTTCATTGAAGAGTTTGAGGAGTGTCGGCTTTAAGTCTGTTTGTATTTCTTGTAGAATTCCACAGTGAGTCCGTCTGGGCCTGGGCTCTTCTTTGTTGGTAGGGAGTTGATTACTATCTCAATTTCATTAGTAGAAATTGGGTTACTCAGCAGTTTTACATCTTCTTGATCCAGCTTTGATGATTTGTACGTTTGTAGGAATCTGTGCATTTCTTCTGTGTTATCGAACTTACGAGAATAGAGGTTTTCGAAACAGGTTTTGATGATCTGTTTTTCCACAGGGTCAGTAGTGATTTCACCTTTTTCATTCTGTATTGCATGAATTTGAGTCTTTCTTTCCTTTTTTTAAATTAGATTGGCTAGCGGTTTGTAAATTTTATTTGTTCTTTCAAAGAACCAATTATTTGACTCATTGATTCTTTTAATTGTTTTCTTAGTCACTATTGTATTAATTTCTGCTCTGATCTTTATAATTTCCTCACTTCTTTTGGCTTAGGCTTGACTTGCTCTTCTTTTTCTAGATGTTTGAGGTATAATATCAGGTTGCTTATTTGTGTTCATTCTGTTTTCTTAATGTGGGAACTCAGTGCAATAAATTTTCCTCTGAGGACCACTTTCATTGCATCCCACAGGTTCCGGTAAGTTGTATTTGTATTTTTGTTTGCTTGTAGATGTTGTTTAATTTCTTCTTTAATTTCCTCTGTGATCCACTGATTGCTCAAGAGTATATTATTTAATTTCCATATGTTTGTGGGGTTTTTTCAGTTATTTTTATCATTAATTTCCATTTCATGGTGCCATGATCCAATAACATGCATGGGATAATTTCAATTCTTTTGTATTTACTTAAAAATGTTCTGTGGGTTAGTATATGGTCTATTTTAGAGAATGTCCCATGTACTGCTGATAAGACTGTATATTTTGATGTTGTTGGATGGAACATTCTGTATATGTCTATCAAATCCATATGTTCACAGGTGTGATATAAGTTCTGTTATTTCTTTGCTGATTTTCTGTCTAGTTGATCTATCCCTTTGTGTCAATGGTGTGTTAAGGTCTCCTGTTATAATTGTGTTATTGCCTATTTGCTTTTTTATTTCTGTTAATACTTGCTTTATGTAGTTGGGTGCTCTGGATTTTGGTGCATATATATTTAAGATTGTTATCTCTTCCTTTTGCAGTTTTCCCCTAACTAGTATGTATTGACCTTCTTTTTCTCTTCAGAACATTCTTTGTTTGAAGTTCACATGGTCTGTAAACAGAATAGCTACCTTGCTTTTTTTTTTTTTTTTGAGTTCCTGTTGCATGGAGTATTGTTTCCCATCCTTTGACTTTCAGTCTATGAATTTCCTTTTGGGTTAGATGTGTTTCTTATAGACAGCATAAGGTTGGATGTTGTTTCTTGATCCATTCTGCCAGTCTGTTTCCTTTAATTGGTGAATTGAGGCCATTTACATTAATGGTTATAACCATTATATATTGATTAATTGTTGACATGTTATCTTCCTGATGTTATATCTTAAATTTCCATTCTGTTTAATTGTCTGTCTTGCTTAGTGTTTTTTTGCTATGTGTATCTAGAATGTCTTTCAGTATTCTTTGTAAGTTTGGTTTGGTGATCATGAAGTTCTTCAGCTGTTCTTTGTCATGGAAGTATCTTATTTTTCCATCCATTTTGAAGGACAGTTTCTCAGGGTACGTCATTCTGGGTTGGAAGTAATTTTCCTTTAGGATCTGAAATATTTCACTTCATGCTGTTCTTGACTTCATTGTTTGTGTTGAGAAGTCTACTGTGACTCTGATAGGTTTTCCTTTATAGGTGATCTGTCTTTTCTCTATAACAGCTTTTAATATTCTGTTCTTATTTTGGATTTCTGGGATGGTGATTATTATATGTTTGGGTGTAGTTTTGTTTTGGTTATGGCTATTTGGAGTTCTATATGCTTCACTAATCTGTATGTCAGTTTCCATTCTCATGTTTGGGAAGTTTTCAGCTATTACTTCTGTAAATAGCCTCTTGATATCATTTGTGTTGTTCCCTTCTTTTTCTTTTATCCCTATTAATCTTATAATTTTTTTCTTTCATCATCTTGCAGCTGTTGAATTGTTATTTCTCAATTTCTTGTTATTTTTAGAAGATCTTCCCTTACCTGTTCACTAGCTGCAATCTTATCTTCGAGGTCTGAGAGTCTATCTTCACTTTTGTTGAGGCAGTTTTTGCAACTTTCATTAGAGTTTTTGATTTCCTGTATATCTCTTTGAATCTGCTTAATGCAATCTTTTTGTGTCTTAAACTGTTCATTCAGTGATTCTATCATTTTGCTTTGTTCCTCTAATTTTTTAGCTGTCTTCTTTAGATGCATTCACTGTTTTTTTCACTACTTTTATCATTTCTTCTTTTACCTGGGAGAATATTTCTGATTTGAGTTCCCTCATAGCTTCCTGTACTTGCTTCTTTATTTCAGTTGATATTATTTCATGCATTTCAGGTGTAAGTGTAGTATTTTCTTCTATGTACATGGCTCCTAGGTTTTCTTGGGATGGGCTGGAGGTTTGAGATTTCATTTTGGTCTTTCGTTTTGTCATTTTCCTATATTTCTGTATTTCCAGTGATGTTCCAAGGCTTTCTCTGGATGTGTTGGAAATCACCTCCTGAGCCCTCTGCTACTGGGACTCACTTGGCTTTGGCTCCCCTTGTGTGGTGGGCCTGGATCTCCTGGTTGAATGAAGGTCAACCAAATGTTTCCTGGATATGCCTCGGGGAGCTGCAACTCTTGCGACAGCAGCGCTGGCCTGGCTCCCCTTTAGGTGGGCCTTTCCGTGCTGGTTGAATGAAGGTCACTGGACACAGTCCACTCAAGCCTGAAGAACCTCTGGAGCCTAGTCCAGTGTCCTAAGGGGCTGGTTAGACACCCAGCCGCCTGGATTGGTGGTCCCAAACTGTTCCAGGCCTGCCCTCGCAAGCTGCAACTCACCTTGTGGTGTGGCGCCGGCTTGGCTCCCCTTTCGGCTTATGGGCCTTTCTACAGTAAGTCTCTGACTTATTAATGAGTTCCCCTCTGGTAGAACATTCATAAGTCTGACAAAATGAATCTTCTGAAAAATATACAGTGTTTATAAATCAGAGAGTTAACTCATTTTTCTTCTTCAAATTTGGGCTTTTGTCATTGGTAAACAACAGTAGTCATGGTTTGTTGGTGTCAGTTCCATACTTAAAAATGTTTCAATTGTTTTTACTTTATCACTGTGTCTTTCACATTTCCCTGAGCACAACATATCCTAACTAGTCTATTTTTGTACTGAAGATCCAGTCTAAGACCAGTAACCTCATGACTGATTTTTCTTCATCCTACCACATCATCTAGACCAGGCAGTCCTATAGAATATTGTAACATCCTCCTAAAACAGCAAAAGTAACAGCTCAGGAATGAAATACAAAAAGATTTCAGAACTTTGAATCAGCAATCATCATACAGTTCTGTCTAATACTTGTTAAAATGCAGGAAATTCAAAACCAAAGAGTGGTAATTTTCTATTTGGAGAATTTGATTTTTCTTGTTTTAAATGTTTTGGTGTTTGCTGGACTCTCAGTATAGATTTTTATAGAGGTACTATCTTACTAAGGAGCAGAATACATATTCCAATGAACAAAAACCAAGGCTGATCATTTGCATTCTTCATTTCAGTAGACCAGCATAACAACAAAGCATACAAAGAAATCAACATATTGGCGGGACTTACTAATTCCAATCATTATGAGGTAACATTGATTACTGACATGTGACAGAAAAGTACACTTGAAACTTTATAGAGATTCACTCTGAGGCAAACTACTTTTTTGTAATTGCATCAATCAGGCTTATGAATGACAGGATAGTTGGAGTTACAGAATCTTTTGCAGTGGAGAATTGGAGGATACACAACAAATGAAACAAATCAGAAGATACCTTGACTAGGGTTGTGAGGTATCAGGAATGTTTAATAGAGAAGGAAATGGTGACATTTACTGTTTTAGATTAGTGGCTGCAGCATGGGTATTGCTGGGAATACTATCTCTTTTTCTAAGTCTTTTCTTCAGACGATGTGATAGCTTTCCACATTTAAGTAGGAACAATCAGAATGTATTTAATGTGGTATATGAGTGTATCTCAGCTCGAACAGGTCAACAGCAAATACAGTCAGCTTCCCATCCTAACTTTTTATTTCCCATTTCTCTGCAAATAACCTAGACCTCCATATTCCAGAAGTTACTTCTTTAAACACCTAAAAGCTTCTACCCCAGATCTGTTCTGCCAATGTGTGCAGCAGGCCAGATGTCTTAGCAGTTTACTGTCCCCTTGGGAGGGAACTCTGACAAGTGCAGATCATATTATAGAAACTCCCCACGTCTGTGAAACTTCACTGTGGTGTGTGTACTACACTTGCTTCTAGAACTCAGAAGGATTAATCTCAGGCTTTTCTGAATAACAACTTGCTACCTTTAATTAATAGTAGCTTTATACCATAAGTAGCTGCCTTCCATCTCTTCTTATTCCTATGTTGTCTTTTTTATTAACTAACCAGTAAACTGTTGTGCTAAAAAATTGTCTTAGAGTTCGAAGTAAGATACAAATCTAAAATGCAAACTTAATGTGCTGTACTATGCAAACATGTGACATGATATTTAGAACTTCTAATTTTGTAGCCTTTTTTTATATGTCATTTTACTATGGGTGTATATGATTTCATTATATCCCCTCATGAACTATAAGGAAGACAACCTATTATTTATTGGATGAGAAAGATAATAACTCTAGATTACACTTCGAACTACCTAATGCAGTTTGATAATGAAGGTGCTAGATTTAGAAATATGTTTTTCTTATTCTTGATTCTGACTTGTGTCTATTATATAATGCTTTTTTTTGCCGATTTGTCTGTTAATAAAAATGTTTGGTGTTACCCAAGGATATCTATTCTGAACTCTTAAAAGACAATGGCATATAGATAGTAAATATTTTAAACAATCCTATAAGGACTCTTCTGAATACACAAGATATTTTCTTTGTATTTCTGAGAACAAAATATCCATGGAAGTGTGATTTATATATGTTACTAATACTTGAAGGAGTAAAATGAAGTAACTCCTTAGGGCTTAATATTAGTATCTTAAAAAGAGGATCCAATAGACTAGAAAGCAATAAAGATAATAATAATCATGCCTTATATTTATAAAAGACCATGTACAGTAGGAAGTATTTCTTCTCATTGTTTCAGGCTAGTGGTTACCAACCCTGACTCCTCTGGGTCTTAAGGTTGTCAGTCAAAATCTTTCCCAGGGCCATATTTTGTCTGCGTATTAGGGTGATGACATTACTACCTTAAAATGCATCAATCAATTCGGTGGTTCCAGTTAACAAATTTTCTTGTATGTCTGGAATCTCTGTTCCTTTAAGCAATTTTCTATGCTTTTGCATAAGTTTCACTTATGTCAGTAACTGAAAAACCAAATTATCTCAGTTTGCCCTACTCAAAGCAGTTAATCGTGCCATTTCTTCACTACTTGAAGTGACATTTATTGAAGATGATCATCTTTCATAATGTATCTGTTCCATAGATACAAGCATAGAGTGTGAATTTCTTTTCCAGTTAAATAGTAATAGCAATATTTATTATTTTTGATGGGAGAAATTGAATGAGCAATTATTGCTTTTATATATAACAGTGCAAACTTAATACAATGCTAAACATGTCTTCAACTGTATTAATATTAGCAAATAATATTAAGAAGCCTATATTAGTTACATGTTAAAAGAAGACATATAGAATTACTTTATCCTTCTTGTATGCTTAGTCTCATTTATTAATTCTTGGTGTTAAACTTGTCTGGCTTTAATTTGATCCTATTACTTTAGCTTTGTCTATAATAGAAATAATCTATGGTTCAAATATCAAAATGAATGAAGTTTAAATTTCATGAGAATATAGCCAATGTCTGCCAATGTCAACTTATAATCTGATGTTACCTATCATATCACTGATTCCCATAGTTATGTCAGCTCATAGCTGCAGTCTTGTTTTGCATATCTAATATTTTGTCTATAATATTCCATGGTTTCATACTGTAGAACAATGTACTTTATTTCCTAGTTTAAATCTTCTTCCTGAACACAAAAATACAGACTATAAAATCAAGGCCAACTATTTCATCTTCCTACAAGCTTTTGCTCACCAATTCAAATTTAGCAATAAATTTCTTGTCAATGGTGTATAATCACATTTTTATTTCTATTCTATTTCATTCTATAATAATGTACTATAGTGTAAAATATAATGTAAAATACTGTAATATAATATATAATATAATGTAATATAATTTTATTTTCATTCTATTTCCATTTCATTCTATTTTTCTTCTATTTCATTCTAAAATAATGTAATATAATAAAGTTTTCTTTGAATATTTCCTTGTTTCCCTTCAGTTCATGTTTGACACCCATTGATATACACCTGTGGTCTCATTCTTTGTCTGTGTTCCCAAACACTTTAAAAAAAAAAACCTTTGGAGAGAGATAAAGGTAATGACACATATGTTGAATTCTTAATGTATTAGTATTTTTATAGTATGCTATGTACATTATTAAGAAAAATCTCAATTTTCCCATGACTTAAAAGCTATTTACACTACCTTAGCTTTTGCTAAAACTTAAATTCAGGGATATTGGTTTTCAAAGTTGAGATATGTTGAACAATCAGGATTTTATTACAGCTTGATATGATTTGAATGCATTATTTCTTGTTCATCATAATATTAGCCAGTAAGTTCTTGCTCATGGCATCATTACTATACATTTTGTTGACTGAAAACATATCAGATCCATCTGTTCTCCATTACTGACTAATCCCTTGACTTATCTCTGCATTCATTTCTAGCCCTATACTGTAATTTTCTCAAAAGCATTTAGAATGTTTAGCATACCAAAATGGAAAGTAATAAATTATTTATTGGTGAGAATGGATTTTAAGAAAAATATACCTACTATTTGTTAAACAATAAAATTGATTTATTCTTTGTGATGAATAGTTTAACAGACAAACAATTTTACAGGAACCCCCCAAAAAAATCTGCTTAAGATACAGAGTGAAAAATTTTTAAAGGACATACTGCAATTGGTTAGAACTTTGAATAAATAGCACAAATTCAAATTTTACAAGATAATTCTAAGAAATAAAATGATAGAAAAGGCATTCTGTCTAAATTTATAAAGGTTAGATTGAAGGCATGCATGTGTGTATGAGAACTAGTAATGGAGTAACTAATGATAACAGAAGTTTTAGTAGAAAATACCAAATATAGAGGTATCAAACCAGTGAAGCAGGAGCAGCAGATGACAGATTATATGTGGAAACTGACTCCAACCAAGAGGATGAAGGGAAGAAATGAGCAAAGCATGCCTAGTTAATTATTTCCCTATTTAAAGTAATATAGACTGTTCAATCTCCCATAAACAGACAAAGAAACAGAGAGTACGTAGAAATTAATCTATCCTCCCAGAATAAAACATTACATAGGTCAGACTCTTTCTCTAACAACACTTTATAAGTTTAATATTCATAGTCATTGGCTAAAAGAAACACATAAGGAAAGAAGTTCATTTGGGATTTCAGAGTGATGATCATTAACTGTATTTGTCTGCAACAAACATTATATTTCCCAAGGTTCAAAAATTCATCAAGGGTACCTACATAAAAGACAGAATCTTGGAGGAGAGAACTATTTTGATATTCCTGAATTTACTTCCACATTAGTGTCAAATCATCACACTCGCTGAAAGATAGGGAAACTATTTCAGTGCATCTGCCAGGCAATTTCAGACAATTTGACTGATTTTTTTTAGGTAGTAAACCCTGCAAACAGAAACTCGGGAAAGTTATCTGGCCTGAATTTATTCCACAAAATTTTTTTCCCATCTGAAACTCTGCCTATGATTTATTCCGTGTCACTGCTGTATCTACACTAATGCACCATTATGCATAGCTGATGTTTCAAATATATAACCATCACTCTTCTTGAAGCTGGGACTTTATGATTATGTAAGACATTGTCTGGCATAATCTACTTAGCTTGTCGATTTTACTTCTATACTTTCTGATGAATCTGGAATAATTACTCAAATATTTACTCTTCTGTGTTTCAGATTTGCTAGAACAAAGAGATTATGCATGCAGAAAGTGTACAGGGGGCTGAAGATAACAAATGATAGATCGAGCACAGTCTAATGTGGCTTTACTGGAGTTGAAACAGTGGTAATAAATCACCTGCCAATGTTGATAATAAAATACTGCATTGGCCTCCATCAGCCTCAAGAAAAAGGTTAAATGTTATTTCTCACAATAACCATGTGGTCTTCATAGCTGACACCTCCAATATTAAATCCCATCATTATTTTCTATAGAAAATATTTGATCTTTATTCCTAATGGAACAGTTTTTCATAAAGAACTACTATATATATATATATATATATATATATATATATATATTAGATATATATATATCTAATATCCTTGAAATACCTTCATTCATTTTATGGTTATTTTACCTTATAAAAGTGTTTCCCCTTTTTAGTATGAAAGGACTTTTATGTAATAGCCAGCAGTAGGAGGTTGAAATTCATGCTGATCAACTGCTAGTGAACTTTTAATGATTGGATCCATATGACGCTTACTGGTGTAGGATGCAGGTTTAAATACTGTGCCTGAGTAAGTTCAGGAATTTATTTTCTAGCACATTTATTAAATTAAATCTCAATTTGGTCTATAATATTTTCTAAGTGACATTTATTTCAAACATTAACCTCACCTCTTGACACACACAATTATTTCCAAGATATATTTTTTGTAAAGAATTAATTGCTATAAACTGGGGTCAAAATGTGTGTTGGTAACCAAGGGGAAGCCATGACCTGCATTCCAGAGAGTGTTCATGTGAGACTTCATTTATGGAAGGATTGATTTCCCTATGTGTAACCTAAATTTCTATAGCTCTTGCTATTGATCACACTAATTCTCATCTGAGCCTTGTTCATTACCTACAGCAGCAGTATGTGCTCTTACTCATGAAAGAGGTCAAATTGGAAACCTTATTGTATTCACAAAATAGTTTCCCAGCTGTAATGGTCATATGACATCTTTTCTGGGCTTCCTCTGTTCAAGAAACTATTTTTTTAAAAAAAGAGATTTTCTAATATTTGTCCATGCCAAGATTGTCAAAATTGTCAAAATTGTCAGAATTGTTTTTTTTTTCTCTAAGACTCTTCCAACAATTAATCTTTGAGAAAGCACAGTGGTCTTGGGTAATGTGCAGAAGTAGAGATAATGTATTCTTGCACAATTCTTTGCAGAGCACATTAATTGGGCACCTAAAGCATCATTCTGTGTAACACACACACACACACACACACACACACACAACTTTCCATTAAACCCAGCTACGATTTCCTGAACATCAACCCAAAACCTTCCTTTAATAAGGTACATTTTAAAAAACTCAAATCCTCTTCTATTTTTACATGCTTTAAAATCTTGACTCATATTTTCTGAACATGGAGTTAAAGATTTGCTCAAGAATTCTGACTTCGGAACGCAGTCTTTGCTTCCTACTACAGGACTGTCGGCAACTTAAGAGTAAATGCTCTTATCTTTATTTCTCACAGCTGTAACCCCAGAAAAAAAATACTGGCATAAAGTTCGTTATGTCCCCCGGGTTGTTTCTGGCAAAAGTCTTTGTTTTTGCTTTTTCACGGGCTAAAAATGGCAAAGGTAAAATCCTTCTTAATCCCTCCTGTCTCCTCGATATAGTTCTGGAACTGAATATTTTGAGGGACTATATGAATAGATGAAGGACAATTAGGGCGATTTCCTCAAACTATATCAATCTATATAAAAAGTTAACTCACTCTTCTTCATCTCATAAATCGACAAATAACACATATACTTGAGATAATGGCTTTTCAGTTTTCTGCTCTCACCATCCAGCTTTGAAACCTGTAAGACTGATATCCGTTTTTAGGGTAAAGATGCCTCTATGTGTCATAAATAACAGAAAAAAGAACATTGTAGTCAGTATGTGGGTTTGAAACTAGAATACGTCTTTGTAAATATCTTAAAGAGCTTATCCTTCTTTCTTTCCTTTACAGCACTCTTGTTAGACCATATATCATCAGGTGTGAAATGTAATTATCTTTTTTATTCTAAACCTTCAGTGGTCTTTTATGAGGAGGCCACTGCTAATTGTTAATAACTAAATGCTAATTGTTCTTTTAATATTTCTATTTTATATGTTCCTAGCTGATAACACTCTTATTTCAATAATCATATATTTGAATGATTTGGGAAAACAAAGGCAAGCATTTCCGAAATAAAATTCCAAATTTTGTGCTTACATTTGAAATTGACGAAGGTTGAGGAGTATATAAATGTTTTCACTTTGTGAAATATGTTCAGAGTCAAATGGATTAAGTGCCAATTTTCACTGTTTCTCTTGCCAGAATACATCATTTTATTCTCAGAATAACCTTAAACTAATACTTTAAAAATATATTTTAAATTGATACATAATAGCTATACATATTATGGAGTATAATGTGACTTTTTATATATGTTACAATGTGCAATACTTAAATTAGTATATTATCATACACAGCATCCTAAATATGTATCATATCTTCCTGCTGGATACAATCGGAAACCTTTCCTATCTATTTTGAAATACATAAGCTGGATGTGGTGGCTCACTCCTGTAATCCCAGCACTTGGGAGGCTGAGGCATGAGGATCCTTGCAAGTTCAAGACAAGCCTAGGCTACAAAGTGAGCTCAAGCCAAGCCTGAACTGTACAGAGAGACCCTGTCTCAAAAAGACAATATATATATATATATAAATAATCAAGACCTTCTGTGTTTTACTCTCTTATTTTTGTTATTAACATTCACAGTCAGGATATAAAATGAACACACAAAGATAATTAAGTATTATCTATGTGTTTATTATAATCCTCTCTCTTTTTCCTGCCATAAATTGGACTATTATTGAGTCTTAAATGAGATTCTTTCATTGGCAACAACATAGATGAGCCTTGAGAAAACTGTTTAAATGAGATACATTTGTCATGGAAAGAGAAACACCACACATTCTGACTCATAAGTAGAACCTAGAAGAGTCTATTTCATTCAATTAGAGTAGAATTTCGGTTACCAGAGACTACTAAGGCTATGGAGAAATGAAATAAGGTGAGATTCATCCTCAGAGGCTAAGACGAGTATGGAAATAAGAAGAAACTGGTTAATGGACAAATAATACATAGCTGAGAATCTGACTCTCTTACTCTAAAGCAGTGCTATTCTTTCAAATTATTTAGCATAATTCTTATTTCCCTATAATCAGCATTTTAGACAATTTAATCTGAACGACATAGAAACACTATCATTGTTAGCACATTTGCTTCCATATGTTGTCCATACTAGCAAAAACAATTTGTCAGTGTGCACAGTTTTATTTATAATTTGCAATACAAAATTCTACTCAGAGAAAATGCTCTATGTTAAATCACTTATAGGCCTTGGCTCTTATTGTCACTAACTCGTTCTTAAATCAAAGTCTGTATCACTTTGTTTCATAAAACTGGAATGTGCATTCCAATTCCATCATCTGCTTTATTCTTTCTAGGTCAAATTTAATTGCTCATTAATAAAACACAGAAACTTGATTTTATTTTTCTTAACATTTCAGACACATAGTTCTGTATCTCTTGGGGAGAACATGAAGCAATATTTCAATTATACCGAATATGATTTGCGTAAATTCGATATAGAAGAAAAAAAAGTAGAGGAAAAATTTCCAGAAATATAAGTATAGGAATTTTCAGATTGGAAGAGTTACTAAGAAAGAAGCCTTAAACTAAATTCATAGTTATGAAATTTTTATTAAATATTATCCAACACTGCTTAACAAAATGTATTAAAGAGTGAAAGGGAAAGAAGAATCATTCCCAGGATAAAGCATAGGTTGTCTACAATTAATAGGAATTAATTACATATCCTCCTGATATCTTAGCATTAATAGTAAATGAGAAACTACTTTAAAGCTTTTAATATTCTTGAGTAAATCTATATTGAAACTAGAATCTTGTATTCAGTGCAATAATATCTATTATGAGGGTAAAATAGAAGGTCTTTTCAATTTTATTAAAACCCAGAATTTTTCTCCTAAAGATCTTAGTGGACACCAGTAGCAAAAAAAAAAAAAAAAAAAAAAAAGTGCATTTTTATTTATTTTGGTACATAACAATGGTGCATTTAATGTTTTCCTCTTTCTTTCTTTCTTTCTTTCTTTCTTTCTTTCTTTCTTTCTTCCTATTTATCTTTCTGTCTTTCATTTTTCCTATGGTGTTGCTGATAAATTTATCTACTCCTTCATGCTAGGCAAGCTTCCTACATTAAACTGCATTAACAATAATATTATTAAAATTTTTAATATCTTATTATAAACAAGCAATAAATGTTTGTGATAGTAGATAGCCTAAATATATTGAGTTGATCAATAGACAATATATCAATGCATGAAAGATCATACTGTATCTGATCAGAAATATACAATTATTATGTCAAATACATTTTTAAATAAAAATGACATAGGTGAAATATCTCCATAGTTTTCCTTTTTGTTACAACTAAACTTGTCAGCTATATTATTTTAATTGAAAATAAATAACTATTATTTATATGCTCTAGAAAAGCATAAAATATGGGTGATACATATTATTTAGATATATGACTTTAAAACAGTGAAACAGTATTGTACTATTTCAAATACAAAATTGACACTTTTCTTTATTTCACAAGAGTAACATTTCTGAAAATTTCTCATTAATAAATATACAGATAGACCATTTTATTTAGTAATTCACAGTAATTGAATTCATGAATATATTATTATTTTTGGCCAATTTATCATTAACTGACTGAAATTACTTCTTGATTTTTATGAGAATGATTTAATAAAAAGTATTATGCATATTTTATGGACAATGATTTAATAACAACTGTTAAACATACTTTACTAAATATTTGTATTTTACTATCAGTACATTTTATTTCAATGTCAAGTCTAGTTATATTCCAAACACGGTAATTTGTTACTGTCTCACAGTAACAGAAAGTGATTATTTTAGTACATATTTATACGTGCTCTCAGTTATTTTAATAACATCATATTTCTAAAATATTCACAAAAGGTTATATCACTCAATTACAGGCATTAATATTCTTATTTAAAAAATTGTGGAATTATCTAATTACAGAAGTATGATCAGATTTCATTTTCCAAGCAGGACCACCTAATGAGTCTGGAGGCGGTTTGCATGTCTGTATTGTCCCTGAATAAAACTCTATTTGACACATGCCTCTGTAACACCTTTTCTGTTTCCAAGTCAAGAGGTATTCTAAGGAGACAGGGACTGAAATATTTGAATAAATTACCTGAAGGATGCCAAATCTGGGCAACTAGTACCTAACTACCATATGCTCAGTCAGACTTTCCTTGGCCTGCTGGTCATCAACAGAACAAGGAGCTGATGATGTCACTGATGTGTATTTTAACCTGGAAAACCCAGTCCTGAGATAACCTAAAGAGTGACTGCTGAGTCATTCTTCCAATTGGCAGCCAATACATCTGCTGGGTCTTGCTGTTGACAACTACCTGCATTTCATGGATTTTTCTGGGTGGCACAGTTGACCAGTACATGTCTCTTGTAAGATTTTTCTGGGACATCATGGTGAACATTTGTGTGCTTTTTGTGACCTTTCCTCACTCATATGTTCCAATTAATCTGTGATTCTGTTAGTGTCTGCTAGTTAGCCTTGCTCAACCTTATCTTTCACAAGTGCCATCTCTGGCATTTCTCTTCAGTATCCTGGAGACCCACTTCTCAGCCCCACCACAACTGGGATCTAGAAGAGGCAAAGCTGGTATCTACCCTGTACTCCATCGTTTTCCTCTGTGTCCTGGCGATGTGTCTCATCATCCAAGCTAAAAGTCAGAGAATGCTTGCGTCCAGTTAATAGATATCTGCTTTCTAATTCAAGTGTAGGAGATTGTGAAGAGGACTTAAAAGAGCAAAAGAAGATGTTTAGAATACCTGGATAGCTATGAAAAACATTTTTCCTGCAGCTTCAGTATTTATAAATCACAGTTTATGTATTTTACTAAACAAAAAGATACAAAAGGAATATATAAAGCCTACATTTGAAAAGTCCATGGGCTTTTCCCTTAAGTATGACTGAATGGCATTTGCACTTACATGCACATTACAGCATTCTTCATAATTTCCATTATAGAGAAGCAAGAATTAACCTAAGTGTAAGTCAACTGGTGAAGGGAGAAAGAAAATTCACGGAACAATATTGTCAGGAACAGAAGATGTGATTTATCTTACAGATATAATTTAAGACAGCTGAACCTATAGAAATAGCAAAATGGTAGTTAAAAGAGGCTTTTGGCATGGAGAGAGGTAAAAGAGAAGTTGAACCTCATACACAATTCCAGTTAGAAGAATTATGTTTTTAGTATGCATTACATGCAAGTTGACGAGTTAATAAGAACACATTTTACAATTCAAAGTTGTTAAAGAATAGATTTTAAATGTTCCAAAAAAGTAAGTAATTGAAGTTATAGTAATATTTACTAGCTGATTTATCATTCTAAAATGTATACATATATCAGAACATCATATTATGGTACATAATTATATATGACTTAATTTTACCTAAAGCAAAATTTTTAATAAAGAACAAAAGGTTGAATGATCTGAAGTTGGTACAAAGCTAAGAAATCTGCACTAAATGCTGAGACACAAATTGCAAACTTCTTTCCTCATCTTCATATTTTAATAACTTTTTAGTTTTCATTTAAATCAATGACACTGGCAATGTGTAAGCATTAATAGAACATAAATTCAAGCTTCTTATCAAAGAGATTTGTCCTTAGAAAACTTAGTTGGAGCAATCTGGGAAGAATACTTGTTGTTGCTTCTAAAAATAACTTAGAGATTCTTTAAAGAACATTCTCAATCAAAATTAATTAAGAGCCTCTGTAAATTTACCAATGATGTTTTCTATCTGTATTTTTCTATGGCATTGCTATGTGCAAAAATAATATTGCCAGTATTTTTTTAAATTTGATTGAGATCTAATATTTTAATATAACTTCTCTTTTCTATACTTTGATTTGCCAATTAATTTTATTTGACATTAAATCATGGATATTATTTGCTATAATAGGGGATGTTTTTGATATAGTATCATAAAAGAATATTCTTGATATGAAAGCTTGCTTTGTAAAACTTTAACTGTATTATAACATGTGTGTGTATGTGTGTGTGTGTGTGTGTGTGTGTGTATTTTCTGAATCATTATGTGACAGTGCTGATTTTATGTATCAATGTATCACAATGTATCACCCTGGCCGGACACAGAGTGCCAAGCTATTTCGAATGTCACTGTGAGGAAGTTTTTGGATATTGCTAGCATTTAAATCATTTAACACATTTTGCTCTCCTTAACATGAATGGGCTTCATTCAATCAGATAAAAGCCTGAATTGAACAAAATGTCTGGCCCTCTCCCAACCATACTAAGGAGAATTCCTCCTGTCTACTTCCAAGCAAGATATTAGCTTTTCTCTGTATTTCACTGAAATGTTACCTCTGCATAGATTTGATAGTGTAAACCTTCAGACTGAACTTAAACCACTGAATATCCTGGTTTAGGACCCTCAGATTTGGAATGGAATTCCATCTTTGTGTTTTTAGTTTGGTAAATCACTTTGTAAATTTTAAAGCATTTTTAAAAAATTTATCGGTACCAGGGATCGAACTCACCACCGCGTGTTTGTAAGGCAGGAGCTTATGCTACTGAGCTAAATCCCCAACACCCACTTTGTAAATTTTGAGATTTGTTAGTTTCCAAAACCTCATGAAATTATAATCTCAGTATCTATGATAAATTTCTTTAGAGATAGATAGATAGATACAGCGATGTATTCACTTTTGCTCGTTTCTCTGAAAGACCTTGATTAATTCAGGCTGTGTTTAATAATACAGCTTGCTTGTAATTGAATGGTTTATAAGGGAATTACTTTAGAAACCATAGATATTTTAGACTGTTTAGCTCCAGAAAAAAAGTAGAGGAAATAAATGTTATTTGACCTTTTATCTCAGGAAATTAGCATGAATTTTGGATGTTTAGGATATCAATCAAGACTGATTGTGGAGAAACAAACAAACAAAAATATATTTTCTGGCTAGAATTCAGAAAATTAGCCTAAGAATTTACAGCTCGATTATGAAAGTATGCTTACAAGATAGATTCAAGCACTCTGTTTATTTTAAAAATTCAATAGTAAGCTTTCCAGCAAAGGTTTCACAATCTAAGAAACTAACAATCCATTTGATATCAATGGCGGTCCACCTTTGCAAAGAATGACCAAGTCATGTACCCAGTATGTAGATTTGGGTCGATGGTTATATCTAAGACAGGACCATCTCTTATTACATCTGAAATAGCGGAGAGTCATCTCTAATGACTTTGTTTATACCTGGAAATTCATGTGAAAATATTTTATGAAGTCCAGGCTAGGAAACCACTTCATAGTGAACAAGAGTTCACAAAGGGGATCCCAATGGGATGCTGAATAGAATATTTAGCTGTTGGTACTGTAAGAAGCTGGTGCAATGACATCAAGCAAGGTCAAGCTCTGACCTTCAAGAGCAATGCTAGGGGCACTGGGGAACAATAACTGTGTAGTTCGTGTTCAGAAGGGCAAAGGAATAAGATAAAAAATGAACTAGGGGATGGCAGGAGTGGAGAAATCAGAAGCCATGGCATGGCATAAACAACCTTTACTCAAACTTAATGAACTTGGGCTTTGGAGGGAATGGGTCCATTTTTCTAGCTTACAGAGTTGTGCTTACTTAAATTTTCATTCCTGGGGCTTTCTGTGACCTGGTCAGGTTTTCATACAAATTGACATCATGATGACATTTTTTCCTTCTTTTAAAGCATAACATTATGAAACTTACGGAAATTTATTCCAAAATGTTGAACTGAACTTCCCAAGAGCCTGACTACATATTTTATTTTTATTGGCTTTCTTCATGTGTCAGAACTTCATGTGAATATTCAGCAGATTATAATATTGGCTACCACATTATTTTCTATAATGAGGAGATTAGGAAATCCTCTTTGTAGGTATAAGGGAATGGCTATTAAAATAACAAAATGCTTTTTCAAGCTTCAGGGATCACATACGCACTTCTTTATCTCACTTTGTTTCTTATTTGCTGCTTACATCAGCATCAACATGTTGACATTCTGTTTTTAAATTAGGGATCATGTGAGATCACGTTACTAGAGGATATGGCTTTCCCACCTGTTGGTTTTAGTAATTGAATCTTTACAAAAGATTTAAGCAGAAATTTTTTTTTGTTTTTTTTTTACCAAGATTATGATTTTAGTTTGGTAATGGTCTTTATTATGCTGATGTTCTTTGTAATTCTCTGTACAAGACACTACTTTTTAACTTCTAATTTTTCCAGAATTACTTTGGTTGAAGCCTTAGGTAAATGTACAACACAATAGACTAAAAATTTAAATAAGCCAGGATCATGATTATCATTATACTCACTGTACATTATCATTTAATTTTATTTTACTCTTCTTCTCTACCTCAATAATCCACATTGATTTCAGTTTTACAGTTCCCTGCCCATGGACACGTACACCTCCCTCAAAGTCTTTATGGTGCAGTTTGGGAAAGGGATAGATGGAAGATGGAGGGAAGTTCTATGGAGTTACTGATTCTATACATTAAAATATTAAAACAGAAATGACAGTTTAAAATAAGGTATCAAAAGTGAACAAATTTAGGCAGTGATGTAATTATCTATTTTTAATTTGCCTTCTTATCTTGACTTCTGCTCAAAAATAAATTAGCGTCTAACACAAATGTATTGAAAATGATGAAACCTTGTATTTTTATCATGATGAAACTTTTATATTTTGAAGGAAAAAAGCATATATAATCTTTTAAAGAGAAGAAAAAATAAAACAGTGATAGAAGATTTCACAACAAGATAATAGGAGGTAACAAAGATTAGTACATTCCATATTGTTATCTTCAAAGCAGTCGTGCAGATTACAAGATATAGGCATGAAAAATTAAACAATATAAACACAAACCTTTATTTTCAATGAACTAACAGAAATTAGTAATATAACTGTTTTAAATATATTGTATATATTTTTCCCTTTTCTTTTCTTTTTTCTTTCCACTATCCCAGTTTCTCTTTCCTTTTAAACAGTATCCTACCATTTCACAACATATACATTGTACATTTTGTATATTATTTAATCTTTCATCTTCTTACATTAGGGTGAAAATATGATTTTTACATATGTGAGTCTGATTTATTTCACTTATGAGTATGGTTGCAAGTTGCATCCACTTACCTATAAAAGTCTCAAATTTGCCAGACATGGTGGCTCATGCCTGTAATCCCAGCACTTGAGAGGCTGAGGTAGGAGGATCGTTGTGAGTTCAAGACCACCTTGGGCTACACAGTGAGCTCATGGCCAGCCTGAACTGCATAGAGAAACCCTGTCTCAAAAACACACTCACAAAAAAGCCCCAAACTTATCCTTATTTATGACTGACTAGTATTCCATTGTATAAAACAACTACATCTTTTTTATCCATTCCTCAGTTAATGATCATTTGGATGGATTTCAAGAATTAACTACTACAAATTGTGCTTCTATAAACATGGGTGACCATGTATCATTGTGCTATGATGTTTTTAATTCTTCTAGGAAGATATCCAGAAGGGGAATAGTTGGGTCGAATAGGACCTGCAATCCTAGTTTTCTTGAGGAATCTCTCCACTGATTTCCATAGTGGTTGCCCCCATCTTTGCTCCTTCCAGTAGTGGAGAAAAGTTCCTTTTTCTCCACAACAGTGCCAGAACTGTTATTGGTTGACTTTTTGATTATAACCATTCTTTTGTAGTGAGATGAAATCTCAAGGTTGTTTTAATTTGCATCTCTAGAGTGACCAGTGATGTTGAAAATTTTCTTCATGTATTAATTTGTTTTTTATAATTCTTCATCTGGGAACTGTGTATTCATCTCAGTGCCCATTTTTGGGTTGGTTTTTCAGTTCTTTGTATGTTCTAAATAGAAGTCTTTTGTCTGAAGGACAATTGGCTAAAATTGTTTTCTATTCTATGGGTTGTCTTTTCACTCTGTTGGTGATTTATTTTGATGTACAAAAGCTTTTTAATAAAATGAGATCCCAGTTGTTAATTCTTTGAAGTATTTCCCATGCTGTTTGAGTTTTGTTCATGAACTCTCTGCCTACACCTGTGTATTCAAGATTTCTACCTACTTTCTCTTCAGATTCAATGTTTTATTTTAATATTTAGGTCTTTGATGTACTTTGACTTTAGTACATGGTGATATATGCAGGTTTAATTTTAGATTCTTCTCATCTTCACATGACAAACTGTCTCCAATTGACCATATACCAGCCCACAGAACACGCTTAAGTTACTGAAAAGTAGTTGCAATGATCCTGTTCATATTATGACCATAGTGCGATGAAATTGAAAATTATTGGCAAAAGAAATTGCAAAAACTTCATAAACACATAGAAACTACTTAATACCCTTCTAAATAGTCAGTGGGTCACATATGAAATTAAAAAAGAAATTAAACTATCTACAGCATGATACAACAGTTACAACATGTACCAGAACTTATGGGACACAATGAGAGCAGTCCTAAGAGGAAAGTTATAGCAATAAATTCTCATATCAGGAAAACAGAATGAGCACAAATCAGCAGCCTAATGTCATGTTCAAAGCTTTTTTAAAAAGAAGAGTAAGACACATATAATTTTTATATCTCCCCCAGTTCATCTGTGACTTGATGAACCTCTTCCACTGATTTTGAGTCCTTGTTATTTCTTATGCTTTCTCAAGGTCAGATTGGGATAGGCCAATGTAGAGGATAATGCGAATCCTCAGAATCTTGACATGCTCACAGCGTTAGAAAAGAAAAAGAAAACACATTTATTTTGTTCCTAGCCTACTTGGCATGATCTGGTAAATTTAAAAAGAAATGTTTCAGTTTTCTGTAGCTTTATAGCATTACATCCAGATAGGTATACATTTGCTTATGCAGTTTGTTCAATAATATAGTATACAAGTTTGATGATATAATATAATAAATGTTATTTTTTAGAATGAGACAAATATTAGCATGTGTCAATATTTTACTATTTAAACCTGTAAAGTAAAATTACATTGTTTAATACTGGGTATTGAACCCATGGACTTCCCACTGAGCTGAATTTGATAAGTTGCTACATTACCAGGGCTTGGATTGAACCTGTAATCCTCCTGCCTCAGCCTTCCAGGGTGCTGCTGTTACAGGGGAACAATACCATGCCAGGGCATAGCATGCTTTCTACTGTTTTTAAGTATTTTTCTATAATCATATAGTTATGATACTTCACTTGAAAGAGAAAATCTTTTCTGTAAAGATTTATATATTCTCTATGATCAAAAGAACTTCTTCATGTTTTAGCAAATTAATTTCTTAAGTTTGTATTTTTCATAAGTTAAGCAATAAATTGCTTTTAAAATGGAGTTGTATATCTTGAGTATCCTCAAGATAATTAGTTGCAATTTGCACATGGACTCTAGGAATACTGTGAAACAATGATACCTATGACATGATTATAATAATAAAATTAATTTGGAGTCAAATAACACATAAACAACTACTAACTGGTTATATAATATTATTAGAATGTCTGTAAATAGAATATGTGAAATATAAGGAATCTTAAAAAGCATGAATGAAAAGCAAAATATATTGTTTATTATATTATTATATAACTGCATGTCTGTGTTTTTAAACTGTATGTAGTTTATGTTTGTAGTCTGAAATAATATGGTAGCTTTAGGTTAATGTTCATTGCTGAAGCACACTGTGCAATAAGTACCTCAAATTTCTCTCTCAGGAATTTACATCGCTGAAATCTTTGAGCCTATCCAAAGACTCTCACCCAATATCAAGCATAGTCCATGGCTACCTCTAATGACTGGTTAATGTGTACAAAACCTTACCCCCTTGTTATGGTTTTTGTCTGAATGTTCCCTTAGCGCCCCAAGTGTTCATGGGGGCAGGCTTCTAGATTTTGTAAATGATTCATGATTCAATGCTAGGATTACGAGTATGAGTGCTGCACATAAGTGGCTGTGGCCTACATACAGTAAAAGGAAGAGAAAGAATCTTCTTTCCCTGCTCCTTCCTTTTTGCCCCTATTACTCTTGTTGCTTTTGCTGTTTTCCGTCACCATGAACTGTTGCCCTCTCTGATGTGCCATTCTACATTGGAGCCAATAGAGCATGGACTGAAACCTCCACAAACTGAGTTAAATAAACCTTTCCTTCCTTAATTTTGTGGGTCAGGTGTTTTGTCTCAGAGTGAGAGAAAAGTAACCAAGACACCCTTTTTCCCCTGCCAGGCATATTTAAAGAATTATTTTAACTTTAGCTTTCCCTGTAGGGTATGTGTGATCCTTATTGTAATCTGAGCCCATTTCAAACCTGCTTTCTGTCCAGTACAATTTGTATAACTGGTAAGACTGACAAACAATATTGATAAGATTATGTTAAAGTGATGATGTACAACACATAGTGAATATAAGGAAGGCTGAATTAAGAGATACGCAATCCAGAAGATAAAAAAGGAAAAACTGTGAAATTTCAGGGACTGGGCACATCAATTAATTGTTTAAGAGGTGGTCATAATTTATGTTCTGATGACAATGTATTCTACATTTGTGAATACGACTTCCACTCATTTACAGTCTTACTTTTTTTTTGTTACTGAGATTAATTTCTGGCATCCATAACACAGAGGAGGAAAGGTTTGCTTTGGTTCATGATTTGCAAAGGTTTCAGTCTATTGTCATCCAGCTTCAATGTATTCTTGCAGGACCCAGCACTGCACTCCTCCAACCAGACTTCGCCTCGCATCATCCATCACATGTAGCTCTAAACCCATCAGTATAACAATTCATTGGTAATTATTAAGCTCCCGTGACTCAATCACCTCCAAAAGCCTAACCTATGAGTGCATGAGGCTTTGGGGGAACATTTAAATGAAAATCATAACACAGACCATAGTGTAAACTCACACCTTTGAAGAGACTCCACAGCAGGAATGTCTTTGCAACAACTTCAGGAGGTAATGCAAGTAGTCCTGTTGTCAGATTGTCTAGAAATTGGAGATGTTTGTGGTAAAAAAAAAGTTCATTTACCAAAATAGATTATACATCATTCACAAAGATACTCACATGTTACTCAGATATGGAAAACAAAATCACTGACCTCGGAATATCAAAGCAACCATGCAGCCATACTGGCTTTTATGAGCTGGCTTCTGTGATCTTATAGATCAGCAGCTGTTTATTCCAAAACTAATACTTAGGAATACAAGTAAGCTTTGTAAAGTAGCTCTGATTTTCAGTTTGTACAGCAGAATTGCACTGGCACCTGTCTGTCAGCTCATGTCCACGTTTAAGTGTGAGTCCACTGTGAACAGCTAGTACTGAGGAGAAGACAAGGGAAATACTACTGACAGCTTGATTTGCGAATGTGAATTAAAATTGGGAAATTATTACGTGTAGTTCAAAGTCACCCACTGCCAGAGTGTGGGAAATAACTCCCTGATGCTTCATAAAGCATATATATCAATAAGGTTTATACAGGTCTAATGGTCTGGAATGTTTGCATGTGACTCGTCAAACATGAAATGAATTACATTATCTCACATCTTCCAACCATAAAGGAGTAAACCACATTCCTAGCAGATCTTTTTGTTCTGGAAGGGAGTCATGAGTGATACCAGTGAGAGAAATCCTCACAAGGGCAAGACTTTGGGTATTCTACCTGATCATTTATACTCAGCAGTAAGACATGTTTCTTTAGGTGACAATATATAGAAACTCATTGGAAGTGAGGAACTAATTGGATTTCATATCAGACACCTGGAAACAGAGAGAAAAGATCAAGACCATGAAGTCTAGGAAAGATGTTTAGAGATAAGTTAGGGAATTAGGACAACCAATGAAGCTTTTAATATATAATATATAGTATATAATATATAATATATAATATATAATATATAATATATAATGCTGCTTCCTCCAGAGTTACAAGATTACAAGGCCAATGGAAAGTGTTTAAGTATACATATTTGTGTGTGTATACATATATTTTTGTGTACATATATATGCATACATGCATACATATGCATATAGATATACACACATATCACACTTCAATAGATTTACTCTAAAAAATTGACTCACATACTCATGTGAGCTGAAGAACCCAAAATTTACAAGGTGGCCTGAAGGCTGCTAGGAAAGAGCGGATAGTATAGTTCAGTCCCAAAGTCTATCTGTTGCAGGATTTCTTTATATATGATAAAGATCAATCTTTTGTTTTTTAGCCCTCCAACTGTTTGGAAGAGATCAACCTCATATTAATGAAATATTTCTGCTTTACACAAATTCTAAATGTTAATTTTTTCCAAAAACAGCTCCCCCAATACATAGAGAACAACATTTAAACAGATAGCTGGACATTACAGTGCAGTCTAACTTAAACATAAAATTAACCTTCACTGGTCCTTGCCAGAGTGATGCACCAAACCACAGGTGCTAAACAATCAAATACAATCCTTTGGCCAGTTAATGCTCAGCCTCATTAGCAGCCCTTACAGAGCTACTGCAATGGGTGTAGCACAGCTTGGGATTCTGTGCATGAACAGTGACCTCATTGCTGTCTCCACTAGTCATGCATTTTGCTAGCAAAATAGCCCCAAACTAAGCTCCAGATATAATGCTGTACTTAGAGATTAACTGGGCACTGACTGCTCAAGTGACTGGAGAAGCTCAGTAGCATTCTGCAAGGGACAGCAGTCCATCATGCCTGGGACTAGCAGTAATTACGCTTCCTTTCCACAGAGCCTTGGCTCGTTGATACCTAAGTGTGTACAGAGTGGTTGATCCACCAACAGGACATTCTGCATATTCTCTTATACCTGCATTATAGCGAGGTATAATGTTATACTAGAGCAAATCAATGCAGAAGTGGAAACACTGAGAAACGGTTGACGACTCAGGATGGAGATGACTCTATGTTCGGGTGGGGACTGGACTCTAGGAGCCATATGGACACAAGTTAATATCGTTATGTAACAGCTGTTTTCCTTTAGAAGAAAGCAAATAAGCTTCAGTATTCAGGGATGGGAGTAAAAAAGAAGCTAATTGCTGTTCCTCTCAATGTGTCTTTTGAAGAGCAAGTGCTTGTCATCATCGCACATTTAGTGTATTCAGACCTGAAATTCTAAACTACTCATGAGCCAGAGCTCAATGCGGGAAACCCTGCGAACTTTAACCTATAAGCTTCCAACTAATATCCATCTTTAATGTGAAAAACAGATATGGAGAAATGAGAAACTCTCTTGTGGAAGTATTTGAATCTATATCTAAAGGACGTGAAGTTACTGCTAAATGACAAAGAGGAAAACTGTGTATTATGCATTTGACTCGTTAGGTCATGTATCTGATCTCCTACACTGAATTTTTAAACTAACTTTATTGAGATGTAAGTTACATAAAACAATATCTACTTATTTTAACTTGATGATGCATTAGTTTGGCATATTATTTTTAGTCATGATTTTCAATATACAGTGTATATATAAAATAAATAATTTATATGTATAATAGATATGATTTGCATATCCAGAGTGTTTGTGTCTCCTGCATCTCTAGAGAAAACAATCTGATAAATCAAAGAAGAATCACAATGATATGTCATTGAGAAATCAGAAGTGCCTAATTAAATATTTTCACTATGACAACTTTTCACTAATTAAAACAATTTGCAGTTGAAGAGTAACAATTTTCAAAGTTTGGTTCTTTATAAGAGATGCTTATTAGGAAAAATGCATGTAAGGATACTTTGTTTTCATGTAACTCAGAATATTAAATGTTTCCCTTTCACTTCTGAGAGAAATGGAACATTTGATCCTTCTAATTTTGCTGATGTTTCTTTCACACACAAAAGAGCTTGCAGTTTTGGATACTTAATCACAAAAAAATAGAAAATTCTCAACATCTTTGCAGTTTCTCAAAGTTCAAGCTTTTTATACTGAGTCATCATTAATTGTTTATCTCTATAATTGCAGGCTGGATTCACAAATACTTGAATTAAATTTTTCTAAGCTGTACTTTATCCAAAAAAATGATGATTATAATTGCATTTTACCTTTCTCTTAAAATATTGCTTAGTATATCCTGTGATAAAATTTGAGTGTTGATTGATAAAAGCCACATGGCTTTTGCTGGAAAGGAAAAATTTGAGAGTTCCCCTGTTGGGAAACTCAGTTGGGTTTCCCAGAGAACTCTTGCATATCTACTCATGAACTATATGATAGTACTTAAACATTGTCAGATTTGAAGCTCATGCCTTTATTTTCTATTTCATGCTCAATATAAGTTCCTATATCACTTAAGGTAGTTTCCATAGTAAGGTATAAAAAAATTATCAATAACTGGATGAACAAGAGAAATTGCTTATTCATATTAGTGAAGAATGCAGACATAGAATTTACTCCAGGAAAAAAATTAAATGCCAAAAGTATAATCAAATATCAATCTATCTTTTCTGTCTGTTATCTACTGTCTATTCAAAGATGGTTATATTCTCAACTCCATATGCTTTTAGCCCATGCAAATGTGACTAAACAGACCTCTTTTTTCCCTCCAACTAAGAAGGGAAAAAAGAATGTGTCTTCCATCTGTCATCCAAAGTCTAATTGTTAGTATTATCTGATCCCGCTTTGGTCATATGTTTATCCCAGAAATAAAGGAAATGGCCAGAGGTTAAAAATTTTCATTAATTCACTCTGAGCTCTAGTCCTCTATCAAAACCCACATCTTTTTATCAATTTAAGAGAAGAGTGGGAAAATACTTTGTTGTTTTGAAACTGCTTGCTTACTGCCTAAAGCAAATTTGTTAAAGCAAAAATACAAGAATGATTCCAGAGGAGGCAAATATTATAACTATAAGTTATAATTATGTATATGAAAAATAGGAGAATAATTTTCTTTGAACAGGGTTTTACTATTTAGTTCAGACTGGTCTAGAACTCAGTATGTAGCTCAAGATGGCCTCAAATTCATGGTGATTCTCCTACCTCAGCCTCCTGAGTGTTTGGTTTCTAGGTGTACTCCACCACATCTGGCCAAAAATAGCAGAGTAATTTGTGAGAATTATTTCCCGTTTTGGTTTCTAAACCAGCAGCATGACTTTTCCCAGAAAGTAACACTCACAATAGCTTATTTCAGAATGAACTACCACTTACATAGCTGTATTGATTAGTTTGGGGGAAAGTTCTGATCAGAAAAGTTCTTGGAATTATTTTACTAGTGTGCTTGCTGCCAAGAAATCGGGGAAACTTGCTTGCTAAATGTGCAGACAGATGTCTTTAGCATTAAGAGAAATTTTATTTTCATGTTTTACAGATGACTGCAGGTTGCTTGGCTGAAGAGGTTAAAAAGGGAAAGCTGTCACTTAATGGCAATCAAAAAAGTGTTTAAACTTTTTTTTTAACCCACTTTGCTGAAGCTATAGAGATGGAGTTAAGGGTTGGCTAAGAAAACAGGCTGCCTCTTGGACATTTCAACCCAAATTGAACATTTCTATTCAAAACCAATGGCTTAAATCAATAACTGCAAATATAGCTGACATTGTATCTACAATTTCCCCACAGTTATCTTCCAACACCCAGATGGACAATGCTGTATTTAATGTGACCTGTGACATGGATACGTCTTCTGGTCTTACTTATTCTCCTGAAACAATTATAATTGCTCCCTCAGGGAATCATTCAGAATATTTTCCAGCAAATCATCCCTATAAATGATAGGCTATTTTGAAACTCAAGTCTAAAACAATAAAATATGATACAATATGTAGTCAAAAAGATTTGTTGAGCAATGAAATAGGTTTTTATAATGGAAAATTACACACCAGCTGATCGAAAATTACAGTGAATGCTGCTGCCCTGGGCCATCCAATGTAAAGTCACATTTTTTAAAAATGTGACATTCATTCACTATATTCATTAGATCTAGCACTTTGAGACTAGTGGCTCTTCAAAGTCAAAATGACCGTAGAAGGTAAATGTTTTGAATCAATTCAGAACATTTAGGCAACCAGGCCATGGCAACTAAAGATAATCATGAAAGAAGACTACCACGACTGCTTCAAAAAGTGTCAAGAATGACGGAATAAGTGTGGTTGAAGTAAGAGCAGGCATTTTAAAAGTTATTATGTCAGTATGTCTTTTAGTGTAATATATTTTATTTAAACAGACAGTGCAACTTTCCATAATAGCCCATAGATTTCAATCTCTCATTGCTCTGCTATCTTCAGGAAAGCAAATCCCCAAGGAACCTTTCTAAATGCATTTTTAAAAATGCCCTGATTTTCACAAGTTATCAACATTTAATTAGTTATTAGTTAAGATTTCTAAGACAGACCTCTGACTTTTGATTATTGAGCTTTTAATTATACTGATGGCGGGGTCTGTACCCCAAGATGTTTTTCCCCCTTTCTAATGTGCATGCAACAAATTAACTGTTAATACTGAGGTTTTGACATTTTGTTTTAAGAGATCATTTTTAAGAGCAAATGTAATTATTTTGGAAAGAGTTGAAAATCTGTGGTGTTTATACAACTTTTTCATGTTGACTTATTGCATCTTCTTTTTATCTAGTTAAAGTAGATGACACAAAGCCCCAAGAGAAAAGAAATCAAAATATGAAATAAGCTCTATTTAAGTAGGAAATACTTCCGCATTTCTAACTTGTACATCTGTAGTTATTTTAGGCGGTCAAAGATGGTGGCATTTTGATGAGGTCCAGCTGTTTTATGAGATTATAACACACATTTTGCAATGTGGCACATCATTGTATATCTTGAAAACCAAAGGAAAAGCCCTAATATTTGAAAATAACATATCACTGCTTAGTAGAGACTGGTGAAGAGTGATTGTGATGTGAGAATCATTAGTAAATGCCTCTTTAGTCATGATCCTCGAATTTAAGAACAAAAGGAATATTTAGAATCTTTGGAATCTAGGCAGCAGTTGAAAACACATCACCATTTTAATATGAAAAAATCAAGTCATAAGCACATGCAACAACCCCAGAATTTCAAATTTAGGATAACTATAAATTCTCTTTCTCTTTCTTGCAGCAAATTCAGTAGACTTCCATACTTCATTTTCTCCAAGTTTTTGGGAGATTTATTATATATCATTACAGGATTTATTCTCTTTCTCCTCCCACAAAATTCAAGATAATGCTTAAGACTAGACAGGCTCAAACAGTGCTTATGGTCAATTAGGACCATAAAATGTCTTAAAATAAATAAACCAGCCGTTTTGCACAAGCAAACTCAATTCAAAGAGTTAAAAACTGAAAGAGAAGTATATTTATCATTTAAAACAGGTTTTAGAATGTATTTTACAATGTAAATAATTATAATCTCATGAGACCAAATCTAATATGGAACCTATAAGCATCAACAAATATGAGCCCCATTTAATTTTCATATATGTAAATCTCAGTATTGACAAAATTATTTGTCTGTATGCTTTTGAGTACAAGAAAAGTCTTTTAGCTGTTTGACTAGCATGTTAGTCAATTAAAAGAACATGAATATAAGTAATAAATTAATACTATGACATAAACTAACCAATGTGTTTTATTCTTATTTTTGAATACCTATAATAATTATGTAACAGGTGAATATTATAAAAATATATATTGCATTTGGTTTGCTACAAATTACACTGAACAGAGGGTAATATTAATGGAGAATTATTATGATTTTGGAATTAATGTTTGCATTTTTAATACCACAGTTCATTTAATCATTTTTACATATTTGAGCTTAAAATCATCTTATTATTCACTGTTTAGCAAATTCATTGCACTCACTGTGTTGACCTTATTTAGTACCATTATTTTTTAAAATTTTATTTAAAGAGAAAAAAAGCAAAACAGAAAAAAAAGGGAAGAAACAATACAGAATTTCAAAGAAAAAGAAAAAAAATAAACAGAAATCACTAGTCGGTAAATTACATATTGTCTTCTAGATACAGTTGTTCAAGTTACAAAATTAAAGCATACAATTTGAACATTCAAACAGTGGGGCTGCAAACATTTCTGTTCAACAATCCAATAAAAACTTAGCAACATGGTTATCAATCCTACACACTTAAACATACATGCAGTTATATCCTTTAGAGCACTTTCTTTTTCTCCTTTTGCTTTTCAAGTCCATTATCTGTTTAGTTAGATCATGTTTCAGCTTGCTCAGTACCTTATTGATCTGTTTCATTGTTAGTTACTTTTTATTTTTTATTTATTTATTTTAATTTTTTATTATTTTGAAGGTAGCAAAATATAACAGAATAAGACTGGACAAAGCCAACTGAGACAGTGCAGTGAAATTGTTACAGAAACCCTGAACAGGTTACTGGCATAACAGTAATAGGTACCACAGTATATCCCATTATCTTCACAACAGTTGTTCTTTCAATCAGGTATAGCAAAATCAAAGGAAATACAGGATATTCTAGAATTTATCAAAACAGAACATTGAATAGAGCAATACCATTAATCAGAACAAAGCAAAAAGTGATAACAATATTTGCCTTCAAAGAGATGATAGAAGGAAATCCCCCCATTTACTACACTGCATATGGTCAGCCTTTCAAGAGATGTCTAGATCTCTGGCTCACTTGCTTACGGAGGGGAGGAAGAGTTTGATTCTCAGTTGATGCACTAGTAGGCTCATGAGAGGGCGGGCAAACTGCCTTTGTGTGATGCACCCTGAGTCCCTTCATGGTCGAATCTCTGGAGCTGTTGGTTCTCCTCCCAGCTCAGTCCTGGGCCGCTCACCGAGAGGGTGGTCAAATTGCCTTTCTATCTTAGTACCTTTCTTTTAACTTCTTCTTGAGAAATTTTTTTCTATATTAGACTGTTTTCCTATCTCTGATATAAATTACTAGTCTGAAAAAGATGTAGTGTCAAAAATATTCTCTATAAAATGTAAATACCATTCTTATTTGAAATCATAGAAAAACCTCATTTACTCTAAATTGAACTAAATTGCTGTTAACAATACTGTTTTTTTTCGATGCATAGAAACTGTATTTATATAATCTCTAAATGTTCTGAACAAAAGAAAGTCATGCCTAAGTATATTATGGCATCAATGTATGCAATTTACTTAAACATTATTATAGTTTACTGTTGGGTCTCATCAGTGACTTTATGAAATTTTTTGAAATATCTCCTTGCATGGCTATTGTCATGATGCTTAAAAAATAGTAAATATCATGCTTTTGACCATTGTTTTGTATACCCACTATTGTTTATCCCCCATGTTTCTCATTAATCATATATATATATATATATATATATATATATATGACTATATATATGTTCTTAATCATCTGTCCTATTGTCACCTTTATGTGTACACTTTGTCCCTGAAAACTCTAGAAAGGTTTGAAATATTTTCCTCAAATATTATTAAGTAATGTTTAATTTTGTTTTGCTTGCTCAAGTTTAATACAATATTGTTTAATGTACACTCAAGGTATATAAAAACTACTTAGGAGTTGTGATGTTGTGATTTACAATACAAAAATATATATTTTTGTCTTTGTATCTAGTTGTTTGTTTCCCATTCTTAGTACAGTTTCTAAAACCCTTATAGTTTCTTGAGCAATGGGAGTGATAGGTTCATAAATTGTTGATAACCCAATTTCATATCATTAAATATGCCAGGATTTTGCAAATTTCTTCTAGTAAATGTAAAAAAATAATCTTCAAAAGGAAATGGTGCATATGTTACCATATTTTCTTATGAGCAGCATAAGGATTTGGGTATATTTTAAATTTTTTCTCATATATTATGGTTCAATTTACAACACATTTCACATAAACTAAAACTATTATATTTTTGTTTTGGAAAATTTGAGGACAAAGCTAAAATGGCTAATCTTATTTTAATTTTTGGTCATTTAAATATTACTTTTTAAAATAATTTTCTTTTTAAAAAAATTTAGTTATTTTTCTCAAATTTTGCTTTTCATATTTTGGACTTTCCCTCTTTCTTTCTTTCTTTCTTTCTTTCTTTCTTTCTTTCTTTCTTGCTTGCTTGCTTGCTTGCTTGCTTTCTTTCTTTCTTTCTTTCTTTTCTTTTTCCTTCCTTCCTTCCTTCCTTCCTTCCTTCCTTCCTTCCTTCCTTCCTTCCTTCTTGCCCTCCCTCCTGTTTTTATTTTTTTTTTAAGTGTGTAAGACCTGCAGCTTTACCACAGAAAGTAAAAGAACAGCCAAGGTATTCAGTTTCACAGCTATGAATTATACCTACAGCAAGGCTGAATTTAATTTACTGTGTTCTCCAAGTTCATAAGTTATTAAGTGGGAAACGAAGGGAGAGGAAGGTCGCATAAAAAGTATTCTATTCACACGTCAACTTCCTGTGATGAATACAGTAATTATGTTTGGCAAACAGGTATTCATGAAAAATTAAAAATAAATTATAATACAAAGAATACTTTCCTTTCATTATACATATTTGATCTAAATTTGGAAATTTAATATTAAATTATTTGACTTTAACCATTATTTTTGTTTAAATCCTAGTTGTTATGCTTTAAATCTAAAGGGTTCCCTAAAATTCTCATGTTTTCAGAGGCTGGACTTTTATTCACTTTTTTTGTTTTGTTTTGCTTTTGTTCTTTCCTGAGTACCAGGTATCGGACTCATGACCTTGCGCTTACCAGGAGAGTGCTTGAACCTCTGAGTTAAATCTCCAAATTGTCTCAATCTCTTTAGTAAACTAATCTATTGATTAGTTCATAGCTCAATGCACTGTTAAGGAGTGGGGCATGTATGGAAGAGGGGGATAACAGGGGAGTTAGCCTGGAAGGATATATTGTTTACCCAAATCCTCCCTTCTCTCACTCTTCTTCTAGGATGCCATTGGTTAGGCATCCTCTTACTCTATGCCATTTCTTCTTTGGAGACAGCAAACTCTGAACTGAACCCTCGGAAACCGTGATCCAAATAAACCTTTCCTTTTTTAGTTTGCATGTGTCAAATATTTTGTCTCAGCAACGAAGTGCTAATAACTCAATGATTGAAACTGATAAAATCTAACATATTCTCTTTATTTTATATAATTAAATCAAGCAGAGCCAAAAAGATATACAAAAGGAGTGACATTAACCCCAGGACCTTGTGTATACAAGGCAAGCATTCTGTCATTTATCAACAACTTTAATCCTTCTGGAAATTATATTTTTAGACATGAGATCACTAAGATGTCCAGGCTGGTCTCACCCTTGGGAGTCTCCTGCCTGAACTTCCCAAGAAGCTACAGATGTACATCAACCACTCCCAGAAAGTTCCTTTGTTTATACGGTACCCATTTACCATGGGCTGTTCTGTACAAAATATCAGTTATTCAGCAGAAGCAGGGACTTTTGCAACCCAGCCAGACCTGTGCAAAAATGATAAAATTCCTTTATTCTCCCCCCAGGGTCAACTGAAGCCTTATGCTACATGATATATCAGGAGTCCTCTTCATTGGTTACCACATGAAACAGGTGACATAACTTCAACTTCCTTTCACTTATTTCCTAACCCATTTTCTACCTCTATTCTCACATTTTCTTGTGCTTTGAATTCATACTCCCAGTAAGTTCTAAGGTTTACAGAGTTTCAAGATATATCAGACTATGGTGCCTGGTCACATCACAGTTACTCCTCAGCAGTTTCTTCAACACTCTTTCATTAACAGCATCACTCTTGGCAAAATCACACACCTACTGAGTGAGATTCAACTGTGCTTACTCTGTGTCATTAGTTATGAGCAAAAAATGCATCAAATAAACTTAAATTAGACTTAACTTTAAATGTACTTTAATATATGTCCTTTGTACTCATTAGAGACGACAGCCCTTGTCGTTCCTTCTGTTTCACTCACTGGTAAAGATGATGATCAATTTAAATTTTGCAGCCTAACTCATTTACTTAAAGACATTGCCCAGGAATTCTCTCTGTGTTTCTTATACCATTGATTTTTTAAACAACTCTTCTTGAAGTTTTCCATCAGCATGCATACATGATTTTTTCCTTCTAAAAAAACACACATAGGCATTCCTTTCACCCCTCTTACCTTGTAAGTTTAAACTTGTTTATTTTCTTTCATCATAAAATTTTGTATAATTTTCTTTATTCTGTCTTGAACTCATTCCAGTCTGTATATACTAGATGAGAAATGCCTTTAATTCTGCTAAATCTAAAAGGGAATTGCATGTCCTCACTTTTTCTGATTAAATACACAGAAGTGACTTATTTTTTTAACTTGACTTCTAAGACATCAAATTCTCTTTGTTTCCAATGTATCTGATTGCTCCATTTCAGTCTCTTTTGTTTTTCCTTTCATTCTGATGAATGTTACAAAATTTAAGTCTATAATTTAAGTTCTCTAAAATTTCTTTGACTCTCTTTATGAACTACATTCAGTCCTTTGTATCATTATTCTATCCAGATTTGATCTTTTCAATCCATTCTTGTTTTGAAGATTCCACAGCTCATGACTTCAGTCAAGTGCTCTACAACTCAAAGCTCCCTATTTGTTTATATAATCTTTTTATAAACATCTCCCCTCAACATGACAAAACTAACCTCTTCTTTTCCATTATCTAACGAGCTTCAGACACCTAACACTTCCCAATCATACATGACAACGATGTCGCTTCATTTTATAACATGAACCTTGGAATAAGTTTTCCTCCTACTCTACATGAAGTGAGAATACACTCAACTCTTTTATTCACAATAGCTGATTCTACAAAGTGTCAAATCACTGCTTCAAAGGAAAGTACAGAATTAGATTTCTGTGAACTTCTTGTCACAATGGTTTTGTTAGTGATGAATTCATCACTTTGGATGTCTGTTTCTGAATAAGGACATTTACTTGGAAATATAAATGCAAATTCATTAACACTGAACTTAACACCCAGAAGCCTTATACCTCATGCTTGAGAAGTGTTCTTCCATCAGGTCTTTTGTCCCAAAGTTATAATACAGATTTCTTTCACTGAGTAGTACCATGTAGTTCTTCAGTCCTATGCTTAGGGTTTTTACACAGCAGAATAATAAATGAAAAGCCTGAAAATATGAAACCTGTAGCATTAAATACATTGTGGAGAGGAGATTTGTTAACTGTATGACACGTGACACAAGAAACCAATGCATTATGTTTGCTCTCACCTGGAAACAAATAAGTTAGGCAACTCTGATTTCTCCTTGGTTTGTACATGTCCATGAATGTCCAAGAGAGTACTCTAAAAGTATTGATTTGGGGTTTACAAATAAGTTTTAGCAAATACATAAATTCATAAGTACAGAAACTCTGAATAGTGAAGATGTGCAAAATTTTGGAAATGTAAATTCACAAATATAATTGGAATATTAGTATTTATTGCCAGTTGATCTAAATTGTGGTCACCTTTTCCCTAAATTATACAAGTGATCACTTCTTGGCCTTTGGGCTAAGATCAACTCTAAATTATACAAGTGTTCTGCTTTATAGCTGTGCCTGATTCCACCTGTGCTTCTTTACTTTCTGCTCTAAAAGTATAACTAAAATGAGGTGAAAAAAATATCAGTACACCATATCAGGGTGTCTTAGAGCAAAAGAATCTCCTCAATTTCAGAGATGTTGACATTTGGAGAAGATACTTACTAAAATTGTTATAATCCTATATATTTACATCTCTATCTATTGTTGATAACTACAAGAAAATCTAAAATATATAGTGGGTTATATAAATGTATAATTATTTTATTAAAATAGCAATATAATCTTTTTTGATTATTTTGAGTACAGAAAGCACAGTTTGTAACCAATGGCATTGATATCTGATGTTGCAATCTTTTTGGACAGCTCTAAATACCAAATCTCTGCTTTTCCTATGATTGTACGTAAACACATAATTTATATTTATCAATTGTTTCAAGGAAAATACTTGTTTTATTGCTAATACCTTTCAAAAGTTATTATTTGGGTGGTGTCTAGTTCTTGTTTTCTCTGATTTGATTTCTCTGTATCTTTCAGTATTTATCATATACAGTTGGTACCTCAGTTCACAAAGTTAGCTTATTTGCTTTACCATTGTCATGGTTTACTTCAGTGCCCCCCAAGCCTCATGCCTTTGCATTATGCATCTGTGACTGGTTCATTGTCTAGTGCTTGGATTGGGGTTGTGTGTGCTACACCGGCTTAGGGGTGGAGCCAGGATGTGATGTAATGGCAGGAAGAACACGTGTCTCTCTCTTTTGCGGGTTTCGGCTTTGCTGTTTGCAGCCAAGGTGAACTGCAGCTGCGCCATGCCATGCTGCCTTGGAACTAACTGAGTATGGACTGAAACCTCCAAAAACTGTGAGAAATAAACTTTTCCTTTCCCAACTTTGGGTATCAGGTATTTTGTTTCAACAATGAATAAAAAGTAACTAATACAACCATATTGGGTGAGATGGCTGTGTTCTGTTTGTATGGGAAGGATGTCCATGTTTGTGCTTGTCACCCATTGTGGAGTTTGTGAATGGAAGCCAAATTTTGCTGAATACTTTCATGAACTGAATTGTTTGCAGACAGAAGTGTTTGTGAACTGAGGTAATACTGTATATGTAATATTTCATAGAAATCATTCTCTGCTTAATTAGAATGCAGTATTGTGTATCACTATAACAAAAGTTATATTTAAAATATTTGACAACAATAGTTTCCTTGGATGCATATAGCTTAAAATGTCTTGGGCAAGTATTATATGTACTATCACAGTTGGCCTCAATACCAAGCCCAAGTCATGAAAATACTCATACAGATAATTCACATGTAATTATTCACATGTAATCAATCATTCATTCTCTTATAACCCATTTTAATGTAAATTTAACTCAAATTTCACTCCTAATTACCTTTCATAAATTAAATGAAGTTTTACTAATATTAATTCCAAATTGCCATTCTTAATGAAGACAAATGATTTTATAAAAAATTGATATAAAGAATCTCAATAAATGGGGTAAGGAGAAAACAAAGAGGAAAAATAATAAACTGATGGATAAAATGCACTAAATCAGTTACGATTAAAGTTCCACCTACTTAAATCCCCCCCAAAAAATTCATAGTCTTTTTGTTTACAGATTAGCTCTTTCAAACAAAAATGATGGATCTTGTGCAAAAGACATTGAGTTCTGCAAAAGACATTGAGTTCAACCTGTTTTCTTTCCTTTCACAGACTCCTTCCCTCCTGTTCTCCTTTCTTCCTTCATTTCTTCCTTGATTTTTTTCTTCTATTCTTTCTTTCATTCTGCTTTCTAGTTTCAATGGTTAAACATATGTGCTGTAGAACCAGAAAGCTTCTGTTGCATTCTGTCATAAATGTATACATTTCAATCTTGAACAAATTGTTCATCTTGCTGTGCTTCATGATTAATAACCTATTAACTGTGTGTTGTAGCCAGGATTTAAAGGGTGAAGATTTAATACAGGATATATAGTTTATAGGATTATTTTATTGTATTCACCCAAAGACTCAAATGCAAGAGTGCGGGAAATTAGACCACACACTAGAGACATAAAGAACCCAGTTGAGGGCCCCATCCCACAGCAATGACCCTTAGGAGTCCATCTGAAGACCTAGAGCCCATCAAAGGGTCTTCTGTGAGTCCAGTTGGAGGTCTAGAGCCCAGAAAAATGTCTTATGCGAGTCTGTTTCACAGATCCTCACTGGGAAGGCCCATAGGTCAGTGGTGGAAGCTGGAAAGTCTGAGCCAGTGGTATAAAGGGTCTCTGCCCACAAGCTAGGGATCTGCACTGGAGCCAGGAAATAAAGATCCAAGTAAGAACCAAAATCCCTCAAAGAGAACCTCGGGGAAAGTGAGGACTGCAGCTCCTCTGATGATAGCAGCAAGTCGTATCAGGGAAACCAGTGTGACAAGCTTCTCCAGAACTAAGAGCACACATCTTCCCTTCCAGTTCTCTCTTTGTGCTGCTGGCCTCCCCCCATACACTAGGCTGACTCAGTTCAGCGGGATGTCACAAGCTGACCCTTAGTTAATTCACTACAATGGTTACAATATCTTTTTCAATACTTTTTAAGGATTTTCACCATTAGTGTAAACAAAGAGTGGAATTCATTCTTGGCATAAGACAACCTCCCAGTTAATGGGTAACCAAAGCAGTTTACCACAACTAGATACTGAATGAGACTATCTGCACATTTTATTCCTTTTTATACATTTATGCTGATTATTATTTAAAATAATATAATAATACCATGTACTAAATGTTTCACACTACTTTACTCAGTTATGTTATACATAAATTCTCATGATTTCTCTTCCTTTTTTTTTTTGTCTTTTTGAGACAGGGTCTCACTACGCAGTTCAGGCTGGCCTGAGCTTTCTTTGTATTCCAGGCTGGTCTCAAACTTGCAACGATCCTCCTGCCTCAGCCTCCTGAGTGGAGGGATCCCAGCATGCACCATCGTGCCCAGGTTATGCATTGTTTTAAATGCTTTTTAGAATAAAATGATACTAAAATGGTTAAAACTACCATGATTTTAATTTTGAACCATTATTACAATAATAATAAGCATTGAGCATTTATAACATTACTATCTAAAATGTTTTAGAAAAATTTTGTTAATCTTCATGGTAGGACCTATGAAACACTGTTTGAGGTATGTAGGTATTCTGAAAAATTTTAAAAGCTTATTTCTCGGACTTTCTTATCTTTACATAGGTATATGTTTTTAAATCACACTTTCTTTGAAAATTTTCTCAGCATAAGTAACCTGTTTTGAAACTGTGTTTTATTACTTTTTCTCTTTAAAAAAATTAACATTTTATTTGTGTAGATTTAAAAGCATAAAGTCCTTAGGGTTTACAGGTGTTCTTTCCAAATAATGTATTTTATGCTACTCAGAAAATAATGGCAGAAGAATAATTATTAGTTGCTGCTTAAATATTAGATCATATTCATTGTGCTTTTACTATTTTTGAAAGCACCTACTAGTACTTTTGCCAACTCTTTCCTCTCCCTTTTGTCAATGGTCTGTGAAATGAGTCTTGTTACTTCCATTTGTATTTATTAAGAAAGGATTTTGAAATTCAGAGAACTTGAGTAAACTCTCCAAAGGTAGACAGCTCAAAAATTCTTCCAGGTCTTCTTGATTTCAAATTCCTTAACATTTAGTGTAATGTATCACTTCATTCTCATTCTGAATATCTCAGCAAAGAAAGCTTCCCACAAATGTGTGCTCTAAATGTATATTACACAGCAAAGAAAGCATTCTGGCTTTCTAGGAGAGAGCCAGCTGTTCTTGTGGCATCTAATTCAACTAACCAAGTCCCAGAGCACAGCTACACTTCAGGGTTACAGGCGTGAAGCAAGAAGCTTTGCTATGCACAAATATGTATGTTCTCTTCTCCTTGCTGTCCACATTCATACATTAGAATCCTAATCCTCAAAATGATAGCATTAGGAGGTGAAGACATGGGGAGGTGATTCAATAATGAGCACACAGCCCTCGCACATTGATTAGTAATTTTATAAAATAGATCCCAAAGTACTCCTTGGCCCTTTAACCACATGAGTTTGTAAGTGGAAAGATGGTTATCTATCTGTGAATCTTATCAAATGATGAATTTCATCTTGCTTTCAGCTTGGACTTTCCACCACCCAGAACTATCAAACATGCATTTCTGTTGCATATGAGCCATTCAGTCTATGATGTTTTCCTGTAGCAGTAGAAATACACTAGGTAACCTTTATCCGACAATATCCGTCCACACAGTGCTGTTGCTGCAGTGACACCAGTGTCCCATGGTGTCAAGTGGTGTGGCCAAGATGTCTAATTAACCCACTTGATGTTTCATCAATAAAGCTGATAGTCTAAGTGTTTAAAAAAATTTTTAGAGAAAGCTCCCTCCTTGCTTGGAGAGACGAGCAAGACCATCTAGATTGATTCTTAAGTACACTTTGCCAAGACCCAGACCTTGGAGAGTCGATGCTTCAGAGGAGGGTAATGCTATAACCCGCTAATGTAGGAGTGTTCCAAAAGTCAGCTAAAAGTTCTAAGCAACTTGGCTTAGCATATATGTCTCATTAGACTAATTATAGTGAAATACACATATATTACAGTATTTCACACATTTTGCATATGTTTAGTCAAAATGTTTATTCCTTGTAAAAACCCAATAGGATTAAATCCTTTTAATACTGTTTTTCCCTAGTTGGGAAAAAACAAGGCACAGGACTTTACAGAATTGACCCAGGTATGCCCAATTAATGAGGAATAGGCTCCTTCATCCAATATTCGAACTCAGGGGGCTGAGTCTCTAGAGTTTATGTTAAGTGCTATGCAAATTCTGCTTTTCTAAATCACTGTGTGTCATTTGGGAGTGAAAATTCCATCTTCAGAAATTCAAATAATTTCTTTGGACATTGGTTGATTCAAAAATAAAATCAGTTAGTATAATAATATTTACTTGAACTTCCAAGCTTTTAAAGTGAGAGTAAGTTAATATATGGCAATCAAAACTAGACTTTACCAATAAAGATGTAGTTTACTTAGGTTCTGTTTTATTCTTAAAAATACCTCAATGCACTGACCTCATTTATTAAATACAAACTCTACACCTTCTAGGAGACTGTGCATGTCTCTCTCTTTTCTTTTCTGCTGCCTCACATTAATTTCTTCAGAAAATATTTTAGTAGCATGCCCAAATTTTGGGGTCTTTTATTATTGAGATTCTGAAGTGGATATTCAGCCAGTGATTTACGGTAGAGATACTTTAAACACTTTTGTCATGATTCAATAGTTTTATCATAATTCACTATATAAATTCAAAGATAATTGAAACATCACCATCAACTGATTGGTTAAGGAAAATCCCTCTTGTTAATGATGTATAGTTATGTTGATGAATGTTACAAGGAGCTAATATTTTACCCATGCCAGTGATCAATCCATCCATCTTTCTCAATAGTTGCATGTAGATAACAGGAAGAAATGAAAAATTCAGTCTACCTTTCTTTCAGAATTGAATACACAGATACATGCATACTACACACACACACACACACACATACACACACACACACAGACACATGCACACTAATTCATTTAAATTGAAAAGAAATATAGTAACCTGGTTACAAGATAGCTAACTGCTTAATGTTTTTCCTTCCTAGAAATTAAAGAACAAGACAACAAACAATGAACTGCTCATGGTGGTATACATCCCTGTAATGCCAGCATTCAAAAGGCTGGGGCAGGAAGATTGGCATGAGTCCAAGATTATCCTGAACTGCATAAAAAGGCATTCACTCTCAAAAAATGGCCAAGAACACTTGAGGAAAAGTATTGTAGTACAAGTGAAGCAGATACTGAGGAGCTCAGAGATAGGGTATGGTTATAAGAAGAAGAAAAATGTATGGCTGCATTTATAGCCCTGCCTCCCTAGTTAGGATAGACAGGGAACCAAGAGGTATTTCTCATAACATAGAAAAAGTAAGAGACAAGCTTTCAGGAATTTTTAAAATGGCACCCATGCCTAAAATTTTGCTACTAGGAATTCTGCAGCTTTCATGGTCCCAGCGTTGGCCAAGAAAGTTTTTAGCAAAAGCACAGTGTTGCATTTCTACTGATAAGAATCCCACTCATATGTCCTCCTCTGTTCATCCCGCTGATGCATGGAACAGTCTTCAGACGAAATCTCGTCAGAGTCCTTCCACAGAAACAGATGAGACCCACCCTGTAGTCTTTCATGTCCCACTCTTCCCAAAGGTACCAATAGTGAAACTCCTGACACTGCTTACAAGAGCTGCAACTCATAGATTAGGAAGAAGCCTGCAAAATGTTGAGGTTAGGCCACTGGGAACAAAGCAAGCATCACAGAGCTGAGTATACTGAAGAAACAATAAAGACTATGCTACTATACTCAGCCATAACTCCACACATCCTACCCAAACAATATCCTAGAACATATTTGCAGCCGAAAGTGCCTTTCACTATGAAAGTGAATCTATAATATTGATAGATGAGATGGTTTCAAGAGATGCACAGACATAAACTGAGAGGAATCAACTAGCTCCCTCTGCAAGCTGCTACCTCACCCAAACCCTGTGGAGCACAGCAATGGAAGATCCACAAAGGAGTGTCCCCAGCTGAAGTAACCACAGAAACTCATCCTACATATTCTGCCATCTACAATACAATCGCTTAAACTACCAGATGACCCCATTTATTATATAAATAAATAACCTGCCGAAAGGTAAAATAGGTGCCATTTTTGAAAACATAGAGGTAGGCAAGTACTTTCTGAACAGAATCCCAGTGGCATAAAAAACAAAACCAAGAATCAACACATGGGATCATATAAATTTTTTTAAAAAAATGTTTCTGCACAGCAAATAAGAAAATCAACAGAATAAGGAGACGACCTACAGGACAGCCAAAAAGATTTTTGGCACTTAGTTCTCAGGCCAAGAACTAGTATCTAAAATATAAAAAGTGCTAAAAAATAGATTTCTCAATACAAAGGCTCAATTAAAACATGTACAACTGAAATGAATAGACTCCTCTCAGGTGATGTGCAAATAACCAACAAATACATAAAAATGTTCTGCAACATTGGCCTTTAGAGAAATGAAAGTAAAACATCACTGACATTCCATCTTACTTCAGAAAGAGTGACTGTCATCACTGAATCAAAGAATAACAAGTGCTGACAAGGCTGTCAGGAAGAAAGAATCTCTTCTACATTTTTGGTAGAAATGTAAACTAATTCAACCATGATGGATATTCTTCAACAACTAGAAGTTGAAATTCCATTTGACCCCCTATTCCCTTTCTAGATATTTTCCCCAAGGAGTTGAAGTCCTCTTATTACAGTGATGTGTACTTACCCATGTGTCTGGAAGCATAGTTTATAGTAGCTAAATCTTGGAAATGGCCTACATAGCCATCAATGGGATGAATGGATAAAGACAATGTAGTATTTATAAGCAATAGAGTATTACTGTGCCACAATCAAGGAAAAGCTTGAGATGTTAGAAAGCAAGTGGATGCAATTTGAGATCATATTATGAGTAAAATAAATCATATGCACAAGTGTAAATACATAAAAAAGTATAACATAGATAAATGGAAGTAGGGAGTCTTTTTTCAATTAGGAAGTAGAATGAGAAAGGCAAGAGAGAAGGAAAAGGAGATTAAAAAGGATTTGAAAGAATAAAATGAAAATAGAGATTTTGCAAATAGAAATGGGACCAGAACATGGAATGAACAGGAAGGGATGGGAGGGTGTGAGTCAAAAAAATAAATTAAGATGTGCTTTGTCCATGTACCAACTCCCCACAATGAATGCATTCATAAGCACTGGGAATATGTACTAATAAAAATCTTTTAAAAATTAAAGAGCTGTCCATCTCAACATATTTTCAAATATCAACATAGAAATACAAGAAATGTGAAAAAAATGCAAAAATAATAACACTGAGTCTTCTATAACTGTCTGAAATCAGAAAGTCAGAGTATTCGTCTAAACTCTTTTTTAAAAACCTGCATCACCAAAAACAGATAAAAGTGTAACAACAACAATATACCACAAAAGAATATCCCTGATGAACATTAATACAAAATTTCTGAAGAAAACAGTAGTAGACTGAATCCAACAACACATTAAAAAGATTATACATCATAATCAAGTTGTACTTAGCCTAGAAATAGAAATATGGTCCAATATAAACAAAAGAATAAATAAAAGAATTCACCACCACTGAATCCCTCTTCACAGATTGCTTGCCACTCATAGGTACATAAAACTATTTGATAAAATTTAAAATCATTTCTTGATAAAAACACAACAAATTAGATATGAAGGACATATATCAGCACAATAATGTCAGTATATGAGAACCCATGGGTAATTCATATTAAACAGAGAAAACCTAACTGTTGCCTTTAATATCTAGAAAAAGAGTAAAACCTTCATTTTTCATCACCCTTATTCAACATAGTATTGTAACTTATAGCTTAGCTTAGTTACGAATCTTGAGCCAAAAAAAAAAGAAGAAGAAGAAGCCAGAGGTATTGTGACACCTGACTTCAAACACACTAGAATCAAAACATGGTACCCACATAAAGAGTGACCCTAGAGGGGTGGGACAGCATTCAGAACTCAGAAGTAAATGCATGGACTTACAGGCAACTGACTATCATTTTTAAAGGTCCTGTAGACCTGCATATAGACATGTGTTCACATATGTATCCAACCCCCAAATACCTTTATATTATTTATATTACTTATTCTATGTTATTCTGTTATTTTTAAGCCATACTATTACTAGCACTGAAAATTGTATGCATATTTTTCTCACATCTTTTTATATTTTGTCACCCTGTGTTTTCTTCTGTAATGTAGCATAGTAGAATTAAATTATTAAAAGCATGCAACATAAATAATATGATTTTTTATGACTTATTTAATTGAAACTATCTTAGTTTAAGAGTGTAAAATGTTTTCATCCCCCATGGTATACCTTAACGTATCAAAACAGTGAGTCATCAGTAATTAATTAATGAATGATACATTTTTATTTCTCATTTTGAAAATGTTTTTACAGTAAAAGCCTACAATTTAAAATATCTATAAACTATGACTATCTTATTGTTTAATGATTTTTTATTTCATAAATGATGTATGTACAAAAAGAACCTTTAAATTCCTCAACACTGAATGATTGATAAACTTTAGTCATAAAGTTTTACTAAGTACCATGAGAAAATATTTTTGGACAGTATTTTATTTTGACATAGAATGAATATAATCTAGTCCTATCACCTACATTTTTAATTATTAGCTATATCAAAAGCTAGTGTTTAGTTGACAAATAATTTTTGTATTGAAATATTCCAATTTATACTATCACGAGAATCTTATGAAATTTATGGTAGAGAGTTTATATAGAAAGTACTGGTTCATTTTTGTTTTCTTGCTATAGTTTTTATAGCATTCTTTCCTTTTGTATTCCACAAATGTTGTGATTTATATGGTACACTGTATAGTCACATATAAGTACATGATTCATGAATACTAATTCATTAAAATTAATTTAATACATATGTGGAAAAGCATAATGTTTAAGGAGAACTGGCAACTTTATTGGGTTGGGATTTGCCCCAGTGCAGTAGTAAAACACATTTTCCCAGATGGGTCATGGATGCATAATCCTGGAGACCAGGACTGGTTCCTCATCTCTCTGGTACTATTCTCCTTTCCAGCTGCCATTAACTAAGCAGCTTTGGTTTATGTTGTAGTCAGGGGTTGTGCAGAGAACAATTAGAATCAGGATATGGAGTTTATAATATTATTTTAGGATGGTCACACAGAGTTAACACAAGAAAATGCAGGAAATCTATCCACATCACTAAAGACATAGAATATTCACCCAAGGGCCTGAATCCCACAGCAATGTCCCACATGAGTCCAGATAAAGACCCAGAACTCATGACAATGCCTCCTACAAGTCCAACTGGAGGTCTAGAGCCCACAGGAAGGACTCACGCTAGTCTCTTTTACGGATCCATGTGGGGAAGGCACAAGGGTCAGTGGTGGAAACTAGAAAGTCTACACCAGCAGGGTGAAGGAGCTGTGCTGGTAGGTTGAGGATTCTATGCTGGAGCCGAGAGGTAACACTCACAACAAAGACCAGGGCTGTCCTGAAAAGCACCACAGCCAGCCTCAGCGACACAGAGGCCCCAAGCTCCTCCAATGACAAGCACGGTCGAGTACATGCCAGGAAACCACCGTGACAAGTTCATCCTGGAAACCAAGCAGCACATGTCTTCCCCTCCAGATCCAGGAAGCAATGCTGGATGTGAGGACCAGAGCGCCTCCAGGAGAGCCAATGGCTCAAACAGCAACTCGTAGGAAAACCCACAATGCCTCAACGCCTCAATGCACTAATGCATTAATGCGTCAACATGATAACTTCTCCTTCTCCACTGGCAACCTTCCTCAGGTGAAGCATCTATGCTCAGTGCCATGCTGATGTAATCCAGCTGGCATTAAGTTGACCACCAGTTTTTAATCCATAACAGTTTACCACTCCCTTCTGCTATAATGTTCCTGCCTTGGACTCAGCCAACCTTGGACTGGATCCTCTGAAATTGTGAGGAAATTAAGCTCTTCACCTTTAAGGTATTAAGTAACTTGTTCCAGCCATGGGAAAGCTGAATAATAAAAAAAAAAAAGAAAAGAAAAGAAATATTGGAGAAATGGACTCTAGATCCCTTTATGTTTCAGGGTTTTTCTAACAAGAGATCATTACTTTGAAGTTTCTTAAACTATTTGGAGAAAATCTCAATGTCTCTAGACAACAAACCAGTTCCACTGAGATGCAAACAGTAGGAATTTGAAATTTTGAAAATATTTGGAGAAAGGAAAATTGGCTTTCTCTTAAGTGGCAAACGTGCCACTGTGGCTTGGTTTTTGTTGTATGTATTATTTTATATATGCTTGTGCAATGATCAGATTCTATTGAGTTTTTTAAACTTCAGAAAAGATGGTTGGAAAAAATCTTGATGTTTGTTAATTTATCTTAATAAAAGCCCACTAGAACGTCAGTGAAAAAGAAGAAATTCTGAGGATATTGAGGCAAGAGGAAGTAAGTTGGTATAATTTAATGTGATTTGCTCCAGTGAAAATTTATGCCGAGGTAAAAATCCCTACAGTGATGCTACTGTAGAGGAATTGTGCTATACAAACTTTAAGGGTGATGATTAGGTCTTGTGGCCATCACCCTCAGAATGGATTCAAGTCTGTCTCATGAAAGTGTGTTAAGTCTCACAGACCAGATAGTTATCCTGTGAGCAAGTTGCTATGAGTGAGCCTGGCACCACCACTGAATCCCTCTTCACAGATTGCTTGCCACTCCTGGCATGATTCCTGCTATTTGATCTATCTGCCACATTGTGATGTTCCCAGAAGAGCCTCACCATGGACAAACAGATGGTGATACCCACTGTGAGACTATCAAACTGCTAAACTCCGAGCTAAATAAACATATTTTCCTTACATAGTGCCAGCCTCAGTTGTTTTGTTATAGCAATGCAAACCATACTAAGCCATAAAAGCATTTAAGTAAGAAAAAGGGTTGTATGCCAGTAATTTCTTGGTAGGAAATAAACATACACACAGGGAACAGAGTGAAGTTGAGAATCCCTTGAGGCCAGATAATAAAGTATGCTTGTGTAAGCACAGTATTGTATCCTAAGAGTTATGAAGAACTGTTGGTAGATTTTAGTTAGGACTGCAGCAAGCACCCTCACACTTCTCATTACTTTCATTAAACACCTGTAAAACCTGCTGAACTTCGCACACGACAGCCAGTCTTGAATAAAACATAGAGCAGTCATTTCCCTGCTAAAAATTTCCAGTGGCTTATGATTTCAGTTAATATAACTCTTAACTGTCCGTAATAGTCTACCCTTTGACATGCTACCCAAAGATTTCTTGCTATATTCATCTAACAACCACGTTTACATTTCCTTATAAAACTTATTATTGCATGAATTATCTCACTTGTGAAGCATATTTCTTCTCTCTCTCTCTTTCTGTCTCTCTCTCTCTGTCTCTCTCACACCACATACACACATGACACAAACCATCAAAAGATAAATGAATCTTACGTTCTTCTTCATAACTCCTGCAACATATCAAACATTGGAATGCAACAAGAATTTGAAATAGAAAATATCTAATGCTTTATGCTTAAGTATATGATTACCATCTTGATGATGAAAGACTTTTAAACATATTTCAAAACAGCATTTGCTTTTATAAAATTTCCTAGGTAAAGATGTATACTAGGTGTTTGACAACAATTCAGAGATACAGTTCCTGCATGTATTGATTTTCATATATTTCATTGAGTATGATTTTTCCTAACATCATGTGTGTGCAATTGTTTGTTGGTATGAAGGAAGGAGTGACATAGGGAGGGAAGAACAGAGAGAGACCAAAAGAGAGAGAAAGAGAGAGAGAGAGAGGAGAGGGAGAGAATAGAATTCAAAATGAATTGCGATGAAAACCATATATACATATATACATGACTTTTTACAATTTCAGTGATGTAAGTAAAAAGGACACCCTTCACAGGTCTTCCCCCTGTGTCATTATCAAGGCCCTGGACAAGGCCTCCCTTCAGCACTACCTCCGTCATTCTCCAAAACCCAAAAGTTAAACCTTTCACTGTTTGCACATGCCCCAGTGTTCCTCCAATCAGCTGTCAATATGGCATTTTGTCCGTCTCTTTAATTCTGCCTCCTGCCAAATCCAAATAAAGCCCTCGTTTTTTTCCCCCCAATTCTTCCAGAGGGTGTTTCCCTTTCTTCCACAGCCCTCTTTTTGCCCACCATAAAGGCCTTTTTCCTTTTCTTCTGATTTCTCTCTCTTTAATCTCTCTTGCGTTTCAGGACCAAATAACACTAAATGTACTCATTCAATATTTCAATACAGTATGGCATGATTTCAAATCTGATTTTCTGGCCTATATCCTTTTGCAATAATTGTGCCTCAGATAAACCTCATGGCTACCCAGTATTATTATATATTTAAATAGGTAATTTTTCTTTCATACAATTGAATGTTCAATATTCCGTTAATATACCTGTGTCTATTATGTGTATGGATATAAATTTCTTGTCATTTGTTTGCACTGAAAAAATGTATCTATTTATAGTATTTTAATAAAAACAAAAAAATTGCTCTTAAAACTTAAATAGTTTTGACTTTCAATCTAAAAATTTTAAAAGTGCATTCTTAAATGGTAAAAAATATTTGTTAGCATATATATTTAAGTGTAACTTTAATAGAAATGAAAAAAATCCCTGAAGGTTTTATAGCAGGGTAAAATTTAAGTCTATCATAATGTACTTTACAATGAAATATTACAGAAATATAATACATTAACAACAAATTTCTAATGAAATGGGAAATTGTTTATGAGATATATTTGCACATTTACATGTTTGTGATATTTGTTGATATATATATATATATATGCATTAAATATATGTAGGAAAGAAAGAGAAATGAAGTACTATAAAATAAAGCTACTAAATTATCTATATGTTTTTCATTATTTTCACCTTTGTGGATCCTGGACACATTTTGCAATCAATGCAATTTTATAAGCGCTATCATCTAGTTGGACTCTTAAAATCATGGTGTCAAAATCTTCCTTCGAACATTCTGAAAAAATCACAAACTATCAGGATAAGACATGTTTAAATTTCATCATAAAGTTTAGTGAATGATAAGATCAGAGAAATTTTTAGGCTTTTTTAGTTTGCTCTGATTTTCAATTTATGCAATTTTATAAAAATTTTAATAAATAAAATGAAATGTTACACACAAGGAAATAAGATCAAACATACATCCATAACAAGAAATTGTGAAATACCTCTAAAATATCAGAAACAATGTCATCTTAAATGTATCAAAGACAAACACAGGGTTTAAAAGGCATAAGAGTACATAAACAGAATAATACATTAACAAGACAAGCATATAAACAGAATATTAAACCAACTTTTGCATAATTGAAAGGCAGTGTATTTTATCCATTTTGTATTGTGATAACAAAATATCTGAATTTGCCTTCATGATAAAGAAAAGACTATGCCTTTTTTCGTACTGATGAGGGCCTCGTGGTAGCTATGATGCTGTAGTTGGAGTCACAAAAGACTATGAAAGTAGACAGCAAGCAGAAGGCATAGCTGAAACCACTGCCTTTTATAGCAACCTGTTCAGGCAAAACAATCTACTCTCGTTGGATCTATGTTAATCCTTCTGTAAAGTCTAATTTCTTTCCACTAGGCTCCACCTCCTAAAGCTTCCTGCACATCAACACCACCACAATGGAGGCCAAGCTTTCAGCACATCAACTTTGGGACTACCATCAGCCATGACCAAACAGTAGTGTTACATTACATTACAACTAAAATGCCAGGCTATTTTTAATGTAAGGTTAGGTTTTAGTGAAAGAGGTAGAATAGCCTGCAAAGGGAATATTTTTGGATAGAAAAAGTTATGCAGCAGAAGCAGAATTTTAAGATATATATTTGATGACCAGTGCATGCCCATGATAACTCTAATTCCTACGATTGTAACTAAACCACCACTCTCTTTTATATTCAATTAGGTTCACTCGTAAAGTAGGGAATTACCCCAATGGGTTTAGGGAAGTGTGTAAATTCATAGTTTTGAAAGTTTTTCAAAATTCTTATTTTATAGATATGCAGATTATCTCTTCTATCTTTATTATAACATTTGAGATCATTAAAGGAAAATTTATGGTTAATTATGTAGACACTGAGAAATGTCATGGAATACCTATGTACAAAGAACTACTGGGTCATACAGACTAAAAAAAATAGTGCCATGAAGTTTTCAATTCAGGGAATGTCAGTTTTGCCTGAGCGTGCAGCACACTGGTAAAGTGTGAGCTTACCATCCAGGAGGAAATGGACTTAATCACTAGCACCAAAAGGGGAATTTTTTCCTTTGTAGTTACCTGTGTAATAGCATCGACAAAATAAAACCCACCTTAAATGCACAACAAAATGGTTTACTCGGTTTTTAGACCTGTGTAAGTCATTACCACAATCAGGTTGTTGAAAATTTCTATCCAAAAATATTTGACCTTCCCTTTGCAGGATTCTCTCTTATATTAAAACCTTGACAATCATCAGTCCACTTTTTGTCTTTACATATGTATCTTTCCTGGACAGCTCACGATGCAGGGTCACACAGGCGTAGCTGCTTTCATTAGATCATTTTTTGAGCTTTGTACATGTGGAAGCATGGACAGCACAGTGGTGCCTCAGTTCACGAATTTAATTTGTTCCGTGATCCTCAGGAAGATTGCGGAGGAGACGTTCTTCACCCATTGTGGAGTTTGAAAGGAAGCAACATTTTGTCTATATTTCTGTTCTGGAACCAAATTGATCACAAACAGAATGTTCGTGAATGGAGGTTCTACTCTATAGTATTATGTTCATTTCTATTTTTACTATTTCATTATCCTTATACTCTGTCTTTAACCTTTGCAACAGTAGATGCAGATGTAGATTAATTTCAGGTTTTGTCTACTAGTGTATTAGATCTATTACCTGCCGGTCTTTTTACAAACTTGTGTATTCATTTATTTCCTATGAGTGTAATTATCTTTATTATGATAAATTTATGGTATCATTTTTAAGAAATTACAAAACTGCTTTCAAATGTAGTTATGGTTTTTATGTTTCTACTAACAATGTATGAGGGTTCTGGTTTCTGCACATCTTCATCAAGGATGAGAGTTTTGGCTTCTGCATATCTTCATCAAGGTTTGGTATTTTCTGTTTCCTTTTAATCATAGTGGTATTATGTGGTCGTAATGTGCATTTTCACTATTGTCAAATGACCTCTTGAATATCTTTTAATGTGATGTTTCTTGTTCATTTATATATGTTCTGTTGTAAAATATCTATTCCTGTCCTTGGCTTATTTTTATAGATTTATCCACTTCTTATTGATTCTTAAGAGATTTTATTTATCCTGGATTGAAGTCCTATATAATGCAAATATGTTTAAATCTTTTTTTAGTATTTTCTTCCAGATTTCCATAGTTGATCTTTTAGGAAATCTTCTTTTGTGTGTGGAGCATCACTTAGGTGATGACTGTGAGAATTCTTTAACTAAACCAAGTCTTCCTATGTTCTTTCTGAAAATTTGATAGTTTTAAGATTCATATTTAAGTACAATTTTTGTTTATGGTATGATTTATATTTAAGTTTAATGTGAATGTGAGTGTGACTTTCTCAGCAACCTTTTGTTGAAAATCAATTTTTTGTAAGTATACAGTATGTTATTTCAGTTTCAATCCTCCCCCACCTATCTGTTTCGCTGATATTGCACCAGTGCCTTAATGCACTGATCACAATTCAAATGTCTATAAATATTTTCTTAAGTTTTTCCTGCCATTACATTCTGGAAGCAAATAACTTGTTTTTCATGGATTTGAATTCATAGAGGAATTGTTCATCAAAATGGATAATGCCAATATCCAATATCTGGTAGATTTCAGACTTGTCAACATCCAGGATCACTTAAGCTCATTCTTGAAAATAAATCTATTTATTTACATATTCTCTTGGCTGTTTTTCTAAAGAATTTTATACACATTTTAAAACATCCTAATTCCAATATGTAACAATTTACAAATATTTAAATATAGAAACTCACTGAGGTTTAGCTCAACAGCACAAATGCCTGCTTGGCAAGTGCAAGGTTGTAAGTTCAAAACCTGGTACCAAAAAATAAATGAATAAATATAGAAACTATACTACTATATGGTCCCATATGCCAGCTCCACACCTGCTTATTATTGATTATATATATATATATATATATATATATATATACACTTTTCTTTTTGCTGAGGCAAAATACCTGACACCCAAAATTGCAGGGGAAAAGTTTTAGTTCATGGTTTGTAGAGTTTCAGACCATAATTGGCTGCAGTTCATGGCAGTGGAAGGTAGCAAAAACAACAAGAGAAAGCAAGACAACCCTCTTTCAATCCCTTATATCGTGTTCATAATACCAGGATTAGATTGGCACCAATCCAATTAGTGAATTTATCCAGCGGTCACCCACCTTCCACCCTAGCATCCTTAATTGCAGCGTTTGGACTATGAATTAGTCACACACTCTAGATTCAGCCACCTCTGAAAAACTCTAGTAATGGGTGATGCTTTGGAGGTACGTCTAGACTCAAACCATAACAATACAACCTTTTTATTAATTTTTATTTATATGAGTTTATCTTCTGAGGGTACTAAGACAAGCAAATATGTGTAGTATTAGTCTTATTAGTCTTATGTTTACTTTTTCCATTGTTTTCATTTGCCCTGGGCATTCAGTTACTATCTGCAACCATTTTCTCACCATGATACACTTTCATTCTCAGCGTCCTATTTGTGCTATTGTTGTGAAACATATTTCTGTATATTACATGTCTAATAATGCAAATGATACACTTATTGTTTTATGTAATTGCACATTAAGCCTGCTGATAGAAGTGAAAAATAGAATTTTAATGTCTTTTCTAATTGCCTGAATTATTTCCGTTATTGATGCTCACCATTTTTTGGATTTGAATTACTGTGTTTTGTCACTTGCTTTCAGTGTTAACAATTTCCTTTAGTAGTTCTTGTAGTACGGTTGATTACTCACTAATTCTCTGACTTTCATTTGTCTAGGAATGTCTTTATTTTAACCTTGAGTTTGAACCTATAATTTTACAGAATTATTTCTGGATAGTAGATTTTATTGTTTTGTTGATTTTTTTTAATATGTCATCCACTTGTCTCTTCTGCCTTTGTTGAGTATGGTAAGAGCAGAAATTTTTGAATGATTTGAGTTTCTTGCTTTGTGAGTTATTTCTTTCAAACTAGCTTCTGTATTTTTTACTCTTGTGAAATTATGATGATGATGTGTCTGAATGTGGATATATGGGCCACTTGAAGTTTATGTCAATTCTGGATGGCTATTTTAATGACCTTCCATTAGCTGTTAAATATCATTCAGCATTTCTTTGACTTTTTTGTTTGCTTCTCTCTTTTCTTAAGACATCACGTTTATTTTAATTCACAGGGTGACAACCCATACTTTCATGAGACTTTTTTAAAACGAATTTTTCAGGCTGGGGATTTAGCTTAGCAGCATAAGCACCTGCCTGGCAGGTGCCAGGTTGTGAGTTTGATCCCTGGTACCAGAAAATAAATAAATAAATAAATAAATAAATAAATAAATATTTTCTTCTTTCTACCTCAGATTGTATAATTTCTACTGATCTTTATTCAATTTCACTTATTCTTTTTTTCTACCAGTGACATATATTTTCCCTGTACTAGGAAATTCAAGGTCACAACTGAGTCATTTCTTTCTTCAGTTTCTATTTTTATTAGTGTATTTTGTAGCACATTATGATTACATTCTTCATGGGGAGCTGGTACACATACACAACACATCTTGATGACTTTTTTTGACTCATATTTCTGTTTTAGTGATCTTTTATTTTTTAGCACATATCTTCCTTTGCTTATAAAGTATATTTATTGATAGAAACTAATTCAGTAATTCTATCCAACCCATCCTGAACTTGTGTTTTATTTTAAAAGTTTACAATATTTACACATTGAATGTTATAGTTGATACTGTTTTTCATATATAGTCATATAGTTGTTTTATATCAGTGCTATTTTTTAGTATTTTTGTTTTATTTTCCTCTTCTTTACTATCCTCTGTAAAATAAACTGAAATTCCATTTTATTCTTTACTGCTTGTTATGTGTGGTAAAATTCTTCTCATAAGGTTTCCAAAAAGGAAATAGATAGATTGAATAAGTCCTCTAATCCTAGGTTTTTGAGAATCTCAATACTGATTTCCACCGTGATTGCACCAGTCTTAACTCCCACCAACTATGAAGTGTTCCTTTTCTGCACAGTCCCTCTAGCCTTTGGTATTGGTTGATTTCCTAATGATGGCCATTCTTTCTGGAATGAGATGAAATCTCATTGTTCTTTATGATTTGCATTTCTTGAATAACCAATGACATTGAATTTTTAAAATATATTTATTTGCCATTTGTATTTCTTCATCTGAGAATTGTGTATTAATCTCAGAAGCCCATTTATTGTTTGGGTCTTTGAATTTGGGGGCTAATTTTTTTCAATTCTCCATATATTTTAGATTCTTCCTATGTCTTTTGTCTGAGGAATATCTAGCTATAATTTTTCCCACCCTGTTAGTTGTCTTTTTTCTATACTCTGTTGGTGATTTCTTTTGTTGTGCAAAAGCTTTTTAATAAGGGGAGGTCCCATTTGTTGAGTCTTTGTAATAGTTTCTGTGCAGTTTAATTTTTGCTCATGAATTCTCTTTCTACACCTCTGTCTTCAAAATTTCTATCCAATTCCTCTTCCAATACATTTAATGTTTCCATTTTAATATAAATGCTACTATTCTTTATTTAAATGTTTAGCTTACTCTCTCTGTCTCTCTGAATTCTCATTAGTCTAGTAACTTTACATTTATAGTATTTACTTAAATGATATCGAGAGGGGAGGAGGGCAGCACACTGCAAAAAAATGAATACACACTTCAGCAATACACCATACTAATAAATGTGTAGAAACTAATGACCACCTCTTCAATCACCTCTGGTAATTGTAGAGGACAAATGTAACTTGTATTAATCTCATGTCTCAATACATTTGGTATTAAGGTATTTATACAAGTTTATTTTTCCTGTTATGCACATTTTTAGTGAACACTACATAATATTTAAAAAATATTATCTTTGTAATATTTTTCTTTTATCACATGATATTGTCAACTTAAATAAGTTTGAATGACATTTAATGTAAGCAATTGTATAAGCTGTGGCCCATGTGCTGAGCTTTGCTACAATTCTAATTAAAACATTTAAAATTAAATTATTATATAGACACAATAATCATTTATAAATTATTAATTTCAATGTTTTTGATAATTCCTTTGCATTTAGAATTTTGTAAAATTTTGTCATCAAGAAAAGTGAAACAAGATAATATACAACCAGCAAGAAATCAAATTTATTTCAAAAATCAAATTACCCTGAAGTCTTAGAGGAACAATTCTCAATAACTGATCCATGGAATATTGTGGGTCTTTGGGTTTAAAAACTTTTAAAAAATAAAACTAGATGAAATTGCCCATTTTCAGTGTGTTGCTTTGATGATACAAGATACATTAGAGTTAAAACTGCTACATCTACATGAATCCAAGCCATGGTGCCAAATTGAAAGTGTAGTCAGTTCATTCCTTGTTGCATTACTTAAAATTAAAAGCTATAGTTCATTCTAGGAATAGTGACACATGCCTACAATCCCACCACTTCAGACTCAGGAGCAGGAGAAACTACCTAGTAAATGCAAGGCCAGCCTGGAATGCATTGTGACAACCTGCCTCAAAAAAAAATATTTTTTAAAGTTCCCTCATGAATGTCCTATATAATGTATTCAGCATTATGAGTTTTAGATCACTACTCATAATTTATGTATTTTTGATATTATATCTGAGAAAGTGGGGAAAATACATAAAATACCTAATGCTGAGAACAAATTATGGCTACAATTTCCAAAAAGAGTATTTGTATTATAGGTAAATGGAGGCAACATACTCATAATTGAAATGAATAAAATTCACATTTATAAATATTGTATTGTCTCCCTAGTATAAAAAAATAACAAAAAATAAAAATCTGAAAAAGTGATAAGATCCAAAATATACAATAGATTTTGTAATAATGAAAGAGAAAGAAAGTGCTCAAAAGGTCAGGACCGTGAGGATCAGGGAAGGAAAAAAGGAAGAAAGGAAAAGATTATATGTAGGTTGGTAAACATGTATAACTGTACGTATGTATATGTATGCTCAATAGGTAACTATACTACTAATCTTTGTTAGTTCGTCAAAAAGAAGAGTTTGTACTGTCATTGTTTAATTGATCATTTTTGTATCTAGATTTCTTAATCTGAACAACTAGTTCTGAGATAAAAATGTACAGTGTACTAACTAGTGTTAATTCCCTACTTTTTAAAAAAATCTGTATCATTTCTATCCTTTTTTTCTGCTTTACACTTTTTTAAGTTTTTTTAAAATACAAAAACTAAAAAAAGAGTATTTGCAGAGTATTACTAGTAGCCATTTGAAATGATTATTTTTCAAGTGAAGTGAAAATGTGTTGATAATTAACTGAAAGGATTATGAATTTCTTAAATTGCCACTATTTGGATAGAGTTTTGCATCATGTAAAATGACATACTGAATACAGACATGAGAAACTACCTGATTTCTTAGATAAATCTAACAATACAACAGGACCAACCATCTCAATAAATTTGCTATGGAAAATTCAGCTATTTTAATAGGAATCATACTCATATAAAGACAATTATTACTATTAGTTAGATTTATTGGCATCTGTCTTAAATTCAAAGAGGAATTTTTAAAATTTCTGCTTTAATATAAAATATAAAAACAAACAAATATAAAAGATGAAATGTAGGTGTAAAAACCAAACAAGAAAGCTAGATTATATCAATAGTAGAAAGTCAAACTTGTGTCAAGTGATATATAATTTCTCTTTAAATTTGTGCATATTATATTTAAATTAAATTCCATATTTTGTTGCAAATATTTTTGCTGCTGTTAGGTAACATCTATTTTCAGCCATTTTATTTAAATATAGATATTTTTACTTTAAAATGTAGTTAACAACTGTATTTTAATATGATGCTTGCTATTTTATAAGAAACTAATACTTAGTTTGTGGAATTTAAGAAAGAACATGGTTTAGAGCAACCATGGTTGCTCTTGTTGAATTTAAGCAGGGCTGTAACAATTTATCATTTGCTCTATTAGCTAGGATAAACAGAATAGTGAGGAAGTCATGTTCTGTCCCTCAGGTGTTTCTTACAATAAGAAAGTAATGACAGAGGACAATAGAGAGCATAGAATATTTATACAGTGTCACTTGTTTTACTCATTTGGGAAATCAATATTTTAACAATCCCATTTTACAATACCCAAGATCATGAGTCTATTGTGCTAAGAAAGAGAGTTTATAGAAGTAGAAGTTGAAAAAACAGTGTATAAAGCTTTTTAAAGAATACATCCTGGAACTATAAAGGGAGAGAAATTATAGAAGTTGTACAAGCTAACCCAGCAATGATCTTGCTTTTACTTCATATGGATTATAACTTTATTTTCTATATTCTTGTAATTTGTTTACAAGATTTGATATTGTCCCAACTATTTTCTATGGAGAAATAATATCATGTTCTTTTATTAATGCTGTTTTTAAAAATTAAGGATGAAAGATACTCAATTATGTAAAAAGTATTTTTTAAATCTTATGGAGATAACTTTTGTGTCAATATATTGCAATTATTTTTATTTTTAATGTCATCTTACGATTTTTATGTAGATAAAATTTTATAAAACTTGCAAGAATTTACTTTAATACTGTCATAACTTCCAAACATACATATATATGAAAATATATTTATGTCTATGATATAAGTAACTTTTATTTATTTACATTATTTTATTTTTGGGAAAAGCAAAATTACCATTTGTTCTATTTACTAATAATTTTATACTTTAAATGCTATTCTCAGTTTACAAAAAATTTTTACCATTTGTTCCATTACCAGGGATCATATATCTCAAATGTAAAACATACATCTCAATGTAAAACTCATTTGTACTAGTCAAGGGTCTTACTAGAGAAACAGATATAACACAAGATATACAAAAGTATAAGAAATTATAAGAGTGGCTTACAGTGTCAGTCACAGAGTCAGATGAGGAACTACGCTGAGGATGTCTGCACCTCGGAGGCCAAAGGATTCAGTCCAAGTTCTGGAGTTCACTTCAGCGTCTCATGCAAGTCCACACCAGGAGGCCGATGGGTCTGAGAAGAGGGAGAGGGAAGGCTGAGAAGAGAAGAGGGAAAGCTGAAGTGTCTGTGCTGGAGGTCTGAAGAATCCAAGGCAGAAGTCTAACAGTCTGTACCGGAAGCCAGGAGATGATGTCCAAGTCAAAGGTGAAGGCTGGAGTTTCTCCAAAGAACAGGACCTCTTCTCTCCTTCCTCTTTCCATTTTGTACCATCCAGGTGACAACTCACCAGCGCGTCTCTTCTATACCTTAGGGTGTAGAATTGCTAAGCCAATTTACTGAAGCTTCTAAATGTCTCAAGTTGCTACAATCAACCACTACAATCCACCCCCTTGCCAACTTGGCAACCAGACACATTCCTTTAAACCAATCTCCAGATACAAAGCCATGCATATATAATTGTGCCCAACATGTTATAACTCTCCATACAAATGGAGACACACTAATTCCCTCACCAGAATAGAATGTAAACTTTCTTTGGTTGATGCTTCCTCTTATAATTTCATAACTTCAACATTATAACACAGGTTTAACAATCTCCAAGAACCAGCATTAGGTCTATCAACATTATATTACATTAGAATCATATTAGGGGAGAAATAATAATTACAATCTTTTTTTCTGCAGTTGATCACAGGGTCAAAACTGGCATTTAGAACAATCTTTCTTCCACTACCTACCCTGTATTCCGTTGGCCTTCAGTGAGCAACACAGCAGGTCATGGTTCTTTCTCTGGTGGTGTGACCCATACCTTCATTCCTGAACGTAATGGATTATTTGTCATTCTGACTGGATTAGGTTGCTGTAGTTTCTTATTGACCTTAATAATAGGACATGGTAATGCTAAGAGGCACCCTAAGGGGTCTCCTGCACACCGCATATGTTCTTCCTTCCCTCCATTATGAAGTAGAAGTCCAACTTCCCCTTGATAGTCTGGGTCAATCACCTCTGACAACACGGTGGCTCCCTACTTAGCTAGTTTCCTCAGAGGCATGAGGAGACCAAAATGAGCAGGGGGAAGTCTTAGCTTCCAGTTCAATGGAACCATTGTTGTGCTTCCTGGTATAAGCCTTCTCCACTTTAAAACCTAAACTTCTAAGCCAGCAGAAGACAAGGTCATGGGAACAGGAAGTAAAAATTCTTGCAAGAGGATCTCTAGGGGTAATGGGGAGTGGTACCATGCCCTCTTCTACCCTTTGATTTCTGGACCCATGAATTCTGACTATAGGAGAGACAGTATCATACAGTGGATGCTGATTCAATGCATACACAGCCTTCTGAAGAACCTTGCCCTAACCCTGCAAGCTATCCTGCCTAGCTGGTTTTGTAATGGTCTTCAAAACACCATTTCACATGTTGATCAATCCAGCTGCTTTTGGACAATAAGAAACATGGTAGAACCAGTGAATTCCATGACCATGAGCCCATGCCCTCACTTCTTAAGCTGTAAAATGTGTTCTTTGATCAGAGGCAATGCTATGTGGAATTCCATGATGGTAGATAATGTTCTGTGAGTCCATTGATGGGAGCTTTGGAAATGAAGGCAAATCCATATCCAGAATACATGTCTATGCCAGTGAGGACAAAGCACAGTCACTTCCATGATGAATGTACTCCAGCATAATCAGCCTTCATCACTATGTTTTTGTTGTTGTCATTTTGCTTTTATTGTTTCTTTAGTGCCTCTTGATATATATATATATATATATATATATATATATATATATATATATATATATAAAATCAACCTACCACCAGGTCCCATCATGTTGATCTCCAAAGGGAATAATGCCATGCTGGGGACTCAGTGTTGGTCTCTGTTGCTGGCATATTGGGCATTCACCAGTGGCGGTAGTCAGATCAGCCTTGGTGAGTGGGAATTCATGTTGCTGAGCTGATGCATAACCTCCATTCCTGTCACCATGGCCACTCTGTTCATAGGCCCATTGGGCAATGACAGGAGTGATTGAAGAAGGAGATTGGCCACTATCCACAGAATGGGTCAACTTATCCACTTGATTATTATAGTCCTCTTCTGCTGATTTTACCTTTTGGTAAGTGTTTACATAGGAAAAAATATTTTTACATCCTTTGTCCATATGGAGAGGTGCTTCCACACACCTCTTCCCCAAATATTTTTGTCACCAATTTTTCAATTATGTTCCTTTGAAGTTCCTGACTATTCATCCAGACCATTGGCTATGGCCCATGAATCAGTATACAGTTTCACATCTGGCCATTTCTTCTTCCCGTCAACATGTACTACCAGGTACACCACCCAAAGTTCTACCCACGGTGATCTCCCTTCACCACTATCCTTTAGGGATATCCCAGAAAGGTGCTTTAACACTGCAGCTGTCCACTTGTGGGTGGTATCTGTAAACAAGACCTTAGCCTTCTCTTTCCCTGACAGCTAATCATAAGGTATACCCCACTCTTGGTACCAATTATGTTGTACTGAAAGATTGCAAGAAAACAATTACTTATAATTTATAGTACTATTTAAAATGGTCACACAATGAGTTAAATATAAAGAGCATGTCAGAATTCTGTCCACACACTAAGACTCCAGGAACCTAGTTGAGGGCCTGGATCCAAAAGCAGTGTCCTTCATGAGTCTACCTGAAAACCTAGAGCCCATGACAGTGCCCCATAGAAGTCCAACTGGAGGTCTACAGTCCACGTCAATGACTCATGCAAGTCTGTATTAAGGATTTGCACTGGAAAGGCCTAAAAGTCAGAGGTGGAAGCTAAAAAGTCTGTACCAGCAGAATGAAGAATCTGTGCCAGTTAGTTGAGGGTTCTACACCAGAAACAAGAAACAACATTAAAAATAAGGACCAGGGCTTCCCTGAAAAGCAAAAAACAAAAAACACAGCAATCCTCATTGAGAATGAGGTCCAGAGCTCCTCCAATGATGAGAACAGCTAAGTTCATATCAGGAAGCCAGCATGACAGGCTTCCCCGGGAGATTGAACAGCACACATCTTCCCCTTTGGAGCCAATAATCAAGGTGCAAAGTAAGGACCATGTTTCTCCCAAAGTGAACCGCAGCCATTCTCAGTGACAAGGTCCTGAGTTCCTCCAATGATAACAGTCAAGTTTATATTAGGGAATGCAGGATGACAAACTCCTCTTGGAGAACCAACAACTCAAAAGAATCAACAACTTCAAACAACAACACTGCCACTGAGAACCAACAACACTAACTTCTCCTCCAGTTCTCCTTTAAGGTTTGCAACAATCCTTAGGTGGGTCCTCCACTCAGCACCAGGCTGATTCAACAGGTGACAGGTTGACCACCAGTTTTACTCTGCCATATCATTACAGTATTTTGACAATGAAATGATAAAGTCAAAGAACTCTCCAAGATATATAGTGATTTGAAATAAATTATAAATTTGAACATAATTAAGTCATCCAATCACACCAAACTAGAAAACTGACATAAAAGCTCAAACAGTAAACCAATCTATTTTTAACATATCCTATAGATGATAAAGAGGATCTGTTATATTTTATATCTAAAATGTCCCCCAAAAGTCTCACTTATTCAGAAGGGATTTTGGAAAGAGATTGGATTATGAAGACATTATACACTTCAGTGGATTGATCCACTGATGAATTCATTCTTAATTGTACTGTTAGGAGATTGGGATATTTTGGGGAGAGGCAGATCATTACACATATGACCTGAAAGAGTATATTCTTATTCCTTCTCTCTGCTTTCCAGACAGCACAAACTAAGCATCTTTCCTTGATCTTGCCCTTTCTCCATGCAACTCTTGCCTTGAATCCAGCACATTGTGAACTGAATCTATGAAAACTAGGTCTCAAAATTAAGCTCTTCTCCATTAGATTTCTGTATTAGCTGACGAATGCAGAAAACTGGTACCAGCGAAGTGGTGACACTTCTGTGACTCTACTTGATGATGTGGTTCAGAAGCTTTTGGAACTGGTTTGTGGGCAGTCTGGAAACATTTAGAGTGTGAGGCAAGAAAAGCTGGATCTACAGTGTGTGACACTGGGATTGATTCATGGTGCAATGCTAATCTCAAATTCACTAGGATTAAGAGTGTGAATTCTAAGTAGCCTGCATGAGACATAGGGATAGAAAGAGGTGTGGTCATCCTTTGTGGCTTTGCTACCTTCTGCCCACTATGAACTATTTCTTTTCTGCGGTCCTGCCCTGCCTGGGAGCCAGCTAAGGTAGGACTGAAACCTCTACTAACCGTGAGTGAAATAAACCTTTTCCCTTTACATTTGAACGGCAACTATTTTGTGTCAGCAAAGAGAGAAAAGCAACTAAGACAATAGGTGATTCTGTTGGGAGCTAAAATGGCTAGAATACCGATAACATATAAATCCAGGTACAAAGTATTTCAGATGGAAATGAGAGTGGAAAATTAAAGTAGGAACTATGCATCTTGCATCCTGCAGAAAAATGTGTCTGCATTTTGGCCATGTCTTAAGTTTTTTGTGTAAGGCAGAATTTAAAGGTGGTGGGCTAGCTGATCTGATGAAAGTAATTCCAAGGCAGCCCAACATTCAGGGTATACCATATTTACAGGTACTGCCAGATAATTTTAGTAATTTTAGTATATATATATATATATATATATATATATATATATATAGTGAGAAGCAGGATCAAATGCAGAGTTAAATGATTTTCAGAATTTTGAAGTTTGGTTGGAAAGAAAATATGTAAAACTGTGGCCAAAGAGAATATGGTTGCTGAAAAGATTAGTCCCATTAAAAAGAATCCAGGGGAGCCAGGCATGGTGATGCAGACCTGTAACCCCAGCACTTGGCAGGCTGAGACAGGAGGATTGTTACAAGTTCAAGACCAGCCTGGACTACAAAATGAGTTCAAGTCCATCCTGAATTGGACAGCAAGACCATATCTCAAAAAAAGACTAAAAGAATAAAAGAAAAAAGAATCCAGTGGGAAGGAGTTATCATACCTGCATGACATCTCAGCATTCTGGAGACTGCAAGATTTTATGTTTGAGCCCAGCTTGTGCAACTTAGAGTCTTAGTGAAAAGTTGTCTCGAAATAAAATAAAAACTTTAGGGAGTCTGACTCACTGAAAAGACACGAGGTTCAATTCATATACAAGTATAAAAATAGAAATGATGATTTGAGAGTATATTAGGAATTGGACGCACTCCACAATCTCAGACTCAAGAGTGTCAAAGCATAAGCTTCTTTGGAAGACTTTGTTTTGCAGTGTTAGCTACAATGATAGCTACAAGGTGCCTTGTTTATTGAGAAACACCTTGGGAAGTCAGTCCCCAATTCAGTCATCCACATACACAGAGACTGGGAGCTGTGGTCCACATGACCACTTCTTGAGCTTGCAGCAGACCTTAGTGTCAGCCATGTGGTCCTAGTTTTACAAGAATATAAGAGCTGTAGAGTCAGAGAGACTTCCAAATAGATTTTAAAACAAAATCTAGGAAGAAAATGTTCCTCGGAGAGCACAAGTTGCAAGAATGAAGCTAAAGCTGCACTGAAAGTATCAGTAAGTTGGGGATGCCATGAACATGGGATAACTACCAAGGAAAGGTGTGTAGGCAGTGACCAGAGCCAGCCCTAGCAAGAGGCCATATACACTGCAACCAGTTGGGCCATACAGGTGGGACTAATTCTTTGCAGTTCATATCTCATAAAACTTGTTCCAGTGCGGCATGCAGAGCTACGGGATCTAATATTTGCCCTACTGAGTTTAACTTGGTATGACTCTGATGGATTGTCCAATTTTTCCCTCCTATAATGGGAATATTTTCCCTGTCCAATTTCATGTTATAAATCTTACACTCTTTGTTTGATTTATAGAGGAGTTCAAATCCAAGAGTTTGTTCTTGTAGGAGACTTTCTATTTGGAACTTTCAGCAATGTACTTGTTATTATTTAGATTTAAAATATCTCTCGACATGGAGCTATTGGATGGTGACTGGATCATGGGGCTGCTATAATCATGAGTAGAGTTTTCCATTAGTGAGTTCATAGATGACTGCGCTATCTGGAGGTGGGAAGAGGGTACTGATAGAAGCAGTGGTTCACTGGAGGATGTGACCTAGAAGGCATATTCTTCCCCCTGCCCCTCCACTCTTCTGTCAGCTTCCTGGCCACCATGATGTGAGCAGTGTTCCTCTCTTAGGCCTTCTGCGGTGCCATGTTTGCTTTGGAACTGGCCAGTGATGTCCTGGAGAGAGCACACTGAGACAGTGACCCAAAATAAATATTTCTTCCTTTAAATTGTGAAAGTAATGTTCAAGGTGACTAAAATAGAACTGTTAAGTCTAAGGAAATGTAAGAGATGAAAATATATAGTCTCATAATGACAGAGATATGAGCCTTTTGGTAACCAGTGGTGGAATATCATAGGTCAGATCTAAAACATCCCTCACAAGTCTCTAACCTTTGGGATTGTATCCACCCCTTCTCTGTATTTCACCACCTCTCAGCCAGTGGTCTTTTTAACTATTTATCTCTAACTCTTAATTTCTTAACTTCTTTAACTCTCTTTTGCTTCTGTAAAAATGTAGTAGAAATGGCACATAATTAAATCTGACTATAAGCTTAGATCTTTCAACCCCTTTTTCTTGTTGTTATAATTAAGCATAATTAATTTCAGATTTATGCAGTTTATTGTTTATATTGAGTCACCTCTTTTTACTACCAATACTCAGTTTTGTGATGTGTTCCAATTGGAGGACAGTTGCAAACAGTGGAACAATAATGATCTTTGCATAGAATTTTCAATACATAAAAGTGTTTATTTGACTAGATTGTGAGTTAGAGTGTTTTGAGTGTTTTTATATATTGTTTTACTTAACTTGAGGTGAACAGTGTACTTCCAATGCAATTTTGTCATTTAATTTTCCCCTAAGCAACATGTTACATTCCAAGTGCTCTAACATTTTTGATAATGTGAGATTATAAAAAATTTTACTATCACACTATTTAAATACATGTGTAGAGTATCCTGTTTATACTATATTTATATTTCTTTGCTGATAAATGATGTGGAGTATCTCTTATATGTTTTGCTCTGTATATGATTTCTTATTTGTGCAATCATTTTTCTAATTTGAAGTTTTTGTATTTTTATTTTTGAAAGTTTATTACATTTAATCTTTCAGTCTGCAATTTGTATTTCAAATTCTTGAAACAGTGTTAAGTCGGGTGAAAACCTAATTAATACTATTTTCTTTAAAGGACTGTTTTTTAGAGTTGATTCAAAAAATATCATTATAAAAAAGAATGTAACATATTCCCCAGTATTTTTATTAAGTTTTATATTTATGGGATTTTATTAATGTTAATGTTACAATCTTAGATATGTTTTAAAAAATATTTAGAGGAAAACTTTGGAAAAATTGTGATGTTGCACAAAACAAAGGTGTTTCATTTATGCAACTCAAAGCAGGAAAAATAACATAAAATTGGTAAATTATAAAATATTTGACTGTTTCTAGGGCTGGGGATTTATCTCAGTGGCATAAGCACCTGGCTTGCAAGCACGCAGTCATGAGTTCAATCCCTGGTACCAAAAAAAAAAAATTGACTGTTTCTAAAATATTTTAAGAAAAAGAGGCTAATGCCTATATATACAGGAAAATGTTTTTGCATATTATATATGATTAATATTTTACAAGAGAACTTGTAGAAACTCTCAAAGGTTGATAATGATAGAATGAAGAACCAAATGAAAAAAATACAAAACATTTGAACAGATTACTTACCAAAGAAAATACAAATATAAAAACAAAGTTCATGGAAAGATTATCAGTATCACTGAGAAATAATGTAATTGCCCATCATCATTTAAACAGATGCATATATTGTTTATAGATGGACAATTATATTTTATTTGCTAAACCATAGAGTACACACTAAATGCTCCACTATGTGAATTTCTAGAATATACAAACAAATCTTCAGTGATGAAAAGTACATCAACAGTGACCTAGTGATGGGATGAAAGAGCCAGTACATGCCAGCGTAAAGAGATAATAAAGTGGGATATGTAGCCAAGATAGGGCGACAGATATGCCGCAAGTGTGGCTGTGGTTTATTTATATATCAATTTGAGGTTATGCAAAAAAAACTTCTCTAATTACACAATACACACATATACAGTTCATAATTTTGTAATATTATAGTAAATTTATTAAGATGTAAAGCATTAACTGTAAGTGCATACATGTTACATTTTTGACTTCTAACTTTAGAAAATTCCTATTATAATGGGATATGAAACTTATTAAAATTAATCATAAAATTTATTCTTTTGCTCAATAACTTCAAGTAATTTTGCATACCATCTGGAGTGCTTGAGTTGCTTAAAATTTCTTTCTGCATCCCAGTCTCTGCATACCGGAGCAGCGTTGCTGGGGTTGGCGGCTGCTGGCGTCAGGCCTGAGGTGAACACCAAGGTGTTCCGCATTTCCTGCCCGGATCCTAACAAGGATCAGCAAGGTCAAGGAGTCTCACCCGCACAGGGTGAAGCATTCAGCTTCCTGTGATGAAGAACTTGGATCTAGCAATTGGGAAGCAGCCAACATGGGCAGTGAAGAGAGAAAGCAAGGTCCCTCAGAATTAAGGGTGCAGGAAAGAAAGGACACACAGGTCTTCTTGTTATAGGAGATCACAAATCAATATCCCATTTTCTAACAGATGAAAAACAAAGAAAAGCACTGAAACACTGGAGTCTCAATATCAGCAAAGGATGGGAAGTAAATTACCAGGAAGATATCGACCACATGGTGGACTTGGCTTCAGTGAGACAGGAGGTCTTGATGGAGAAGAGGGCTTGGCTGTAGATGCTGCTGCTGCCTCTGATGATGATGATGATGATGATGATGATGAGGAGGAGGAGGAGGAGGAGGAGGAGGAGGAGGAGGAGGATTCACTGGTCCTGAAATCCAGATGATTCTGAGACGGATTCAGAAAAAGAAGGATCTACTGTAAACTGCTGAGCAACCTAGTGAGGTGGAAAATCCTCAGACCAAAAAAATGCAGAAGGGAACTGTAAAATGATCTTTGTTGAATCCAGTGGTTCATAACTCCAAAACACTTCACCTCTGTATTAAAAGAAAGCCTAACTGTTACAATTCACAGTGGAGGACTGCTCACAGAGCACAGAGCTTTCTACTGTAATTTAACACCCTTTTAAATAATTACAAAGTGTTTGATTTCAAATGTATTGGGTTACAGTTTTATGTGCTGGGCACAAGTCACATAAAATAAGAAATATGTATAACAATCAACCTCCTTTCATATCAGTATCATCATGGCTCTACCCTCCCTGTGACCCCTGCAGATGCTTTGGGGGGGATACAGTTTTTGTTTGTGGTGGCTGTTGTGTACTTTTTTCCTTTCAAAACTTTCTCTTATAAAAATTTTAGTGATTCTGTGAGGTGTTGATAAAAACACTCCTCAATTGTATTTTGTTAAAGTAGAACTACATATTGTGAATATTTCTGCTGCCAGTGACTATCTAAAATACTGCTGACAAAAGATGAAATACTTAGTTTATTCTTACTAATTCAGCTCTTCTCTTTTAGACCAAAATAACTTGAAAACAAGTAACAACTAACAACTGTTAGGATGAAATTACAATTGTCATGTTTTTGAAATGTTCTAATCCCAAAGAGTGTTCACAAAATTTGAATTACAAAATGTTAGATTTTTTAAAATAAAATTTGGCCAATTTTTACAGAAAAAGAATTTATTTCTGCATTGGTTCTGTGTGCATTGATCCCCACGAGTTTTGGAAACTTGGATATTTAAGGTAGTAATAATAATAAATATTGCTTGGTCTTTAAGGGAATGCTACATTTTGCACACTTCTCTGTAAATTCCTAGAAATAATTTTCCAGTACTGTCCAAAACATTTTATTGCAGAGAATTCATTAAAATCGTCTTGAATCTAAATGTCTACTAAGATTTTTGGATATACATTAAATATTTTTTTCAGTTTGATGTAAACATTTTAAGAAAGTAAATTGCATTAAGGTTGTATTTTTGCTTGCATAAAATACTTCTTTTTCAGGAATAAAAATAATACATTTCAACTATCAGCAGAAAGATATGTATCAATTCAGTATTTATAGTTGAAACTTTCCCACTTCCTTCATAGAAAGCTGGATTCATCCGCCCCAGCATCTTATTTTCTAAAGTAGTTGCCCCTTACCGTGCATCAGTTGAATGCACCTCGAGACCATACACTTAAGTGAAATAAGCCAGACACACGTTTAAATATTGCATTGTTTCTCTGGTGTGAGTGACTAAATGGACAATTAAGGACCAAAATGTACAATCTATATCAGGAAATAGGAAGAAAATATGCCATTAGGAAGGGGAACAAGAGGAGAAGGAGGAAAAAGGAAGGGAAGAAGAAAAAAATAGAAGGAAAAAATAGAAACAAATCCTTTGTAAATACAGGGGAAAAGAGGAGTTGAAGAAGGGGAAGTTACCGGAGGAAAAAGAAGGATCAAAATACATCACAAAGGTACAAATTTCCTATGATGAATGCGATCATTTTGTATATCTAAAGGATAGCAATAAAACTAATAAAAAGAGAGAAAAAATCATCCCTTAAAATACATATATTTTATGACAATATTCACATAAATTGTTTTACACTGATGCCATATGTTGTAGGTTGAGTTCTCAAGAAACATAGTTTCTGAGTTAGAGTACAAGATGAATGTTCCTTATTAAGTAGTATCTCCCAAATTCAAACCGGATGAGAGAAGAGGTATACTGAGCAGAGAAACTATGGGATGTGACTGGAAAACTATAGTGTTTTTTTTTTTTTTTTTTGAGACAGGGTCTCACTGTACAGTTCAGGTTGGCCTTGAGCTCATAGTGAGATCTTCATGCCTCAGTCTCCCAACTGCTGGGATTACAGGAATGTTCCACGCTCCTGCCAAGAATGTAAAACAGAATATATTATAATAAAAGATATATTACCATTCATCCTCCTGAAAATATTCACTGTTACTTGAAACACCTTTCTTCCATAATGCTTACCACCCTCTGAAAAAATTCTAGAGGTTCTCTTTCTTGAGTGTCTTTAGTTGCACTGTCATGTCATGGTTGCCTAGATGTCTTCAGTTCATTTAAAACTTTACTTGCAATGGTGATTTTGATTTGAGGATTAGCTAGAAGTCACATGGTACAATATTTGGTGCATTCACTGTATTTGTGATTATACGTCCCAAAGACATTCACAAAACATAACTTTCAAAACTGCTTCAGAGGGAGGCAGTTCAGAGTAAGAGGCAGTGCATAGTGGAGGGTTAACAGCAAGGTGTCTTTCAATCTAACACATTTTTCATTTAATTTAACCATTCACAGTGTGTGTCTCTCACAGACCTAATAGCTAATCCAAAGGCTTCATGCTTTCTGGAGCAAGAATATCTATCCCTTCAGAGTTAAACTGAATTAGGCCAACATGTCCAGGTCCTTTTGAAACATTAAAAGTAGATGGCTTCAGGAATCTCATATTTCAAGTACTGCCTTAGGGACTGTGCAGAACATATGATGCTTTTTTTTTTTTTTACCACTACTATGGTGAATAGTTCCAAAACTAGGTTTATTTACTGTGAATAAACTATCTAATGGAGAGTTCAAAACACTGGGGGGGTGTTTACTTATTAACAAGTGATTTCAGCTAGTGGAGAAGCTTAAGACTGAAGTCCTTTTGAGGAAAAGACACGCATAAAGTGTAGGCAGTATTATCTAACTCCTGTATTTAGAAAATTGAGTTAGAATTAGAGGGCAGCCTTCCTTCTAAATGGATGAGAAAGTTTCCTTCCACTATGGAAATTTCTAAAGATTTTTCCCCAATTTTAGAACTTTGACACCTACTGAAGAAAAGTTATGCTGTATTAGTCTTTTTTTTGTGTTGGTTATGTTGGGATGCAAGTCACAACCGGAACAGCTTAGCAGAGGGATTTTCTTTTTCATGTTGGAAGAAGATAGGTCTAGAGGTTTATTGAGCCAAAGCAAAACAAATTGATAAAAAACATTATTGCCAAAGGCTTTTGTCAACAGTGAAATTAGTTATATATATAATTCCATCAGATGTAAAATATAAAGATGAAATGCTTGGCTTTTTCATTGTACTAGGAGATTATTTATTGGGTTTTGTCTGCATGGGCTCACCACTCAGTCTTGGACGCCTGTAGCTTATTTCGTCTAGAAGATTTTGATAAACTCCAGGTATGAAGTGTGCATCTACTGCATGCCAACATGCCAGACTTTTATAGTTCATAATGCAAGTCCATTCATTTCTTTTTTAATAAGGATGAAACTTTCACAATGAAGTGTCTTGACTTAGGATTTTATTTCATTCTTCAATATTCAATATTCAGTATTAAGAAAGCATGAAAAGCAATGCAAGAATTTTTTTGTTTTTATATCCTTTTTTTGCATTTTTAAAATTTTAAAGAGAAGAGAAAAAACAAAACACAAAAAAGTGTAGCAACAATACAGAATTCTAAAAGAAAGAAAGAAAAAGCAGAATGAGAAAAAGCTGCACTAAGAATCAGCAATTTATAAATTACATACTGTCATCCTGGATGTAGTTGTTCAAGTTACAAAGTTAAAGGGTACATAGCAAATATTCAAACAGTCAGACTACAAACAGTTCTGCTCAAAGATCCAACAAAGATTCAGCAATATGGTCATCTATTTTACACACTCAAACATACATGCAGTTATGTCCCTTAGAGCACTTTCTTTTCCTCTCTTTTTTACAATAGCAATTACATATATTGGTTTTATTACTCTTATAGTTCTTATTTACTTTTTACACTACAGACACAATATGATATTTATAAATATGATTCTTATTTATTTCACTAATGAGGATAGTCTCAAGTTGTCTACATTTGCCTATGAAGGCCTCAAGATCATCCTTTTTTATAGCTTAGTAATATTCCATTGTATAAAAATGCCACATCTTTTTCATCCACTCTGCAGTTGATGGGCATCTTGGTTGTTTCCAGGATCTAGCTATCACAAATTGTGCAGCTATGAAGATGGGTGCACATATATCACTGTGATATGAACTTTTCAGTTCTTCAGGGAAAATACCCAGGAGGGGGATAGCTGGATTGAATGGGACTTCTAATCCTAGTCTTCTGAGAATTCTCCATATGGATTTCCATAATGGTTGCACCAGTCTACATTCCCACCCACAGTAGAGCAGTGTTCCTTTTTCCCCGCAGCCTCGCCAACATTTGTTATCAGTTGATTTCTTGATGGCAGCTATTCTTTCTGGAGTAAGGTGAAATCTTAATGCTGTTTTAATTTGCATTTCTCAAATGACCAGTGATGGTGAAGATTTCTTCATGTATTTATTTGCCATATGTGTATCTTTCTTTGAGAACTGTGTGTTCATCTCAGATGCCCATTTTTGGAGAGGGTCTTTGAATTTGGGGGGCTTGATGTTTTTCAATTCTTTATATATTCTGGACACAAGTCCTTTGTCTGAGGAGTTGATGGTTAAAATTCTTTCCCACGCTGTTGGTTTTCTTTTCACTCTGGTGGTGATTTCCTTTGAAGTGCAGAAACTTTTCAATAATGTGATATCCCATTTGTTGATTCTTTGAAATGTTTCCTGTGCAGTTTGCATTTTGTTCATGAATTCTCTGCATACCCCTATGTCTCCAAGACTTCTACCTACCTTGTCTTCCAGTAGATTTAGTATTTCTGTTTTAATATTGAGGTCTTTGATCCATTTAGACATTAGTTTTGTGCATGGTGATATGCATGGATCTAGTTTCAGTCTTTGGCATGTAGAGAGTCAATTTTTCCAACACCATTTATTAAAGAGACTTTCCTTCTTCCATTGGACATATTTAGACACTTTGTCAAATATCAGGTGGCTGAGTGTCTTTGCAGTTGTGCTTGCATCTTCTAATCTGTTCCCTTGAGCCTCAGGTCTATTTCTTTGCCAGTACCAAGCTGATTTGATCACTGTGGCTTTATAGTACTGTTTCAAGTGAGGAATTGAGATGCCTCCTGCCTTGCTTTTGTTGCCTAGAATTGCCTTTGCTATTCTAGGTTTCTTCTGTTTCCAAATGAATTTTAGGAGTGTTTTCTCTAGATCTGTGGGGTATGTCAATTGTATTTTGATTGGGATTTCATTAAATCTGTATAAGTTTTGGGAGTATGGCCATTTTCATAATGTTGGTTCTTCCTAACCAAGAGCAAGGAATGTCCTTCTATTTTCTAATATCCTCTTCAATTTCCTTTTACAGCATAGTATAATTTTCAGCATATAGGTCTTTTACATTTTTAGTTAGGTTGATTCCTAAATATTTCATTATTTACATGTTATTGTAAAGGGCAATATTTCCATAATTTCTCTCTCAGTGAATTTTTTGTTTGTGTACAGGAATGCTATTGATTTTTGAGCACTGACTTTGTATCCAGCTACACTGCTGAACTTGTTTATTAACTCTGGAAGTCTTTTAATGGAGTTTTTTCGGGTCTTCTATATAGAGTATCATGTCATCTGCAAATAGTGATAATTTAACTTCTTCCTTTCCTATCTTTACTCCTTTTATTTCCCTCTCTTGTCTGATTGCCCTGGTTAGTGTTTCCAGAACTATGTTGAAAAGGAGTGGTGAGAGTGGACATCCTTGTCTTATTCCTGATTTTAAAGTGAAAGCTTTCAGTTTTTATCCATTTAGTATAATGTTGGCTGTTGGTTTGTCATAGATGGCCTTTATAAGGTTGAGGTAGACGCCGTGTATGCTGAATTTCTGAAGGGTTTTTATCATGAATGTGTTGGACTTTGTCGAAAGCTTTTTCTGCATCTATTGAGATGACCATGTGGTTTTTGTTTTTGGCTCTGTTGATGTGGTGTATTACATTTATTGATTTGCACACGTTAAACCATCCCTGCATTCCTGGAATGAACCCCACTTGGTCATGATGTATAATCTTCTTGATGATTTGCTGCATTCTATTTGCCAGTATTTTGTTGAGAGTCTTTGCATCAATGTTCATTAGTGAGATTGGCCTATGGTTCTCTCTTTTTGGTTGGATCTTTCTCTGGTTTTGGTATCAGAGTAATACTTACCTCCAGGAATGATTTAAGGAGGATTGCTTTTTTCTCAATTTCATTGAAGATTTTAAGGAGTACTGGCATCAAATCTTCTGTAAATTTCTTGTAGAATTCAGCTGTGAATCCATCAGGACCTGGGCTTTTCTTTGTTGGTAAGTTTTTAATTACATTTTCAATTTCAATAGCTGATATTGGGTTGTTCAAAATTGCTCTATCTTCTTGGTTGAGCTTTGGTAGTTCATATGCTTCTAGAAATCTGTCCATTTCCTCTGTGTCTTCCACTCTATGTGAGTAAAGATTTTCAAAGTAGGTATTCATGATCTTTTGAATTTCCATGGGATCTGTAGTAATTTCTCCCTTTTCTTCTTATTGCATGCATTTGGGTTTTTTCTTTCTTTCTCTTGATAAGGTTGGCTAGGGGTTTGTCAATTTTGTTGATTCTCTCAAAAAACCAGCTTTTTGATTCATTAATTCTTTCTATTGTTTTTTTTAGTTTCAATTGCACTGATTTCTGCTCTAATCTTCACAATTTCCTCTCTTCTATGAGATTTGGGTTTAGCTTGCTCTTCTTTTTCTAGAAGCTTGAGATGGAGCATTAGGTTGTATATTTGTGCTTGTTCTGTTTTCTTGATATGACAATTCACTGCTATATATTTCCCTGTTAAGACCACTTTCATTGCATCCCACAGATTAGAGTATGTTGTTTCTATATTTTCATTGAATTGTAGGTATTGTTTTATTTCTTCTTTAATATTATCTGTAGCCCACTGATTGTTCAAAAGGCTGTTATTTAATTTCCATGTATTTATGTAGGTTTTACAATTTCTTTTGCCATTAATTTCCAATTTCAGTGCACTATGGTCAGATATTATGCATGGTATGATTTCAATACCTTTGCATTTACTTAAGAATGTTTTATGGAATAATATATGTTCTATTTTGGAGAATGTCCCATGTGCAGCTGAGAAGAATGTGTATTCTGATGTGGTTGGATGGAACACTCTGTAAACATCTACTAAGTCCAATTGCTCACAGGTATGATTCAGTTCTGCTATTTCTTTGCTGACTTTTTGTCTAGTTGATCTATCTCTTTGTGACAATGGGCTGTTAAGATCTCCTGTTATAATTGTGCTCTTGTGTACTTGGTTTTTCATGTCCATTAGTATCTGTTTTATATAGTTGGGTGCTCCTGTATTTGGTGCATATGTTTATAATTGTTAGTTCTTCCTCTTGAATTTTTCCACTAACTAGTGTGTAGTGACCCTCTCTACCTCTTTTAATCATTTTAGGTTTGAAGTTCACATTGTCTGCAAATAGAATAGCTACCCCTGATTTTTTCTGGGTTCCTGTTGCATGGAATACTGTTTTCCAACCTTTGACTTTTAATCAATGAGTTTCCTTTTGGGTCAGATGTGTTTCTTGTATACAGCATATTGTGAGGTCCTATTTCTTGATCCATTCTGTCAATCTATTTCTTTTTATAGGTGAATTGAGGCCATTTATATTTATGGATATCACTGATATTTACTGGCTCGACTTTGCCATGTTATGTCCCAGTTGTTTCTTTCTGCTTTTCCTCTTATTTAATTGCTTGTCTTACCTGATTGTTTCTTTCTGTTGTTGATTTGGGGATTGTGGTCATTTTTATGTCTGTCTAGTATGTCTTTCAGTACTCTTTCTAGGGTTGGTTTGGTGGACATGAATTTCTTCAATTGTTCTTTGTCATGGAAGTATCTTGCTTCTCCATTAAATTTGAATGAAAGTTTTGCTGGGTAAATCAGTCTGGGTTGAAGGTTGTTTTCTTTCAGGGCTTGAAACACCTCACTCCAAGCTCTTCTTGACTTGAGGATTTGTGCTGAGAAGTCTGCCATGATTCTAATGGAGTTTCCTTGATAGGTGAGTTGTGTCTTTTCTCTGACAGCTTTTAATATTCTGTTTTCATATTGTATGTCTGAGTATGTTGGTTGTGACTGTTTGGTGTTCTATATGCCTCACTTATCTGTATATCAGATTCTTTCCCCATGTTAGGGAAATTTTCTGCTATTATTTCTGTAAATACTTTACATATGTCATTTGCCTGGACTCCTGTATCTTTGCTAATGCCCATTGTTTTTATATTGTTTGTCTTGGCATCATCATGAAGCTTCTGCAATGTTATTTCATGCTGCTTTGTTATTTTTAAAAGATCTGCCCGTTCCTGATCACTAACTGTGATCCTGTCCTCAAGGTTCGAAATCCTATCCTCAGCTTACTCTAGGCAGTTTTGCAGGCTTTCAATAGAATTTTTTGTTTCTTGGATGTCTCTTTGAGATTGTTTCATGAATTCTGCTTGTTTTATATATTGTTCATTCAAAGTTTCAATCAGTTTCCCATGCTCATGTACTTTTTTCTCTAGTTCTTCTTTAGCTGCATTCAACAACTCCTGCACTAAAGTTGCTATTTCTATCTTTACATGGGAGAGTACTTCTAATTTGATTTCCTCTATAGCCTGATGCAGTTGTTTTTTAATTTCACTCGCTATCTTTTCAGAGATTCCTGGTGTGTTACTTTTGGGGTCCTCTATTTCAATGTCTCCTGTACTTGCTTCTGGTGAACTATATGTTTGAGACTGCATTTTGCTTTTTCGTTTTGTCATTTTCACTCTGCCTGGTGTTTTCTATGTGTAGGAGGGTATTACACACACTCTTTTCAGACACACCAAAGTCTTACAGTTAGTTGGAGGGGGTTTTACTACTGGCCCTATTTATCCCCTGTACACCTCTATTTTAGGGGTAGACTCACCACACTGATACAGTTAATCCACTGTAGTCCAAAGTTCGCCACCTGGGAGCAAAGTTCCAAATTTTCTCACACTAACTGGAGCCTGCTGAGATCTTCTGATGATCCCGGTGGCAGGGCAGGCTCCCGGGGAAGGTTCCTGGCAGCCCACCCCTGAGGCGGACTTGTGCTGAGTTTCCGGTGTCAGGGCGGGCACTTGGTGGTGGTTTGGGGAAGCTTATGCCTCTGTATATCCTTTTTGATGGCATTGGAAAATGTAAAAATTGTATAACTATTGTTAAACATTTGAATGCCAAGTAGTAATTTACAGTGTATAAATATTTGTCTGATTTATCCATGATATACAGTCAAAGAAATAAAATATCTCAGAGAAGAATATCAAGTAAGTGTTCCATACCCTACTTTGATGAAGTCACTGATTTCTTGTTTATATTTTGATGAATATAAAAAAGAAGGCATTAACTGATCAAAAGTAGTAGCCAAATGCTAGTAGAGATAATCAAACTATAAAATGTCTAGTCACTGTGGATTCAACACTGCCTATGTTCCAGTTAAAGCCTTGGTAGTTTATTATACAATGAGACTAGCAACAGCTTCTAATGATGAATGAAATACAACTTCACCATAGCTTGGAAGAGAAGCATATCTTTCCATCTCTTCCCATTACATGTTTCTGACACCTGAAAATGCTGTAGAAGTTTTTAGTCATGCATTTAGGCGATAATTTCAGAAGGTTCTCACAATGGCCATCCAGTGTATATTCAGTCATTATATTCACATATATTCTTATGCACTATATTCACATAGATTATGTAATTTATCCAAATAAGTACAATGATACTCCACAAAATAATACAAATAATAATGATGAGTATGACAACCATTATAATAAAAATAAATAGTATTTTTTTAGAGTAGTAAAATTTATTGGGTAACAGGAATAGCTCCTGAGAGAAAGGAGAGGTCCCAATTGAGCTTCCTAAAAATAGATATTTAGTAAATGGTTAGCCTCCCTCTAAGAAGAATGGGAAATTGAGTTTCAACCTTGGTTTTGTCTCTTTTTGATCTTGCTTTTAAATGTAAAAGCACAATCAATTCTAAGTTTACACTTTAACTCATCATCTGACTTCCTGGAGTTGCTCACACTTTTGCACTTCAAAGTCACTGTAACTACTGTAGCTTCTAGTTAAGTTCACACAAGTGAATATATAAGTCCTTCTTAGGATCCAAAATATTTTGTTCAGGCACAAAAACATCCAGGAAAGTTGTCTTACCTTAGTTGTCCATTTGGATTGAGACACCTAGAGAAACTGTTAACTTAGGGGGTGGATTAACTCCCCAATGGGTTATTAAGAGGTAGTTCATCACTGAAGGGATTAGGCCTCTGGGATTGTGATTCTGAAATGTATCTTCTGTTGTATTCCTTGCCTCTCATTCTCTTTCTTGGATAGCATGAGGTGAACATCTTTCCTTTGTCATATCTCAGAGCAATGATATTTTTTTTTTTTTGAATGGTTGGCATGGAAGCCAGCCGTGAACTGAATTTTCTGAAACTGTGATACCAAATAAACTTTTTCTCCTTTAAGTTTAGCATGTTAGGCATTTTGTCCAAGTGATGAAAATCTCACTAATATATACATGAAGACATACTACCCTGAAGATGTTAGTCTCATGTGAAAATTTTACTGAAGGCCAGAGCTGAAAAATGATGGGAAAATATTAAGGAAGAGAGTTTATGCTATGATAATTTGTATGTTTACAATCTGTCTTCTTATTTGCTATCTCCATAAACCTGAGGTGAAAAGAAACAACATTCACTAAAGTTTTCTGTGTGTTTTCCCACATAAGTAACAAGAAATAACAGAAAAATGATTAGATTGATAAAATGGACTTGTCTAGAAAATATGAAAATATTCCTGCAATGGAACTCTATCAGAGAAAACAAAGGAAATGTGGATGAGTGAAACCTTTATGTTTTTTAAAATATGTTTTCAGTAAGGTTAATTCTTAAATTGTCTTCCATGTACAACATTTACATTTGTTTTGGGGAATTAGTACATTTTATAGTGTACCTTGATCATTTTTAATCCCTTTAACCTCTTCCATACCCTATCCTTTCCCCTGATGTATTTGCCAATCAGAAATAAGTTTGCATTTTTGTTTCCTACATCTCTATTTTACTCCTTTATTTATGTTTTTGTTTTTCACATAAGAGAAATCATGTGATATTTAATTTTTGGTGTCTGATTTATTTCATTCACATTATGGTCTGAAGTTCCATACATTTTCTTGCAAGTGATATAATATCCTTTAATAGTCAGTAGTATGGTATTATTCCAATGATAAAGTAATACAGTAATATTCCACTGGTAAAGTATCATATTCTTTAGTCATTCATTTCATGGGTACATTCTCAAAAGAGTTAAATACATCAAACTATACTGATTTATGTACAATCTTAAACTAATATGATAAGGAAAAAGCATTACTGTCTGATTTTGATTGCTAACACCACTTTCCAAATAAATAAACAAGATTTTATGGAGAAATATCTGATTCTAGGACTGGAGCATGAGAAATAAAAGAAATACAGTGGACATCTTTCCACAGTAGGAAGAAAACACGGTTGGGTTATTTTAAAAGCAAACAGGAGCCAGGCATAGTTGTGCATGCCTATAATTGCAGCACTCTGGAGACTGAGGCAGGAGCATTGCTGAGAGTTTGAGGCCAGCTTGGGCTACAAAGTGAGTTCAAGACCATCCTGAACCACATAGTGAAACACTGTCTCAAAAACACAAAATATATACATATATGAATAATATAAATTTTATATAGGCATATATATGTGCATATATATGCAAACAGGAGCCACATGCAAGACCTCTTATACCCAAACCTGGAAAAGTATAATCAATAAAATAACTAATGCACTATTGAATTATACCCCAAGATATAAAGCATTCATGTATTCAAATGAATAGAAGATGATTTAATTAAAAAAATTGGAGGAAATAGGTAAATCTGTCCATAGAAATTCAAATAATTTATATGGATACTTTATACTCAACAAGGTAAAACATACATTTCTTTAAGTGTAAATGGCAAACAGGACTCATTCAAAAAAAAAAAAATCACTGTATGCCAAAGCAGAAAAATAGCAACTTTACAGCAAAGAAACATGGCAAACACCACACCATCCACAAGTGTTAATTCAAATAGTGACAGTTGACATTGCAATCATTAACTAATATAAAGAAATGACTAGAAAGATTAGAAAACTAAATGTTAAGATATTCTGCAAAATATCTTATCCATATTTCACAAAATTTTCAAAATCATCAAAAGTCTAAGCAAATGTGAGAGTCTCAGAAACCTTTTGGCTCATAATTATGAATTTTATTATTGTATCCTGAATGAAATCTTTGAGAAAATGGCACTAGCTAAAAATTAAGAAAATCGGAGCCTTTCTCAACATCAAAATCAAAGTTACTTAAAATTTTGTTTGTAAACTTGGTGACACATAATTACAATTATAATTGTAATTATTAACAATGTATAAATATTCATTAATTATGACAATGTAAAATGTAGATGAGTTTATAGATGAGTTTATTGAAAATCTATTTACTTTGCAAATATTAGTTTCAAAAAGAAAAGAAAATATAGCAAAAATGTTACAACCTTTCTTTAAAACTGAGAAGAATAAGCACAATGATACGTTCCAGTAAATTAGTTTGCATTGTGCACTTTTGAAAATTTTATATATTTTCTTCATAAATATTTTCAGTAAAAGCATTGATAATTCTTTTTGAGGACAAATACTGTCAGTAATAAACTAAGCAAGTGTTACATGCACATATGGCCTCATTTTCTGTGTAAACGTGTTTTTCATTAAATCTGCTGGAAGATTTGTAAAACAAAGAGATTGAATAATTATGATTGAGAAATGTTGGTGAAGTTGCTAATTGATTTGCTTACTTTTTTTAAGACGTGATCAAAATATATAATATATAATTTTACTCTTCAGCTGAGCATATGTCACTTAGTTCAAAATACTTTACTTTGAACTTTATTTATTTAGTATTATGGTTTCCATAACTGATATCTGAGGCTGACATTTTTGTGCAACAGCTATTTAGAATACCAAAACTACCAATGCAAAAAATAAAATAAAATATTAAAATTTTTAAGTTTATTAAAGTAAAACATAGGACAGCAATTTTAGATATGCTTTGAATTCCAGTGTCAATAATTCTAATTTTTGTATATTTACACACATTAAAATTATTGAAATTCAAACATCAGTATGTTGCTCTTTTTAGCAAAGTCATGCAGGTATTTGAATATAAAGACAGAATTGGAAAAGAATTTTCAATGACATATATGCAAAATAATTTTGAATTTTTTGGTGAGATAATTAAGTGAAATCTATCACCTACACACCTGTCCCTACTCATCCTGGTTCAGTATAAACTTAGGCACATACACCAACATTTAAGCATACGTCCAATTGCAGAACTCATATTTTAACTGAAAGTAACTGATACAGAACTTTATCTTCACTCCACCTTGAATTTTGCTGCAGAAAGGAGATGAAACAATTTTCTTCATTTGCATATAAAGAAAACCCAAATTACAGAAGTTCAACATAGAAGGGTTTATGCTCTAATTTGAAAAACTCCAGATGTAAGCAGTTGAGGACAGGTAGAGAATGTTACATATGTCCCATTCTTTCTTTGTTTTTGTGGTTCATCACTGTTAGTATGACAGTTCATTCTCATGCATGCAAAATGTTCCCTATTTATCCTGGTTTATTATTCCAGGCCAGAAAAAAAAGGAAAGAAAAAGAGAAAAAAAGAAAGAAAAAAGAAAGATGAGAAGAAGAAAGAAAGAAAGAAAGAGAAAGTGAAGTAGAAAAAGAACAAAGACACACACAAGCCAGTTTCTCTTTGAATGACTTCAAAGAACTGTCACTTCTTTGACATTCATGATAACAGTCAGCCATCTCTAAATATAAGTCAAGTGCTCAAGTATTTTTCCTGAGAACATGAATTAAATTATTATTCTCACAGTAAAAAAAAAAATGAGACTCAAGATTGGAGGAATAAACACAAATAACTGCCCTAAAAAGTCTATCTGTAAGAAAGGAATATAATTCACACATTGCTTCTTGGAGACTTTCTCAATATCAAAATCAAAGTTACTTAAGATTTTGTTTGTAAATTTGGTGACACATTATTTTCTTGAGTTTAGAGAATAAAACACTGAGGGAAAAATAGAAAGGGAAGAGAGTGCAGAGTTGAAGGGCATAAAAAGCAATTAAGATATGTTATAGACATGAACCAGTTGCCTACATGAGTGTAAATGTTATGTTCTAATGTGCTAATGGACTAATAAGATTGTTTTTAAAATTAAAATATAAAAACAAGAAAGAAAAGAGCAACTGAAAGCCAGCTATAGTTATACGACTCATAGCTCATCATTGAGAACATTTTATGAAAAGAAAAATCTCATAAAAGTACAGATACTCATATACAGCACTGTTCATATTATCTACTTCTACTTGAGTAAGTTTTGGCAGCTTGGGCTTTCCAAGAAATAGATTCATTTAATCCAAGTAGTCAAATGTGTAGGCAACACAGTTCTTCACTATATCCCTTTAGTGTCTTCTTAATATCCATGGAATCAGCAATTATGAACATTTTCATTTCTGACATTAGTGAATTTTGCCATGTATTTCTTATCGTTTAGCGTGGCCACAACTTTACCGAAATTTTTGTTTTGTTGGTGGCCTCTATGATTTCGTGTTTTCAATACCATCTAATCTTTATTCATTTTTGCTTGCTTTCTTTAAATTCATATGTGCTTCACAAGGTAAAAGCTTAGGTTGCTATTTGTGTATCTTTATTCTATTCTAATGTACATGCTCAGTGATGGAAACTTCCCTTTAAGAAGCAAGTGCACTGTATCCACAATTTGAAAAAGTTATGTTTCCCTTTTCATGATGTTAAATATTTTTAAATATTTCTGGAGAACTCCTAAATCCTGTATTGGAGAGAAGCATGAGTTTAATCTTCAAATGGTTTGAAATTTCCCAGCTATCATTTTCTTCTTGATTTCTAATTTAAATCTGGTTATGGTTCAAAAGTATGATTTCTATTGTTTTAAATTTGCTTAAGTATATTTTGTGGCCCAGGATTGCTCTATCTTCATAAACTGTTACCTGGAGAAAAATGTACATTTCTCTGTTGTTAGATAAGATATTCTAAACAATCATACTCATAAGTGATTTAAGTCAGACTCACATTGTAAACTACAATCTGATGTCATATGCATTTATTTGAAAGATAAAAAGACATAGCATGGTAGCCAAAAAAAAAAAACACAAATTAAATGACCATATCTTTTCCCGCAATTGGCATTTATAATCACTTAAGTAAAAGTGATTATTATGTTTAGATTAGTAATCCCATATCCATCTGTTTCCTAGCCATTACAAATTTTTATCTTTCCTCCATTTTAGGCTTGCTTGTACTTTGTGGAGCATTTTACATATTTCCATTTTTTTTCTGCAATGACAGTGAATTATTTCTACTTCTTCACATCCACATTTATGTTTTTCATGAGTTTGCAATATGCATTTACAAATATTCTTAGCTAACTCTTACAAAAACTACTGTATACTGATTTACAGGTGATATTGATAACTTAACATATTTTTCCAAATTATTCTCTGTCACTCATTTTAGTTATCTATGTGTTGAATTGTGCAATACATTTGTATTTCTATAACTTTGACCAAATGCTAATCTGTGAGATCTACTTGGAACAATAAAAATAAAAAGTTTAAACATGTATTTGTTCCTTTTGTGATGCTGTTCCATTTCTTAGAAACATCCAAGTATCTGATATGTTTCATATTTCTTTCTGAATAACATTTATTTCAACATTTTCTGTAAAGTCAGTCTATGGCAGTAGTTCCTTCAAGTTTTATTTTCAAAAAAATATTTTTTTCTTTACCTTTATTTTTTCAAAATAGGATCTTGTGGTATCATTCTGGCCTCAAATTTGGAATCTTAAACCTACAGAGAAATATGTATTACAATTATGCATCACCACAGCCAGCTTCTCCTTTTTGTTCAAAGGATAATGGTTACAAAATTCTAGCTTGCTTGCTTGCTTGCTTGCTTTCCTGCTTTCTTATGCATCTGGAACATTTCACTCAACTCTTGTCTTGCTTATATACATTCTTCAAGAAATGTGATGCAATTATATTTGTTTCTCTATATGGAAATTATTTTTTATATTATGGTTTCTTTCAAGATTTTTACTTTGTATGCACATGTGTGTATTTGTGTGCTGTAGTCAGGTGTTATGAGGAGAACAATTCCAATCAGGGCACAGGATTTATAATATTATTTTATGATGGTCACCTCAGAGTTAAACACAAGAAAGTACAGGAGATCTATCCACAACACTAAAGACACAGAATATTCAACCAAGGGCCTGGAACCCACAGCAATGTTCTGCACAAGTCCAGATGAAGACCTAGAACCCATGACAATGGCTCCCACAAGTCCAACTGCAGGTCTAGAGGCCACAAGAAGGACTGACGCCAGTCTCTTTTATGGATCTTCACTGGGAAGGCCCAAAAGTCAGTGGTGGAAGCTAGAAAGTCTATGCCAGCCAGGTGAAGGAACTGTGCTGGTAGGCTGAGTGTTCTACACTGGATCGAAGAAGTCACACTCATAGTAAAACCCAGGGCTGTCCTGAAAAGCACCACAGCCATCCTCAGCAACAAGTAGATTCCAAGCTCCTCCGATGATAAGCACATTGGAGTATGTGCCAGGAAGCCAGCATGATGAGTTTGTCCTGGAGATTAAATGGCACACATCTTCCCTGCCAGAACTAGGAAGCACTGCTGGATGTAAGGACCAGAGCTCCCCAAAAATGAACCACAGCCACTCTCACCTATAAGGTCCCAGGATCCTCTGATGACAATGATGGAACTCACACTGGGGAAGCTAGTCATGACGAGCTCCTCCAGGGGAACCAATGGCTCAAACAGCAACACTTAGAGAAACCCACAACGCCTAGCTTCTCTTTCTTCAGGTTTCTATTTATGCTAGCAACTTTCCTCAGGTGGAACATCCACACTCAGCATTACACTGATTTAATTCAGCTGGCATTAATTTGACCATCTGTTTTTAACCCATAATTCTGTGTGTGTGTGTGTGTGTGTGTGTATGCTTACAAGTCTGTGTTTTCTCAGTTTGTATATTATGTACCTAGGTATAAGTGCTGGGCATTTATCCAGTTTAGTGTTTCTGATCTATACTTGATATATGGTTTGGCATCTGTCATTACTTTAGATCATCCATCCTTACCAGGTGGGATTCGTCCTATGGATGCACAGATGGTTCAACATACACAAGTCAATTAATGCAATCTAAGGTATGAATAGAAGCATGGACAGAAATCTCAGGATTATTTTAAATGATGCAGAAAAAAAGTTTTGACAAAATCCAACAACCATTCATGATAAAAGCCCTGAAGAAAATAGTTATGGAAGGACCTTATCTCAATCTGATAAAAATTTTATCAGAGTTATTTTAAATTTTAACAGTTATCTTATTAAAATGTGGAAACCTGAAAACTTTCCTCCTAAAATGAGTAACAAGACAAAGATGCTCACAATCACTACTCCTACTTAATATAGTTCTCAAAACATTAGCCTGAGCAATTAAGCAAGAGAAAGAAGCAAAAGTGATATGTATAGGAAAGGAATAAAGTCAAGTTATTATTATTTGCAAATGACCTGATTCTCTGAACAGAAGACTCAAAAGTTCTGCCAAATCTGCCAGCACTAATAATGAAATTCAGAAGGATAGCAGGAGGCAAAATCAGCACAAAAAATTAATAGCATTCCTGAACTCCGATAATGAATGCAGCAAGAAACTACAAAAATATTACCATTCACAAAAGCATCAGGAAAAAATAAACACATGAATTAACCTAACCAAAGAAGCATAAGACTGCTTTACACCTTTTGAATCAGATTTATCTCCAGAAGCTAATCAAGTCCCCAGGATATTGATACAGGAACCATTGAAAGAAAATAAACATAACTTTAATCCAATGAAACTTTATCTATAATGCTAAGTGTAAGTTTCAATACCTAATCTATTATCATAGATCACTGAGGAAAAATGTATTAAAGATATAATGTTTTGAAAACAGAACTGTATCCACTGTTCCTCAATAAGCAGAACCAATATTAATAAAATGGCTATAATTTCAAAACTGATATGCAAATTTAATGCAATTTGAATTAAAATGCAACAGCATTCTTTGCAGAAACAGAGAAAATAACTAATTCATATGGAACAATCAGAGAGCCAAAATAGCAAAACTAATCCTGGGCAGAAAAAGCAAAGGAGGACTTAGCACAATCTCTAACTTCAAGTTATACTACAAAGCTATAGTAATTAAAAAGGGATGGAATTGGAAAAAAACAAAAATGTGGATCAATAAACAGAATAGAGGATGTAGAAATAATCCCCACTATAGACAAGTACTTGACCTTTGACAAAGGGTCCCAAAATGTATGCTGGAGGAAAGGTATGCTTTTTAGCACATGGTTATCAAGACTGAGATTGAATCTAGACCCTTAGTTCTCACCATGGATTAACTAGACTCAAAATGAATCAAATATCTAAATGTTACAACAGAAGCAGTCTGCTGAAAAGCAAATTAGGTTAAGCTTTTGAAAACATCAAAATAGAAAATGATTTTTGAACAGAACCTCAATAGTATAAGAAATAGTACCAAGATTCAACACATGGGATCATATGTAGTTAAAATGTTCTTCCCAGCAAAAGAAACCAATAAAATGAAGAGAGAACTTACAGAATGGAAAAAAAAAGTTTGTTGAAAGCTACTACTCAGTCAGAAGACTAATATCTAGAATATATAAAAAATTTAAAACTTAGACCTCCCAAAATAAAACAATAAAAATAGACAAAATGAGTAGATCCTTTTCAAAAGAAGTACAAATGGCCACTAACTGCATTTAAAAAATGTTTAATCTCTCTGACTATTTGAAAAATACAAATTGAAACAACACTGAGATTCCTCCTTACTCCAGAAATGATGCTTATCCTCAGAAAATCAAAGAACAGTAAATGCTGGCGAGGTGCTGGGGAATAAAGATTCCTTTTACATTATTGATGGGAATGTAAACTAGTACAACCATTATGGAAATCAGTAGGGAGATTCCTCAATAAAACTAAAGCCAGATATTGTTTGACCCAGTTATACATGTACTTAAAGATTTTTGGAAAAAGTTAAAGACATCATGTTACAGTAATGCACTCAATCCTGTGTTTATAGTAACACAACTCATCCTACCTAAATCTTGGAAGCAGCCAATATGACTATCAAAAATGAATAAATAAAGCAAATGTAGAACTTCTGTGCAGGAAAGGACCACTTTGCTGTAAATCAGGATAAACTTGAGTCATTTTTAAGAAAGTGGATGCATCTTGAGACCATAATTTAAGTGAAATAAATTAGGTCACAAGCTTAAATGTTGCATGGTTTCTCTTATATGAGAAATCTATAAAGTAAGTAAAGAACAGAATAAAAGATGAGAGGAATTAGAGAAAAAGGTCTTTCATATAATGGAAGGGGACAAAAGGATGGAGGTGGGAGAGTCAAGGGAGAGAAAAACAATGAAAAAAGTGTGTTTTTGTTCATGTACCAAATTTCCCCCAGTAACGTAATCATTATGTACTGCAAACATGTGCTAATAAAAACAATTTAGAGAATAATCATTCTTTATCACTTCAAAAAAACTTTTCCCTTTCCGGTATTCCTGCTACAATATGTTAAACCATTTATAATTTTCTCACAATTGTCTGTTCAGTTTATTTTAGATTACTTTTTCCCTTTTTCATTACAGTTTAGAAATTTCTGCCAATATATCCTTAAGGACACTAAGTTCTTAGCCATATCTAGTTCCCTGTGCCTATAAAAGTAATTCTTTTTTTGTGTTTGTCATTTTGATTTCTAATTTTTTTTTACTAATTTTTACTTACATTACCATCAGTCCGACTACACTATCTTTTTATCTTAGAATCTTTATAGTATTAGTCATGGATATTTTAATGTGATTAATGTTCCAATTTTGATACTCAATGTAGAACTTCTATTTTAATTCTGAGAATATTGAATTCTATATATGTCTAACTTGCTGTTTGTCTTTACATTCTATGTCTTTTTCTTTTTCTTTCTTTGTTTTCCCTTGTAGTGTGCCTTGTAATTCATTCTTCTTTAAAATAACATGTAATGATTTGCATAATCAGAATAGAAGTAATTTGGCTATAATTGAGATTTTGTGTAAATTGGGATAAAAATTGGTCTAAAATTTATGGTTGTTTCAAATGTTTCAGGTTATGTTTTCCTCTGGGTTTCTTATTCTTTGTTTCTTGAGATAGTCTTTGGGGTTTCTTAAGGAGGTCTGAAATAGGAGGAAATTTTTGTTGGATAATTCAGCAATTGGAGTGGTTCTCAGGGGTGAAAAAATGTGGCAGAAAGGTCCCTTGTAACAGTAGACCTTCAGCGACCTTTGCCTTTTAATAGTTTCACACTCAGTTACTATTATTTTGTCAAGATGAATATTTATAGGCTATCACAAGCTATGAGCTCCAACAACTTCAGCTAAAAGTATGCTCATCTGAGCTGTGAGTCTCTGTGTATAGCTGTCTCCACAGTTTCAATCAATGACTTCAAGTCTATGATAAATCTAAGAAAAATCATTGATGTTTGGTTGGTTCAGAGTCTGAAGCATCGTCACTGTGAGGACGAGAACATTTCAATAGTTTACCCACTGAGGCAGAAATTACAACTCTGAGCAGTCATTTTTATGAAAGTTACAGAAAGAAATAGGGCCCTGAGGTTTTCACGTAAGTAATGGGATCCCTTCGGAAAGTGGAAGTTAACACTTCCACTCACAACTCCATGTCCCTTCTAGTCACACGGCTGCCTCTAAACACAAGAAAGCCAGAGCTGTAATTCCTCTTATGTTCAGAAATCAGAGCTAGAAATATTTATCTCAGTATAACAAGCGAAAAGAAAAATGATGAAAGGGAGGCCAGTGACACACCAAAAGCACTTTCATTTCCATCACGAAGCCTAGATTTAATGACTGCAGCTCATTTACATAAAAGAATGGTTCCATTAGGTTTGAAAAATTGGAAGCTGATACTACTATTTGGAGCTTGAGGTTCTAATGCCAAGAGGACACAGAAGGAAGAAAAGTAGTTTGTCTGCCAAAATTTAAGCTAATATCATTTTTTCCCTTTTACTTCTGTGGGTACTGCAAATGTATATGAATAAACTTAACATATCCCTTATAAAAGTAGAATCCCAAAGTAGACTAGAAGCTTTCAGGCTCTTCCTATAAACTGCTGGGGGGGGGCAAATATTTTATGATTTTTGAGGCCTATGTCTTGGCAGAATCTACTAAAATATCCCACTGTATTGATAAAAGCACCACCAAAAGAAAATCATAACTTTAATTCAATAAAACTTTATTCACAATAATAAATGGAAATTTGGGTTTCTTCACCCATTGCTATAGATCACTGAGGAAAAATGGTTTAAAGATATAATGTTTTGAAATTCTGTTATTTAAATGAAGAGTAGCAATTATAATTTTTCTCTCTGATACTTTTTCTTTTGCTTCTTTTCTTTTCTGTAGTGTTTTCATGTTCTTATAATTAGTTTTGTTTATGCACCCTCTCTGAAGATTCACTCATTTTGTCTCTGAGAAATTTATATTTGTAATTTCCTGTGCTTAAGATAACCAAAAGTTTAGAGTTTAGTGTCAGTAACTGGGAACCTTCTATAATCATTTCCTTCACACCAGTCAATCTTCATTTCTCATGAAATGCAAATTATCTCCTACTAACTTCGTATCAACTCAAACACCACTGAAATAGAAACCTCAATGCTTTAAATGTTTCTAAAAATGTAGCCAAGACATATTTTATAAGCTCAAAAATAGAGGTGTGTACCTGTTGAGAATCATAAATTTATACACACTAATTAAACTATTTAGGGAACTACGGTTTCTTTGATTACTGACTGAATAAAGAAACAATGTTCTCAGTTGAATACACAAGTTTCCTTGGATGAGGATAGTACGGACACTGTAAGGACTGTGGATTCACGTCAAGGTTTAAAAATATCACAGTATCTTTTATTTTGATTATTTTATTTGGTATTTTATAAATATGCAGATTTTTTAAAATGTCTCCTTTCTTTCTTCTTTCTTTCTCTTTCTTTCTTTCTTTCTTTCTTTCTTTCTTTCTTTCTTTCTTTCTTTCTTTCTTTCTTTCTTTCTTTCTTCCTAAATATGTAACTGTGTTAAGGAGAAAACTTACGAGCCCTCACTCCTAAGAAAAACTGTCCTTGGATCATGTACCTGACCTCCTCCTCTGCTTTAGGGCTTTGATAATGTCTGGGACAATATATCATATTAAATTTTAGGTTCCCTGCCAGTTTCTGCTGGCCTGCTCTTGCTGGCACTGCAGGTTTCTTATGATTCAGTCTCAGTTTCTGTTGTATTTATTATTTACACTATCCCGTACCATATCCTCAACTCCAAGGTCACATATACTTAACAGTGAAGGACCTTCACCACTACAGATCTATTGCACTGTTTGTATTTATATGGGGCTTACTCAGGAAAGGTTCTATTCTTCAGTTAATGTAGCTTCTGAAAATTCTGGACATAATCCCTGGTAGCACATTTCTTCTTTGAGTTTGCTATACTTTGACATAGAGACACACAAAAAGGCAGTCACCTCAGAGAATCCAAATACAGGAAAGAAAAAAAATAGCTACTGTGTTAGTTTTCTGAAACTGCCAGAACAAAATATCCAAGATTGAGTGGCTTCAGAAATAATCAAACTTTATGTTCTGCTGATTCTCAAGGTTGAAAATCCAAGACCAAGTTGTCAGCAGTGTGAGTTCCTCTGACATCTTTCCCTTGGTTTGCAGACAGCAGTGCTCTTGATATCTCATCCCATGAGCTTTCCTCTCTGCAAGAGAAGACAAAGATAAACTAATTTTCTTTTTGAGAATGTTTTATACACAGTTTCCTCTTACATACTTAAATGTATGTGAGTGGAAACAAATAGCTGGTGTTGGTGGTGTTTTTCCTTGTATATAGAAATCAGAAAGTAATAACTGAAACTTTAATATTAGAATGAGCTTGATTGAACTAGGGTTTGTCATGATGGCCATTACAGAGAACTTACTTGGTGTCCATACTTTGTCATGTCATAAGCACATCTCTGAGAGTGATTGAGGGCTTATTTTAAATTGATTACCTTTTTAAAAAAATATATTTCCAAATATAATCACATTCCAAACAACTATGCTATGGTTTCAATATTTAAATTTTGGGGAAAAAAACATAGTTTATCTAATAGTATCTATCTATCTATCTATCTGTCTGTCTGTCTGTCTGTCTGTCTGTCTATCTATCTATCTATCTGTCTGTCTGTCTGTCTGTCTATCATCCATCTAATCACTTATGTTCCCTCATCCCAATAGCAGGCATTTTTATATGAATGGAACCTTACGTTTTCTCTTTCTTCTTTTTATCCTTTATCTGTTTAAGAACCACTAGATTTTTTAAAAATTCCCTTCCTCCTTGTTTTGATTCTTTTGCCCTACCCTCCTCTTCCCAAGAACTCAGAAATATGGATATGGAGGAATGAAAAATGTACAGTAATACAATTTCTTACTATACTGATAATACTAATGTAATTTCTTATGTCTTCTTGATCATTAAACATCAGATATAATGATATTATTCAAATCTAATTCATGAAATATGTTTGATAATCTTCTGAATTATACTATAAATTGTAGATAACAAAAGCTATAAATATATACAAGCACAGTAACTGTTTTCATAAAATTGTAAATAAGCAAATATATTTTCTGAAGCTTTTTAAAAGTTATCCATTTCATAATATTAAAGTGCTATAGGTTATATAAAATAATACTATAAATATCAAAGGAATTTAACATATTTCCCTTGTGTGGATAAATGTTCATCTTAGTTTCCTATCATAACATCCTAGATTGGTTGATATTTTTCCTTAAATCTCACCAATTTCTGTAGTTAAAAATGTCTCATACATTGTGAATTGCAATAATTAAGTTTACCTCAAATAATGACTGCATTCTATAGTAACATATACAAGGAAGATAAAAATAATGAACAGGATTTTAAAGACATAAAGTTATCAGATTTAACTCGACCTCAGAATTGTTCTTCTTTATTGCTAAGTATTGTGCAAATTCCTTAAACTCAGTTTATCATAATTAAAAAGTATTGTCATTCTATTAAGAACAAAATTAATTCAGCTTAAATAACGGAAGGCCCACTTAACAAAGAATAAATTTGAGTGTAAAGTTAGAGGAAAAAAAGTGTCCAGTAATGGTAAATGTTTAAATCTAGACTGATATTAAAATAAAATTAAAGGAATTTACTCCCCAAGACAAATGAAGGTACACAGTGATACTTATAGTATTTTAGTAAAAATTGCTTCACAAATAATGTAAATACAATTAACCTAGTAGTCCTAGATTTTGTATAACATTTTAAACATAATGATTTAAAAAGTTGTAAAATCATAGTGTAGACTACTAATTTCTTCCTATTCCTATAGTAGAAAGTTCTCAAAACTGGACCATGGGATAAGACACAATGAGTAATTTGTAAACAGATGATATATTACTTTGTAGGTAGATGACTGATTGGTAAGTGACAGAATGTACATACTTATGCAGTTAGGAAAGTAACTAGATTAGAGTGACATATATTTGGATATATCCATGTTTAAGAGGAGAAAAAGATAAAACAGTATGTTTTTAAAAAATATTTTAGAAACAGTTTTATCTTAAATACTGAAATGTATGAATATGAAGACAAATAGTTGGTGATGATGACGGTCAGCCCTGCATATAGAAATCAGAATGCAATAATCAAAAATCAAATATTAGAATGCACTTGACTGAATTAGAATTTATCATGAAAGCAATTACAAACAGTTTACTTTTTTAAAGACTTTAGCTTGGCAAGGGAAACATCTAAAGTAATCATCATAAAATAAAAGGAAAATGTATCAAATGAACATTTTCTCCTACATGAGTCATTCTTTTTATTTTTTACTCTCAACAATTTCTTCAATCAAATAATAAAATTTTTATTAGTAAATAGTTTTTTGACATGTTTAGATAGAATATCTAATATCTGTAAAACTGCTCGGCAGTACTGACCACCTTTTCAAATTGTCATTTGGAAGTACATGCTCTCTAGGGTTCATGTAATATTTACTGGAGTAAAAGTTTTTTTTTTTAATTGATGTGCATTTTCCTACAAGACAAATTAGAAGTCTCTGGAACCAAAAGGAGTAGTCTGACCATGTGTCCTCTTGACTCTAGTGATGCATTCGTCTCTCAAATAGAAAAACAACCGCATAAATCTAGAGGTCTTCCAAATATCTTATTAAGTTATAGCCCTTATCAGACAATTTGTTGACATTTTTAGGACCGTAACATGGAACATTTTCTAGTTGTTGCCTTCGCTATTTTTTAAGCCCAGTCCAACAATTCACACTCCTACTTCTCTCTTTTCTTGATTTATTATAATTCTACATGTCCAATGTGAGATCCTTTATCTCCTTTTGCCATTTGTAATTCTATTTTGCATTCTACCTTAAACATGATTTTAATGTACAATTGCATGAAGAACATTCAATACCTGCCTAACAAAGATTATAGGAATTGTGATCAAATAATACATTGAATATTTACATTTTAAATACATTGTGTAAAAGACACATTATCATTAATTACCATTAATTGCTATGATCTCACTCACACTTTGAACCCACATGGCCCATCATTACTGCCAGTTTATGAAGCAGTTCTGGAAATCCCCTTTCCTGTTTTGACTTGTGTTGTCAGGGCCCTCTCCATGCCCTGAATCAATTCAAAGCATCTACCTTTCATGGTCATTCCGACTTTAGAGTCAGATGTCGCATGATGGAATTACAGATCCGTAAATAAGATACATGCATAAGGATTCATTGTAATGTTATTAGGAGCTTTCCTTTCAGCTGGATGACTCATGGCAGCAGGAATCACCAAATCTTTAATTATTTCTTGTAAAAACTCTCGCAAAGGAAGACTTCTAGAACTCTCTGAAAGCGGCAAGAATGACTGAATAAGTGTGTTCGAAGCAAGGGTGAGTATCTTCAGAGCACTACTGGCAATGTGTCTTTCACTATAATAAATTTCTTTAATTTAAATACACATTTTATATTGTTTAGCCCTGAGTGCACGTATTCTATCCTTGCATCATTATTTCTTGTGCTTGGAGTCTAAAGACATCCTGGCCACTTGGACTTACTATTTTCTATCCGCAGGAGAACAGAAAACACTAAAACAAATTACTTGGTGATCTTTGTCTACTTATGAAATACATGGCCTTTCTTCCATATTTATTGTGCATCTAAAAAGTGAGAGCATAGATAACTCTGGTTCCCAGGAGTCCATCTTACATGGTCAATAGCAGTATAAAATTATGTGTGTGTGTGTGCCCGGAAGTACGTGAAGGTATACGTGGATACATGCACACAGTGTGGAGAGAGTCAAGGGACAGCTACACTAACATTTCTTGTTATATATAAATCCTCACTGTTCCTGTACAGCTCTCAGCCCCTAGCTCAAATCTCTTATCAAACTAGCAACATTCTTTTCACCCTTTCTTTCTTAAAGTCGCCTAATAGCATATAAATAGACCTATTAATTATTAAAAGTTTGAACTCACAAATGGGGGTAAGACAAAAAAGATAAGAAATTCTGAACATAACTTTGAAGTCAGACTTAATGAATCTAAGTTTTCACAAGGGTTAGAATCTGCATTTTCTTTGTAACAATGCATACTCTTTCCAATTGTTACCAGTCTTGGACCACTAACCACTCCTCCCAAAATTATTAAAACTGGGTGATTTGGGGTGAAAAAGCTCTTTTGCTTAAAGACTAGAATATTTAATTTGTTAACTTATGAATGTATCATATTGGTGAAATGTTATATCATTATATAATAATAAAAGTTATTTCATAATTTTAGTGTCATAAAATATGTCGCCTCCTTGTTTTGTGAAACTTTAATTTTAATTCAGTTTTATTAATATATTTTATCTCTTTTTCTTCTGGAATAAATACCAGTGTTTCTGTCCTCTTGGTTTACTAAAAGTCACGCTGGTCCCCAGCTCTGCACAATCACCAGTGTCTTAAGACCAATGTTTACTGGACTTCCTGGATCATTTTAGGCATTTATCATTCCAGTGCTGCCATTTTAAAAAATGTCATGACAATATTTGTATAGTACACAGAGACCTAAAGGATCCTATGTGGTGTTTTTCACTCTGATTTTGGGTATGTAAGACCTCTCCAATCGATAAAAAAGAAACAGAATAATTTTGTTTTTCCAAATAACTCTCACTGAAAGTGATCATTATATTTCCTTACAGGAAAAAAAGGAGATGCAGAGGATTTTTCTACTGATGTCCATTCATTTCATCTCTTATCAAGTAAGCTTTTAAAATTCAAAGAACTTATTCTGTCCACTCCCATTACATACATTTTATTTATGCACATCAATAAGCTAATAAACCAGAAAAAAATCTATGTGAAACTAAATCTATAAACATATATGTCTACGTGATCTTTGCCTATGGACATATGACCTTATTTTAGGAAATAGAAACCTATCACATACTCTAGTTTGTGAATTGTAATTTCCACTCAACCAAGTATTATGAACATTTTTATATTTCTCATTAAAATCTCTACCAGAATACAGATTTTACTATTGTAATTATTAAAATTTACTCAACTTATTTCCTAAACTTTTTTCAAACTTTCCAAATCAAACAGTGTTTGAGAATATATTTTTATAAAAACTATTATTGTTCTAAGAATAAATGCATGGAAAATAAATTTCTGCATACAAATCATTATATATCTCAGCAAATTGCCAAACCCAGTATTAATACTATGTTAATAAGTACTTATTTTTTCAAAGAAGAAAGTACTTATTTTTTCAAAGATTATGGGTATTTTCTTTTGAATTATTTTTTTTACAGGTAAAACAAAATAATTTAATATAGTTATTTATCTCATATTTTCTTTGTGTGTTTTGTGGTGCTATAATAAAAATATCTGAATCTAATTGATATAGTAAGAAAAGAAAATTGGTTTTCTTTTAGTTCTGATGACTGGGAAATCTAAATGTCATAGCACCAACCTCTTTCTTATAATTTTGATGACTGAGAAATCTAAATATCATAGTACCAGCCTTTAGGAAAGGTCCAAGGTTACACATGGCAGAGAAAAGAAGGAAGGGAAAGCCAGTGTAAGCAACAATCTCAGGAGAAATACTAGGCTTGCTTTATAACAAACTATTTTCTGGCTACCAATCCAAATATATGAAAACAAGAGCTCACTCTCAGCAGGAAATAAATCAATCTCTTTTAAGTGTCCATCAAACTATCAAAGTATTTATACATTTAAATTTGATGTTCCACGTTAACTTTGGTGGAGAATTCACTCTTACGAATTAAAAAAAAAACATTATTTATATCTGTTAATATGTGTCAGGTAATCTTCTTCATGTTCTTATATTTATGCAGATTTTGATTCTCACTCAAAATTGCAAATATAGATTTTTTTTGGGAGAAGCTACAGGGAATTGAGCTCATGATCTCACAGAAAATGGACTTTCATCAGCCATTTTTTAAGGGTATCATTCCATCTAAATTCAATTTCAAAGCTCTTTTTTGTCCATAAACAAGCATATGCCTATTGTTATTCCTATTTTCTGTTACTTATTTCTTTTATTTTGAAAGAAGCACACAAAAAAGATGCAAAAGATTATTTTTTGCCTTTAATATGTTTGAAACATATGTTGTTGTTTATATAATGGCAAATTTTAAATAATCTTCCTACTTTTGCAAGTTTACATTTTGTTTTTTTTTTACTTTTACAGCTGAGAGCACTTTGTTAATTTCTAATTATCAATATACATTACCTGACTTTTTGTCAAATTAACACTTTAGAATTCTTGTATATAATTTAATTGAATTTTATTATAGTATCATTAAATACTTACATCAGTTTGGTAACTATTATCTTTATGACCATGTTATTTTCAGACAGTGTTGAAATTTTCTCAGTAAAGTATGTATAAATTTCTCTGGGTGCTGTGTTTTCTTTTTCAAAATCTTAATTCCAAAACTGAATCTGAATTTTCCACTTCTTGTTTCATTTTTACTGTTTATATTTAAGGTGTAAATCATTTATTCTTTGTTATACATATACTGAAGTAATTGTTATAGTCAAAGGAACTTACTCATGCTTACTATTTAATGACAACAGCTCTGTTCTCTTTTCGTCAATTTTAATACAGTACAGTATTAATACATTCATCTTGTTGGACCTGAGGACTCTGAACTATTTATCTTTCACAACTAAATTGTCATACTGTCTCCATGACTTTTCTTCCACACCACTAGGAACTAATTTGAATATCTTTTCATTCTCTCTTCCTATGCATTTAACTGTCATTTGATTCTATATAAAAGTGAGATTGTGTGTCTAGCTTATTTCATAGAATTCACTGTAAGTAACAGTATCTTCTATGCATTAGCACACATCCTTTATCCACTGATAAACCCTTAAGATTTTTTCCTAGGGTGGTTTTTGTGAGTCTTTCTGCAGTCACATGGGAGCTTGGATATCACTGTGACCCTGATTTTGATTTCCTTTGATTCTATGTGTATATAAAAAAAAGTTTGAAGATCATATGCTAATTCTGCTTTCTGACAAAAAGAATACGGAGCGTATGTACTTCGTTTCATAGAAAATTATATTTTTATTTGCAATTATTATCATTGGTTATGTAGAGACATTTTTAAATATTTCCCAACCATCGTTTCCTATACCACATGATTTAATCACATTTTAATGAATATATGATGGACCTTAGTAGTCATTAAAATTCCTGCTTCTATATTTATAAATCAATTAGGCTGTTTTATATTTTACACATTTGGCAGTAATTATGATCATAATGAAGATTTTCACGTTTTCTGTTTTCTTGTGGCTCAAACATCAAATATTGTTTTCTTGAGAAGTACTGCGAATTAAACCCAGGGCCTTCACACATCCCTACCCACCTGTCTTTAATTTTCTTTTTGAGGCAGAAAATTATTAATTCAGTGAGTCACCCACCCAGACTAGGCTCTTACTTGTGAACTTCCTGCCTCAGCCTCCCAGAGGGCTGGGATTACAGACACTGTGCCAACTTTCAGGGTTCTGAATATTTTTTTTTGCCCGTGATGCAAAGTAGATGACTTTAATGGTAGCTTTACTTGCAGTAATATTTATGAAAACTTCTACTTGGATTCCTTCTACTGTTCTATTTATTTTTGGATTTTTCCTTGGGGCAATATTGTTGGTTCATATTTGGTATAAAACAGTCTACGTATTGCATTTATTGCTATAGAATGACAGATAAACTCCTCTATGATTAATGTTTGTGACATACATAGTGCCCGCAGGTCCCGTGCATTGTGAGGACTCCGCATCTGCACTTAGCAAGGCAGTGCTTGTGGAGCAGCAGATGAGGGTTCAGTAAGCCCTGCACATCCCAGAACCAGAAGAGGACTGTTGTACTCTGCACGGCAGAGAGCTGTGTGCTTTCTGGTTACTCCACAAACAGACCTTGCTTTTGCACAATGCTTTCTTACTTTATATCTTTGTTTTCATTAGTGACGTTCTCTGTGTTTTATTGTTTTCCTTTGTTCCACAAATTAGTTTTTCAAGCATATAAATTTAATAATGAAGACGTTCCATTCTTTAGACTTAGTAATATAAAATTTGATATTTTTAATATTCCCATGTGCTTGCCATATATCTTGCAACCTGGTATTTATATTAATATGTTCCAAGTGGTTATTTTCTGCTTTGACTTGATATTTTCAAGAAAACATTTTTTCCTGGTTGTTGATTTAAGTATCTAAACAAAGTTCTCCCTAAATTTTTCCATAGATTTAATATGATTTCAAATCAAAATAAAAACCTGCTTTTTTACTTTAAATGAGTGAATTGATTTTTCAGTGCTCAGCCTTCTAATGGTAACATTTTCTGTGATGTTGTGTGGCCCAGATACTCTCAGACCAGACATGCGGTTTAGACATGTAGATATTTGTTGAGGGAGGATGACTTCCAACTTCAAATGGGAACGAACTACTGGGGCCGGACCTAGCTCTTCAATTACAATGCAGTCAGACATTACTGCACCGGAGACTAGGGTAAGGGGTGCATTCCCCACAGGAAATGACCTGCAATACAATCTTTATTATGCCTAATTATTTGCTTCTAAAAGTCTTTGGAAAGTGTGAGTACAGAAGTAAAGTGGTGGTGGATGCAGAAAAGAAACAGCCAACACCCTCAATCAGAAAAGGATCTAAGAAGCAAAGTAGAAGAAAAAAATCTATGCTCAAACTAAACTGCAAGTTAGTTTTTCAAGTTTTATAATCCTTTTTTTCCCTTCTTTCTTTACTTATAGAAAAAAAAAACCTGAAAAATCATTACAGCCTGCAGTGTAGCACAAATATGGAGAAAACACCAAACTAAGGCTCCATTTACAATTTTATGAAACCACTGTTCTTATTTAAGGACCAAGCCCTTGGGTGTGATCATCAGCATTCTGCAGAAGACACCAAGCCTGGAGGTAATGGCTACATTGTCCAGTGCTGGAGACTGCATGGTAATATTTTTAAAACTAAGCGTCACAACAAATTTTGCATGAACATCTAGAACTACAGTTCAACCTTCTTACACAAAGCCATGTCAATCCCAGTGGCTTCTTCTCTGTGTTCGTTTTAATGAATGGATGCACAATGCACTTCTTGAAAGATGAGTTAATATTCTAAGAATTTAATTTGGTCTCATTAAATTATCTGGCTTCCCCAGATGCTGTCTATTGTTTAATAAAAAATTGTTTAAACTGGAGTAGCCTCCATACTCCCAGAGCCTTTAATTTTATCTTTTTCAATTAAACACACTTTAGGGAGGATTTTCTCTATGCATTTCTAGTTAGAGTCCCTTTGGCTGTCACTCTTTTAATACAGACATAGTGGGGAAACTTTCCTAGGAGTTTAGGGTAAGAGGTAGAAGTCTTTTCAGACTTTTACATTTATGAAATAGAAGTTTCCACCTTAATTCTGTCCTTTTAATTCTGTTTTTGTAAAGGGAAACAAAGGACTGTTCCTTGTTCATCTTTACATATTCTGCTGCCCATGTGGGGTCTACCAGCTTCAACTGAGGTGTTAAACTGAATGATGAATACAGGTATTGCCCAAAAGTCTTCTAAATTTAAAGACACTATCTTTGAGGTGAGAAAGTGATTTATTTTAGGTATGGTATTTGCCTGACAATAAATAAATGGTTGAATGGATAAATGCAGTTAGCATAAACAGTGTTTGACAGAAAGATAAAATTAATTTGATTTAAAATGCTAGAGGTGTCTCCTATGTTTTTCATAATTAAGTGTGCTTGCACTGAAAGATTGCTTGTATATGTGCTGATCAATGGATATATTTTTGGGAATTACCTTGCTTTTTAAAGAAAGTTACATGATTAAACTAAATTCATGGACTAACCAAACTTTGAAGAAGTGAATTGTACATCTTTGTTGTAAAACTGCCTAAAAAGGAGGAAAAAAAAAACAGAAAAAAAAATCCCTTGGGTTTGAAATAGCTGCGTAAATGTTGAATATATGAATTTTTGCATATTTTTAAATAACATTTAACATGTTTAACATAGAGTCATGGCATTTTTTTGAACAAAACCAAAGATATTTTTTAACTGAAAATGGAACTACATATTGGTATTTTTCTCATCGTTTTAATTGAATGTCAATGCAGTGATTTTCATGTCTTTAATTAAGTAATATGAGTCATTAAAGAAAAAAATAAATAAAGCAAAACTAGGATTTAAAAAATAACTTGTAATTAAATTTAAATACAGATATTTTTGGAATTTCATTGTTTCTTACAATATATTAGTTTTAACATAGACTAATCTATTAGCATGTTGCTTTTACCCTTAAAAATATCAGTTCAAGACATTAAATAGACTTTTCATGTAAACACACAAACGTGCGTGCACACACACACACACACATTTTGTTTGGCATACAGAGTGCAGCAAATTATATATTTAAATGACCTAATAGTTTCACAGGTTTTTTTTCTCACTTAAGTAACTTGATAATAACCTCAGTAGATTCTTTGTGGGTGCTCAACTCAGCTCAGGTTGAGTACAAGACACAAGATCTCTTCACATGTAACTGAATGACCCATCAGCATTTCAGCTCTTCAGTCAACAATTTCAGAGGAAATGAAAGGAATGGGTTGAGTCAAAGAAAGTTGTTTAATAAGAAACTGATTAAGGCAAATTCTAATGTCCCTGTTATAGATTAAAAACTGGTGGTCAACTTAACGCAGGCTGAATTAAATCAGCATGGTGCTGAGGGTAGATGGCCCACCTGAAGTAAGCTGCCAGCATAAAAAGAGACCCGGAGAGGAAGAGTGGGGCGTGTGGGTTCTCCTGGGTGTTGCTGTTTAAGCTGTTGGTTCTGGAGGAGCTCGTCATGACTAGCTTCCCCAGTGTGAGTTTGACTATTGTCATCCGAGAATCTCAGGACCTTGCTGGTGAGGGTGGTTGTGGTTCACTTTGGGTGAGCTCTTGTCTTTACATAGAGCATTGCTACCTGGCTCTGGGGGTGGATATGTGTGCTGTTTAATCTCCAGGACAAATTCGTCATCCTGGATTTCTGGCATGTACTCAACTGTTCTTATCATCAGAGGAGCTTGGGACTTCTGTGTTGCTGAGAATGGCTGTGACGCTTTTTAAGACAGCCCTGAGTGTGACTTCTTGGCTCCAATGTAGAACCCTCAACCTACAAGCAGAGCTCCTCCTAGCTTTCTAGCATAGACTTTCTAGCTTCCACCACTGACTTTTGGCATTCCCAGCATGGATCCATAAAAGAGACTGGCGTGAGTCTTTCTCGTGGGCTCTAGACCTCCAACTGGACTCATGGGAGGCACTGTCACAGGCTCTGGGTCTTCATCTGGACTCATGTAGGACACTACTGTGGGATCCAGGCCCTTGGCTGAATATTCTGAATCTTTAGTGTTGTGTACAGATTTCCTGCACTTTCTTGTGTTTAATTCTGGGGTGACCATCGTAAAATAATATTGTGAATTCTGTGTCCTGATTGCAATCGTTCTCCTCACAACCCCTGACTAAAACAGTCACTTTCCACAACTTCAAGGCTTATTTTTACAATCAGTATAACAACATGCTACATCGAAATGGTATTGAAGAAAAAAGCCATAGAGCTATCCGGAATAATTACATAATGCTTAATGAGCGAAGAGAGGAAGAAATAGATGAAAGGAAGTCAAACTTTTAGAGATCATCAAAAATTATTTATGAACAACCTAGAAATTTAGAATAATTCATCAATTATCTATCTTAATGAAATTCAAAAGTCAGGATAAGAATTACAAAAGTAATTTCATTTTACATAACTACTTAAAAAATGATTTTATATTACAAATAAAAACAAAAAAAAAATAAAAAGCCAAACCATTTGCCACTTCTGTTTCCTTAAGCTGAGGTTCCTGTGTGGTGAACCAGTACATTACCATAAGGCAACTTGGAATTTCTCAATAACAGATATTTAAAATCTGAATCAGTTTTAAATAAAGTACCATATTTAGGCATTTCTTACTCGATATTTTGAGCAACATGACTTAATAGTTGATTCCAAGGTTTCATTGCAAGAATTGTTTTGCACCACTATCCCCAAAGCAGTAGTCTTTTTAAAATATCTTTTATATATCAAAAGAAGTTATCAAGAACATGAAATGAGTATGTCCAAGAAATGCTCAGAAACTCCTGAATCATTGTGTTGACATTTTAATTTTTTTAAATGAAAGTATAGTCACTGAATTTCTTTCTATGAATGCTTCAGCTACTACAAATATCCAGAACCAGAACCGCACTGAATACTACCATGTGGGCATGCATACATATATTAATAATTTAAAAAAATTCTAAACCCTTGTTATGATTGATACCTTTTGTCTCTGTAAGAAGTTTACAAGTTGAACTGAGAGACTCATCAGGGAGGCAGGAGCCTTACTTTGTAAATATCCTCATCTGTGCAAGAGGAGGGAACAGATGTTTCTTGAGTGCTACATGTCCCCCAGTGGGTGAGGGGTGGCCAGTGTACAATATAAAGGAGGAGACGAGGCCTGTTCTTCCACCTTTTACTTTTATTACTTTGCTGTTTTCTGCTGTTTTGAAGTGTTGCCTTTGTGCCATGCCACCTTGCCTTGGAGCCAGCTCATTATGAACTGAAACCTCGCCAAACTATGAACTAAATAAATCTTTCCTTCCTTGATTTTGGACTTCAGGTATTTTGTCCCAGTAATGATATAAAAGCAACCAAAACAACCTTCAAGGTTTATATATTTATGAAAATAATGTTTTCAAATACACCAATGCTTCAGAGGGTTTATATATTTATGAAAATAATGTTTTCAAATACACCGATGCTTCAGAGATGAAGCATTTACCCCAACTTTGCTGCCTTATGGCTGCTATTTCCAACCTAATGTGAGGATGCTCAAAGCTCTGGACATGAGAACACTATTACGCTTATTGTGCATAATACCAGGGTGCCCTTTTCTAGACTAGTGTTATTGACTCTGCTAGAAGATTGCTAAGACTCTTATAACTGCTTTGGTTCTATGACTGCGCTACTGAAGATGCTTAACCTGTGTACTTTCCTTTTGCACAATCTTCCTTGTGGACTAACGAATCTTTAACAAAGTGGGATGGAGAACTGGGTTCACGTGATAAACTTATTTTCAAACTACATTTTGAAATAGCCTAAAAACGTTTTTTTGTCTCTGAAGAATGTTGTCCTTCTTTCTTCTCCTATTTCTTCCTTCTTTTTTGTATTGCTTCCTTTCCCTCTGACTTGCTTCCCTTCTCTTCCCTCCCCTTCTTTCCCTCCCTTCTCCATCTTTTTAAAATAATATTTTAGTGATAAATATTTATTTCCAGAAGATTTCAAATATCAAACACCCACAACTCATTCACAGAAGGCAATAAAATGTAACATTTGAAGACACATGCTATATGCCGTTTTATGGCTTTAAAGTGCTGTGTGGAATTGAGTTCAGAGTGCTTGAATGTGAAAAGGCAAAAAGTCCAACACAAGAAGTAATTGTAGTTATGTCCTCCATAAAAGATATTCGCAAGCTGTTTTCTTAGCAGACCATTACCTAAGGCAGTTGTACAATTCTCCTTGACAATATAGCACAACATCACACGATTTCACTCAGATATCAAAGGGAGATTATAGGTGCTTTTCCAAACTGCAGTGGGTATTAGTTCCTGAGAGTATAAATGGCATATATTCCTATAAACACATAGCTGAGAACAAAAAGTAAATAATCAAGAAATTCTCAAAATATTTGTTTTACAGTGTTTGCTCTCACAGTGGACTTAAGAGTCAACCATCAGGGACCTGCTCTCTGTAACACACTATACGAAGGCTCCATTTTGCTGTCCACTTGTCATTTCATTTTGCTGTGTAAACTGGCTACAGGAGCCGAGAAATACTTCCCAAATGAAACCTGTTGCTCTTTTTTTCTTCTCAGTGAGCTTCGATCTCAAAACCTTCTAGAATTTGCATAATGCATTCTCCAAAGCTACGGAAAAGTCACTTTACTGCTAATGTCCTTGCCATTAGGCCCTGATATTGCCTGGGGTTGTGGATAGAGTTTCAATGTGAATTTTGAGAAATTTCTCTTAGGGAGAGCTGAGGACATGGAAGGCTAGTGTGGGGACCTGATGAGTGACTGCATTTGAACCAGCCTGGTTCTGACCTGCAGAGGTGGCTTTCAATTACCTTACCCCCTTAGTTACTGATCATGACTGCAATATAACCCCACAATTTATAAAGAAAGAAAAGTCTATTTTTATTCGTGGTTTATAGTCCCTGCTCAGGTCCAAGGAAACAACCAGCATAGTGGAAGAGTCTGGTAAAGGAAAGCAGCTCACATCATGGTGAAGGGGAAAAAGAGAGAGAGGAGGAGCCAAGGAGGAGGATGTACCCATTGATCAGACTCTGACCCACCAGGCAGCCCCCCCCGCCCCTAGAACATCAAGCCTATGAATCCATCACTGGACAGATTCACTGAAGAATCAAGTGCCACATAATTCAAATACCTTCCAAACACATTAGGCTTTTAGGGACTACTTCAGATCTAACCATAAAATTGTCTGTGAACTGTAAGCAAAATTGTTTATTTTATGAAAAAAAATGAAACAAAATTTCATAAAGGAATAATAAGAGAACAACAATAGATGTTGCACTGTGTATCATTACCTTCAGAGTAGTCACTTAGAATATGAGGCAAAAACTAAAAAGATTCTTACCAAAAAGAAACAGATCATAATACTAATTTTTCACTGCAACACAGATAAACTAGTAACATACATGAAAGTGATTAGCATATATTTAAATATTTTTAAATAATGGAATTTGTAATTTGGGAAAATATTTGCACTTCTCCCTATTTTCTATTTATCTCTTCTATTTTGTTCTTCATTTGTGTTTCTCATAAATGAGAAATCACGCAATAGTTGAACTTGTTTGTATGTGTGATTTATTTCACTTAACCTTGTGCTCTCAAGTTGCACTCATTCAGCAAATTCGTTGTCCTTGGATTCATTGCACCTGTAGATATTTTGGGTTGTGTCTGCATAATATTTAACTTTCTAAAAAAATGTATATAACATTTCAGATAATTTTCAACACTATTTTGGTTCAAAAGTCCATCCAAAACGCATTGGCCAAGAGCAGCTTTTCCCTATCCATGCAGGGCTTATGTGGTTTGTCTGCTTTCTCTTGTACTAGAAATCCCAATGTCAATGCATCATCAGTTTGGTGATGAAATTGTCAACTTGGGTCTACAGACATTTGAGTATATCAGGTGTGCAATGCATGGGTACAAAAAACACAAGAAGTTAAAAGCATGTATAAGAATAGTATTTACATTCTGACCGCCTTAATGGTGATTAAAACAAAATTTCCACATGAAGAGGGTTGATTTTAACAAGAGAATTTGTGCTACCTTTTTATCTCTGAAGCTTAATCTAATTCTAATTTTTTTGACAAATTATCCATAAGCTTTTTAGTCTTGTGATCTTTTGACTATTAAATGCCCCTATTTGAGAGTCCTAGTCAGATAATTGCTGAAAGCTAAAATTTGAATATGGTCTGCATTATATTTAAATCCTCTAATTTTAATTTGTTAGTCCTCTAAGATTTTGGAGAGTATCAGTTTTCAAATTGGTCTAAAAACCTAAATATGTTTTCCCTTTTCAAAATGTTGCTTTATTCCAATAGATCAAACATTTTTATTTTGAATAACTTGTTTACAATGCTAAATCAATTTATTACAGAATCAAACTAGATAACTCATTATGTACAAATTATGTTTGATGTTTCAGTCATGGTAATTTCAAAAGTATGATGTGACATATATTTTTACAAATGAATTAGATAAACACATTATTGGATCTCTTTGAATATATAATTTTATTTCACTGCTATAAAATATGTAAAAGTTTGTTATTAATGACAACTTTGATGTAATTATAACTACCACATAGAAAGAGAAGTAAAGCAGAGAGGAGATATTTTTAAAATATGATAATAGTAGTTTTATTCTATACATAATAAGATAACAGAATCAAAGATGCTATTTTAAACTGGGATTACAACTACTTGTCCATTATAAATTCTTTCTCCAAATTTCTCTGCCAGTGCTCCAATGAAATCTTTCAAATAGCCTTAGTGAAGAAAGAAGACTTTATATCAAAATCAAAGAAAACAAAATTGAATACATATTAAAACATAAACCTCATGGAAATAGTTAGTAAAATCTCAGCTATGTGCCCTGAATTTTTCAGTTCTTATAAACATCAGGTATATAAGATTTCTTGTAATACTTGCTAAGACACAATGTAATTGTCATCTGTAATCTAGCTAAAGATTTATTCAATTCAGGGAGAAGAAACCCAAAATTCTCAACCTGACTCCCTGGTCTTCTGATTATGCATTTCCTTGCTTTCTACAACTCTAGCATTGCCTCTGTGCCTGGTCAACTGTAGAACAGATCTGTGCTACGAAGAAAACTTTTATTTATTATTATTTTTTTTTTACTTGGAAGGTTCAAGCCACAGTGTGTTAATGGTTCTCCCAAAAGGCATGAACATGTTATTGATTTGGTTTTCCTTCATGTTACCTTTCAGTCCTTGATTTGACTTGACTTTCAGTGAATCAGTTAAAAGCTTCTGCTGAGACATGAGAGTCAGTGTCAGCTTTCAGAGCTACGCTCCTGCTGGAGATATTTGTCTGCCTGTAAGAAAGGGTTTGGTTGTCATTCCTCTGCAAGCAGCTGACACCTTGAAATGATCCATAATCTTTTCCTGGATTCCTCTCATGTGAGAGCTTCAACATGCACTTTGCTGTTTGTTGCAATGTCGTGTCAGCATTACACAGGTATTTAACAACCAGTGGTTTTGTGACCCAGAGGAAAAGTTCTAAAAGGACAGTTTCAGAAAACAGAGAAATTATTCAAAAATGGAGAAAAATTTTTATAAAATTCATAAAACCATGTGACCTAAACTGATATATTAATAAAGGTTAAGAAAAATGAATCGGGGTTGGGGATTTAGCTCAGCGGCATAAGCGCCTGCCTTGCAAGCATGCAGTCGTGAGTTCGATCCCTGGTACCGATTAAAAAAAAAAAAAAGAAAAATGAATCAAGAGGACATTCTAATGTATTTTTGCCCAACTAGTACAAAAGAAGTCTTTTTAGTATCTTTATGTCAACTTTGTCCATCACTGCTCATGTCATTATTGGATTATGTCATATCTCCCACCAAGAAAGAACAGTAGGAATATTACCATTCAGTGATGTAGTTGCTAAGAACTTGTTGTATTTGAATAATATAGACTTGATTCTGAAAATTCTTATCAAATGCAATTAATAATGCTTGCACCATTATGCAGTGTAGTTCATAGGATTTATGTCTATGTCCTAATTAAAATAAGTTCAATTCCTAACCTCCAGTACTTAGTAACTCATGGTGAATGTGACCTTATTTGAAAATAATGTTCTTGCAGATATAATCAGGATGACCTTACAGTGGATGAGAATGGACCTTGATCCAGTGACTCATGTGCTTAAAAGAAGAAGAGGCAAGGAGAGGGAGAGGGATTGAAGAGAGGGGAGTGAAATGGGGGGAAAGAGGACATAAGATAGATCACGTTCAGGTACAAACTCCCTCTGATGAATGGGATCATTGCCCCTATCTAAATTGGACCAATGACGTTAAATGTAATTTGAAAAGAAGACAATTTAAAAATAGATACACAGCAAAGAATAGCCTAAAAGAAGGAGGCAGAGATAGGAGTACTGCAGGTATCATCAGTGAATACCAAAGCCTAGGATAAAGAAATGGAATACATTAAGAGAGATTGTGAAGTCATATTTTAGGATATGTTTTATTTGTGGTGAATATGAACTGGCATGTATATCTCCTCTTTTTCATAAAAACAGATAACATGTAGCTTGTACTGTATGTCCGGGGAAGTTGTAGTCTCATCTCCACAGGTATCATTTTTGGTCTAAATATATTAGCTCCTGGTGATAGGATCTATATACATAGCCAATGGGAGAAGAACTAGAACGCTGAAGAAAAATTGTTCTATGTTCAAGTAAACAATGTGGGAAACAGATCAGAAAGATGAACAGAAGTGGGCTTTAAAGAATGAAGTTGAAGGCCTACATTAATCAGTGTGAAGCCAGAACTAGCTCTGGATTTCCATTCTCCTTTTTATTCCATCTAACTATGGTTTGAGTTATGCAAACTTATACTAGCTAATAGCAGTACAAAGGAATTTAGAGGATGGTATCATTAGGACAGGGAAGGCAGGTAAAAGGCCTGTGATCACCTGCATTTTACATTAAGTTACGCCGTTATAATGTTAAAGGAATTAAATTTGATGAAAACATTAATATCATAACAACTCCTATTTATTTAGCACTTACTGTACATCAATCACTGTTAGAAACTTTCCATATTTTATCTTTTTATGCTGTTCCATCTTGTATTACTATTTGACAGGTCTTCCTCATGCCACAGATGAGGAATCTGACACTCACTCATTGAGTCTATATTAATAACAAAACCATATATCTAGTTACAGAGAGGTCAAACAATTCCAAATATGTTTGGCATAGAAACTATAATTATTTCATGATATAATTTTATGTAAAAATCAGTATTTTATGGGTTTTAGTAAGAAAGAAAGGAAGAGGGAGAGAGAGAGAAGAGACAGAGGAAGGGAATAGGGAAAAAGAGACAGAGACAGACAGAAAGAAAGAAAAAAAGAGAGAGACAGAGAGATATAGTCACCTTTCTGAAGAGTTTTTTGATACAGCAAAGAATATCTATGGCCAACAATCCAATCATATCTCCCCAGTCTTAAGGTCACTCAAACTCTTTTTGTTACATGAGTATTGCCTTTTATGACCTAAGATATGAGGTTTGGGATTAAAGAAATTACCTCAACTCTATGACTTTATTGCAATACCTGTACCTCAGATTTTCTAGCTCTAGAAATTGCCTCCTTGTCTTTGAATCATCTTCACCGATGCATGCAGATCAATACAGCACATCCCACTCAGTGAGCCCGCAGTTTTCTGTACTTTATCTCCTGAAGGTAACGGCAGTTTTTGCAGAGTCTGATATTAAACATCTAGGCTTTAGGGGCCAGATATTCTTTTTCATGACTGCTCAACTCTGCTATTGTAGTGTGAAAGCAGCCATAGATAATACAAAAGGATCTGGCTCTAACAAAACTTTACTTATAAAAATATTTGCCTGAGAAAACTGGCCCATGGATCATTGTTTGCTCACCCTTAATTTATGGTATGGATGTAGGAGAAACAAACTCCCAACCTAGTAGATGTCCAGTGTGAGTTCATGTTCATGTTCTTTAAGTTAAAAGAATGAATTTTAGGAACAACAGAGATTAAAAGCAGAATATATTTATTGAGAGAAATAATGCTTTTGTTTGAGAGAGAGACAGAAATGCTCCCAGGTGGGTTGACAAAGACTCTGTCTTTTCTAGGGACTTTTGTAGAGTAAAACCACAAAGTGAGGCGGGTCTATAAGGAGAACTCACAAGGTGGGCATGAGGTGGGACAGAACTATGGCCAACCAATAAGACAATTGGGTCATATTGAATTGAATTATTATTGAATTAAGACCTCAATATGTGTCATATAACCTTTTCTCTAGACAAGATTTGGTGAATCTCAGTGAAAGGAATCTAAAGGGAATCTAGCATATCTGTTTTTGGTTTTATCTCTATGATTCTTTGGAGTTTGGCATATTCTAGGCAAGAACAAATTTTAAATAAAGCACAGATAATCAAAGTTTGTATACAAGGCCATGTATAATCAAAGAATGAGCATTAGAGCTGACAGGTACGTTTAGAAACTGTTTCTAAGAGATAAAAATTATAATCTATTGGCTCTTAGGTCCATTTATTGATGTAGTCTGGAATTTTGTCATGTCTCTCTAGCTATAGTTTTAATTGTCTCTAAATTTTGATAACATATGGGAACCAGATTAATATATTATTTTGACCGACAAAATTCTCTTAAATTTTTGTATATGAACAACAATATGTACTGAATTTGCAAAAACCAGTCTCAGCATCATTTTCATTAGTTGGCAATTTGAATATATATATATTTTAGTTTTTAGACAAGATAAAACCTCTCCAGGAAGGGAGCTGGGCTTTAGGCCTAAGCAAAGGGGTGAGTGATCACTTTAAGATATATATATATATATATATATATATATATATATATATAGAGAGAGAGAGAGAGAGAGAGAGAGAGAGAGAGAGAGAGAGATGTAGAAGATATAAGTATAGATATAGATATGAATAGACATATAGATATACATATATTTTTATGACTGTTTATTAAGACATGATGCCTGGAAGGAAGACCAGAGTTGAGCAGGACAAAGAGACGTGCCAGTGTCCAGCAGCAGGCTGGTTTTTTACCTCTCTCCATGATTACTCAGGGCTCCTCCTAGGAGGTGACAGGTAGAGATGGCACAATGACCAGAGAGAGGAAGCAGAGTGCCCTGAGGGCCTTCGGTCCCGCTGGACCAGCTGATGGGATGGGTTTGAACTCTGGAGCCTCCTATCAGACTTAAATTCTATTTCTTTTAAGACTGCACAAGGGTGACCACTTTCTGGTCTCCTTATTTTCTCTCTTTGGTTTTCTCCCAGGCCTGATTATAGAATACTAGGGAAGCAGTTTTTACTAAAGGACCTGGAGCAAAGGCGATGTTCTGTAACTTTTTTCTAATAACTGGGATTAACTGGCTAATAAACATCTCTTTAAGCAAAATCTGCCCCATTACTGACTCTAGATCAGTACTCTTTAAGCAAAATCTGCCCCATTACTGACTCTAGATCAGTACTCTAGCAAATGATCTCAGAAGTCAGAGGGGTTTTTATCTGTCTTCTAAAAAATATCTGACAATTTAAAATCACTAGAAGCCTTGGTTTTTGTCCTTAAATCTTCAAGAAAACACACTTGAAAACATCTCCTTCCCCAGTGGGAATTGCTAGGCCAGTACAGGTCTTGGGTGGGAAGTGCTTGTGCTCCAGTGGGAACTGGTGCTTCCCCTGGCTGTTGATATTTTAGCTGTCTAAAATCAACAATATGATATTTATCTCCAAATGTAGTAGCAGCTTGTAATACAGCTTGTCTCTCATCAGAAATCAATGCTTGATTTAAGATTAACATTATATCTTTCCAGCCTAGCTTATAGGTCTGAGTAAATCCTCTAAGGACATCATTGTACTTATCAGAGTCATCTGAACATTTTCCTAGTTTCAGTTTAAAACGTCTTAAGTCACTGAGAGAAAAAGGCACACGAATTCTGGAAGTTCAAAATTGTCCGTTTACTTCCTTAAAGGACATTGTCCTTGAGGAGTTTGCATAAACTCAGCCAAGGATGGGTATAACCCTGTAGAGGTCTAGAATACAGCTGGTCTAGAAGCCCCATCCTCAAGGCTGGAAGGCAAGTAGGGGAAACCTTAGGTTCAGTAAAGGCAGGAGAGGTTTGGATTAAGGCTGTCTTGTCCTCAAGTTCCAAAGTGTGTGGGGGAGCAGTCTCAGGCTCCGGCATAGTGAATGTCTTAGAGGCCTAAATTGCCTGTTTTTCCTGTGGTTCACATTTACATTTTGAACATAAATAAAGACTATTTCTTAATTCAAAGAAAGTCTGAACTAAAGACAATTCTGACCATGTCCTCTCCTTTCTATAATCTGTCTCTTGTTGTAAAAGAACAGCATAACTAATACTTCCCTCTGCATTCCACTTTGGCCCTAAGGGTACGTAGACCACACACATGTGCAGAAAATATCAAATGGCTCTTTTTCAACATGTAAGCATCAAATATCTTCCGGTACATAAAAATGCATTCCAATGGAGTAAGAGGCTTTGGCATTGAGTTATCCATGTCTTTAATGTAAAAAGCAAGATGTAGGAGTTAAACATCTTTCAGCCCTTAGCACTGCATTTCAAAAGAGTATGAGACTTTGACAGTGAACCACACAGCAATGCAAAGATAAATAACTGTATGTCCCTTCTTATTTATATTTGCTAATGTCCTCAAGGCATCCCTTGGATTGATTCCACTCCAGGGCAGATGGATGCTACCTGAAGAGAGCAGAAGGCAAAATTCAATCAACCTCTCCACCCTAGAATGGACACACAATTTTATCTCCCCAGATAGCTTGTGAACTTTGTTTCTGTAAGTCTAATTGTGAAAGGAATATTTGAAGACTGAAACATAATTTTATAATAAACTATTACTTCTTTCTTTATTGGAAGAGAACACAAATGGGTAGTTAGAGTGCTTCTCCGGCTGTGCTGAGGAGGAGCCTCCTGCCCTCCCCACAAGAGATACACTTGAGGTGTACCTCCCTCGGCCCTTGAGCAAAGTCTTCAAGGCATTTGTGTCTTCTATCTAATTCCCTAGGCAATCTTTCCTAGCAGAGGGATATGGCTATGCTTTATTTAAATTTTTATGACTTTGAAGCTCACAGGTTAAACTTTAACATTATCATTTAGTAATCACATTTTGTAAGTTAGTAAAGGCTTCTCAGTCTTTTATTTATACAGAAAAGGGTTACTAAAATCTTTTTTCTCTTTTTTCTCTTTGTATGCACAAATGCAAATCATTTCCTACTAGTTTCTTTGATAAGTAAACAGTTTTAGTAAGTTATCTCAGCCTAATTTCTGAAAGAAGAGATAGTCTAATTGTCTGAAAACATTAGCGAGCATTTTTAGTTTACCAGCAGAGAGATATAAGATAGGTAAGTGGAGATGTTTTCTGTAGTTGGGAGCCAGTTTCCACTGAGGAACACATGGGTATGTGATGGAGGGTAGCCCTGGCCATGAAACATCAGTTATTCTCAGTTTCTATTGGCTCAGACAACCAGAAGTCAGTCTCCAGAAAGGAAGCCAGTTGTCTGTCTGGTCAACTGTCCATTGGCCATTGGCTTCAAAGGGAATTCACCAAAGAGATACTGGGAAAAACTATAGTCTGCTTTAAGAGTGACAGCTGTTATGAGAGCATTTAGTTAGCTTGCAGAGTAACCACTGTTTATCAAAGTTCAATAAGGGATAGTTTAAGATTTGAGCAAGATCATTACTCAGTATTTTATAAGTTTACATTAAAGGTTTACAACTTATTATTTTCTTATACATATAAATGAAAGGTTGGAAAGCCTCCCTTCATCTAAATGTGTTTTGGGCCCATAAGTGTTCTGTTTTCAGAAATAGCTCCTTTTGATTTCACCCAGAAGTTTGTTCTTTCCTCTGTGTTTCAGGATCAGTTGCCTGAAGGAGAGCTTCTCAGAACATGAAGCTGAGAAATTACTTTTATTTTGTGCTCTCCTGGACAGGCAAAATTCTGATGTGTCATCTCACCCAGAGATGGGTTTGGTGTCCCTTACCTAAGATGACTTTCCTGTCTTCAGAATTTAAAAATGCTCATATTCTCTGGACTTAACTTAGTGGGAGGAAAAGGTTGGAACAGTCTAGAGTTCTTTTTAATTTTGCACATCTCTGAAAAGGAAAGTACAAAGTGGTGGGAAAAGACAAGAAGTAAAGCCAAATTAAAGAAATTGAAGCAGGGAAGGCTTTCCATTTACTCTAAGGTATAGAGGAAAATCAGAGCCAGTCTGTTCCAATGAAACCTGCCCTTCAAGTCTTAAGGCTGGCTACCAGACTAGTGCTGTTTAAATGGTGGAAAGAGTTCTGTATTTCCACAGACAAGTACATTTTCTAAGCCTGAGCTAGATTTCATTTAATAAGATCCATTTTAGAGAATTTAATATTTAAGTCTTACTAGGGAGGTTCTAATGTTATTTTCTCTAGCAGTTGTCTAAAGTCAAGCAATAAGTAGTAGTAAATTTAATAACTAGTTTAAACGCAACATGTACAAGAACAAAACCTTACAATTTTCCCAAGTTTTCACTTAGATATAGCATCATTTTAACAAAACTAGAACAGACAAAGCATAAACAGTTATAAGCAATGTGCAAAGACATAAAAAATAAAACAATATAAGAGACAAAATATGAGCAATTATAAGAAATTGGCAAGGTAAAAAAAAATTTGAAGCATAAAAATTTGCTACCTAAATGAGTCTCAGTTCAGAGTCTATGAAATGAAAGCAAACTCTTAACTCATTCAGTGATTCCAGGGGAACCTCCAATTGATAAAGGGGAAAGAAACTCCCAGCCTCCTAGATGTCTACTATGAGTTTATGTTCTCTAAAATAAAAGAATGAATTTTAGGAACTATGGAGTTAATAGAAGAATATATTTATTGAGAGACAAAAGGCTTTTATTTGACATAAGTCTTTCTGAGTGGGTTGCCAGAGACTGTCTTTTCTAGGGAATTTTATAAAGCAAAACCACAAAGCAAAGCAGTTCTAAAATGGGCACTCACAAAGTAGGCATGAGGTGGGACAGAACTATGGACATCCAATAAGATTATGAGTATATTTACCCAGGTAAAAGTGATTAAATCAGGGACAAACTGGGGAGCTAGTTTCATAACAAGCAGGCATGCATACAGAACAGGGCTCCTTTTGTCTTCCTCCGGATGATAGAGACCTATTTAGAATATTAATCCATGATGCTTATGCTAGCTTGCCTGTAACAATGTCACTATTGTATTTATCTCTGCCAACCACAAATATACTTAGCTGTGAATAATCCTACAATATACTTTCAAACTTCTACTGTCTTTTCTTTAAATTTAGAAAATAAAATCATCCTTAAACCCATGTGTCTATTTATCTAGCCAGCTGGCTTCTACTGCCAATTTTACAAATTGACTTTTAATCCCTTACAATCTATGCTTAGAATATTCCCTCCATCTTTCCCTTACACACAGATTCAAGCAAACATCAACTTAGCCAATCTGATGTTGAATGCCTTCACCACCCATCCAGTTGTGCCACCACCTGAGAATAATATAATGCTCATTTAATGCTTCTATATTTTCTTTTTGTAGGTTCTATTGCCTAAAATGTTACCCAAATGTTGCACAGATAGAAAACACCTGAAAATATACAGCTTTCCTGAGTATCTTGGGGTGAAATTTGTCTAAATTAAGTCAATAGCATTTGTGATCTGTGAAAGACTATTTCATGTATGTGTTTTCCTGCTGATATAGGCTCTCAGAATTCAGGAAAGAAGAAAAGTCTAAAAAGCCTGTTTACATAGCATTTAAATTCTAAAGAGGAGACAATTATTTCTGCAGTTGTCTCAACAGAATCTTTTGCTGTACTGATCAATGCTGTGTGTCATATCATTCCGTCTAGGTAATAATAATGTATAAAAAACCCAAAACTTTTGTGTTTTGTTCACATCTAAAACAATAAAGAATAACTATTTTATTGCTAAAATTTTAAAACAAAGTTTTTAATTAAAAGGTGAAATTTCTACTTTCATTACCTTTATTTAAATAGTTTGAGGTCATAATTTATCACATCCTTCCAATTCTTGTCCTATGTTGCTGCTGCAGTAATAACACATGGATCTTCTAATCCTACCATACTTTATAACTTTCTCCAAAAGTTAGAATTTTCAAGAGTGAACAAAAGTTTGACAATGACCTAAAAGACAACTGATGGAGATATAGCTAAGGCTCGAGGAGGCTTAGGAGAAATGCTATCCACACTGTTTTTAAGAAAATTGGTTTTTTGTTTTAACTCTTATGTTGTTTACTCTTCTCTCATTTCTGAGACAAAATACCCAACATCCAAAATTAAGGAAGGAAAGGTTTATGTAACTCAGCTGGTGGAGGTTTCAGTCCATGATCAGCGGCTCCAAAGCAGGATGGCATGGCTCAGGGACAACAGTTCAAGGTGGTGGAAGAAAGCAAAAGCAGCAAGATCGAAAGGAGGGAGAACAAGCTTCTTTTTCCTCCTTTATTTGGTAAGCAGGCTACATCTCTCAGGGGAGTGTTTCACTCACACCATCTCCATACCCTTCACTTCCACAGGCTAAGGATGTTTTCAAAGTAAGGACCTTGGCCACCTGCTGAATCACTTAGTAAAATTTCGGACCTTCTCAAATTGACAACATGGACAACATCCTAGAGCCACAAGGACATGCCCTCTGCACTCCAGGGTGTAAAGCTGCAGAGTTACTTAGTTAAGCTTCTTAGACTTCTTAAGTTGACACAGTATATCAGCCAGAACAACTGCTTAAAACTTTCTGAAATGAAGAAGAATAAGGAGGAGGCAGAGGGAAAGGAAAAACAAAAAGGAAAAAGAAAAGCAGGAATACAAAGTTTTTCTTTCATAAAGTATTATTAATTGAGTAAAAAAGTTAGACTGATGTGGAAAAAATTCATTTTCTTCATTTGCAAAATGATCCACTGTCTTTTCTTTAAGCTTCACTTGCCTAATTTCAAATGTATGGTTTTTTTTTTTAATTTTAAAGAGATTTAAAACAAACAAAGCAGTAAAAATGATATAGAATTTCAAAACAAGCTGATAGGAAGTGAACATCACTATAATGCACTCTGTTATCTTCAAAATAGATGCTCAGATTACAGAACATGAGCATGCAAAATAGATCAAACTATATAAGCAATCAGTTTCTTTCCCTAAACAAATAGGATCAATAGTGTAATTATCTTAGCTAATATATATATGTATATATTCCCTTCCTTCTTTTAATTTTTCCCCACCCAATTGTTCCTTCCTTTTGAGCAGTTTTTTCAAATTTCTGTCGTACCTTTTGGTTCTTATTTAATCTCCCAGTTTCTTACAACAGGGAGACAATATGATGTTTAAACGTGTGAGTCTTATTGCACTTATGGGTACAGTCTCTAGTTGCATCCACGAGGCACACCAAGGCTCACCAGCTGCTGAGCAGGCCCCTTCCAGGCCCAGCACAGCTCACCAATGTTTCCTGGGTGGTTGGGGTCCCTGTTTGGGTCCTTTCTAAAGCCCATGCAGTACACTGAGGCTCCTCATTTGGGTAGAGTTTGCTGGATGGCAAATTTACATTTTTATTTACTATGTCAAATTGTAAAATGTGTCAGAATTATGTAAAGGTCACAACTCTGCTCTAATTCACCCAAACCAAGTGTTGTTTCAAGGTATCTCTCTCTGTCTTAGCATTATTTTCACATTAAGCCTAATACCTAATTTGCTTTGCCTATAATGATGATGGCACAGGTCCAGAGTCTAATTAAGACCTTTTTCCAGTTAACTAATGGGTGAATCTGATGCCCTGTTGCTGTATCCTAACAAGGTTGAGCTCTTGTGAAGGTTTGGCTCAGATCCAGTCCCCACAGCTGTTCTTATATGATCACTTTGAGAATCATTCTTCCCACCTCTAAATATCCTGTTTTCAAAAGTAATTTTGCCATGTGAATCTCTTTTATTTTCCTTTATCCCTAAATCCTTTACTTTGAGGGAAATTCATCAGGTAGGTTTTTGACTGCTGTTCACAACCGTTGCTCATCTGTGACATCATTGTAAAACAAATCGCCAGAAACTATCCAACCTCAAGTGTCACAAGGTATTCTATGCTTAGAAAGGTAAGAGAGAGAAAGGTCTAGATCAAACCCACAATATTTAAGTAAGTTGAATTCATTTCTCTTTGTAGCACTTTCTTCTTTTACTCTTGTGGAAAAGTTACTAACTTCACATAGGAATAGGAAAGCAAGCTTCCGTTACTCTTACTGTATTTTTTTTTCTTAAAAATGAATAGCTAACACTTTATATGTTAAGAAGGAAGTGTTCCTTTTTATACAGTGTGCTTCTACTGGCTATATTTTCCAATTCTAGATTCAGAGAATATTCAAAAGTACTAGGCATAGGAGTGAATTCTATACTCCTGAACTGGAGGTGTGAAAAGAATGGTTCCTTTTGGCATGGTACTTAATGACATTGGAAGAGATCCTGCATGCAAATCTGAAATTACGTAACTACTTTAAATATAGCTTTTCAATCAGTTAAATGTAGTTTCATAACACAAAATATTCTTACATAATTATTATTGTTGGTATTAATGAGAATGTGATTAAACAAACTAAGCACCAGGAAAAGCAAGCAAATAGTGAAATATATTTGATTATATTTTGTATTCTGGCCCTATTACACTTGCCTCTGCTTGTGTGAAGTGCTGAAGTACCAAAGTGCTCATGAAAGGCATGGGTTACAAGAAGTATTGAAATTTGACATACAGCAAAATTTTTCATTTGCTCTGTTATCTCTCATTTTGTCTCGGGTAGCGCTAATGAGTCATGATTAGATTCTTCTCAGACCTACGCAGCCTAAGTTAACATATTATCTGCTTTGCAGACTAATATTTCACCTTTCCCCCTCAAATATAAATGATATTAATTGTACAGACTCTAGATGTCTTCTGGACTTTAAATTAAGCTGAAAGTAAATACCCTCTGATGTAGGGTCACAATGACCATGAGAGCTCCAGGTCACAACCCCACGTGTGAAATACTGTATTACAAATTATGCAGGACATTAACAAACACTTAACAATGAACTTGAAGAGCGCATAAAACTTCTTTCCCTTTTAAAATAAGTAACCTTTAAATAGAAGTAGTGTTCTACCCTGGTTTCCCTATAGTCTTTTCTTTCTTATTTCAATTCATAACAACTAAGCTTCCTGAATTTGATCGTTTTTATAATGAGCTACCTATGAAGAATGGCATGCTTAGGAGTGTTAAAGAGTATTTTTGTTGCCTAATTGGTTACAAAAGAATCTAAACCTATAGGATTTTCATAGCTGTGAACACACAATTGCAAATGGCCCCATACTCAGAAATGCTTGTTCTTGGTTTAACCGTCTGCTGTCTTTGTTTTTAAAATCTTAAACATTTTGTGATAATTTACTTTTTCTCTGGGCTTAGCAAATTATGTAACCAATCTGCTTTGGAAATTTGACAAAAGCAGTTAGAAGTCTGACCATAGATGATTTTGAATATTGATTTGGAGCACAAGAATTCTCAAGATAAAGGAAACCTTTACTTCAAAACATATTAAGTTCTGGATGTATGGCAGATCTTCCTCTGAATACTGCTGTTATATGGTACTTAAGAAAACAGACAAAACCCTTTCGTTACAAAGCATAAGTTATGGAGAGAAGAGAATAGCCTACTGTATAGTTTGTGAGGTGATAGCTATGAAATAATTATAAAAGGAATGAAGGGAGAGAGAAAAAGAGACAGAGAGCTATTGAGACTTTTCACCAGACAGCACGTGACTGTAGCACCACCCTTGCTTTCTGCTAAAATTCTTCCTGCTGTTAGAACAAACTCACTGCACTTCCAGATGCTTTTACATGAAAGAAAATTATTAGCTTTGTATTTAGATGGGAAAATGGAATTGGTGAGACATCTTATTGAAAAGTTATTGAAATTCATAGTCATTGAAAATTTATCTGATCCACAACCAATTTCTTCCTGAGGTACAGAGGAGGATGGAGCGTGGAGCATACATCCAGTGCACACAGCTAGCTCCTGCTGTCACAGTGCTTCTGTCTGATGGGCAGACAGTCGGAGGTGTGATGGCCATGGAATTTGTAACACGTGCGTGACATACTTACAAATATATTTGAGCAGTTTCACAATTATCAATTTCCATATGTTGTGCTTGCCATTTTCAAGATTAATAAGTAATAGAACTTTATCCTTATGGCGTTATGTATCCCATATTTCAAATGTCACTTCTCTAAAGAATATGTTAACTTTTACATACACAGATGCAGTATGTGTGTGTGTGCAGTAACTTAAGATATAAATTGGGCTATTTTAGTGTCATGGAAGCCTATCTTTGTCACATTCAACATTCTGTCCACAATGTGTTCATCAGAGCACCTTTACTGTAATGAAGTACCAACTCACATGTTTTAGGCTTTTGTGTAACTTAAAAGGGAACAAAAATACCTTAACATTTCTGAAAATATCTTCATGTATAAGATAACTGAATAAAAATGGACTCAAGATACAGTGGTATTGCCATTTACAGATTACTAATTTTAAAGATAAAGGTTTTATGTACCCTCTAAGTTCACTGTTAATTATATGAACTAATTACACATGTAGTGTAAATGGAATTTCACCTATTCTCACAATTTACGCAAACAATGTATTATCATCATGCTTTAAGTTCCCATGGTACAGGCACAGATAAATAAAATAACTTTAATATGCATGTATAGTACACTTGCTCTTCAAAAGACTGAACTGCTTTATTTTCATTATAAATATAATTGTGTTTATACAACTTTAGCTCCCTTAATGTTTATAGCGAAAACTGAATTTAATAATAAAAAAAGTATATCACCAAACAGTGGTTGAATTCTATAAAGTTAAAAGTCCATTTGATTTGGAGTAATGTCATCCAAAATAGTGTTCTTGGTTTAAATAACAAGAGTATTCATCAAACACTATTGCATTTGGCTGGATATTCTTCCACCAGTATAGTGCATTAACCAGGTACAATCATTGCTATCTATTACTTTATCTATTTTTGGCTAATTATATTATATACATAGTTATATTAAGGTCTTCATGTCTATAACCAGTTTTTGTATAATTCTTGTGTCCTGTTCCATTTCTTCTTTTTTTTATGTTTAGAAAGAGTCCTGTAATTTTAATTTTCAAATCTCTCCTCCACTTAAACTTCTTATGAATATTTTTCCAATAGGATTTCAGCAAAGTAAATTAGTATGCATTTTTATTTTTCTGGAAGAGATAAGATCCTGTTATCAAGTAGTTCCAAGATATGATTTTCCTACCATCTGTTTTAAAATCCAAAGGGGAAATTTTTAAAACTTGATGCATAAATGTTAGTCTCTTTAAGGTATTTGATCATGTTGATGGATACAGTTGTGCTGATATAATTATACAGCTATTGAAATTTAATTTTAAAATCTCAGAATGATAATGGTAAAATCTGCAAAAGCTGGAAAAATAATTTTGGTTTGAATCAAATTGAATATGTCATTGCCAATTATCTTAATGTCTTCTTTTTATTTTAAGTGTCCTTGATTCCAGTTGTAGAATTTTGTAACATATTATTGGGCTATTGTTTACCGCAGTGAATAATGTTAACACATTTGGAGCCCCTATGTAATTTTCACAGTGTCAGAGTAACTTTTGACAGCCTGTAACACTTCTGTGAAAGAAATGAGGACATACTTTATAGGTTCCTTACACTACAGCTTTCAAGTGCTTTCACATCCTCAACTAATAAATATGTGGGCTGGCACATTACCATTCTGAAGAGTACATTTTATTAAAAATGAGAGACATCTAGTAAGATAATGACTATTATAAAATAAATCAAATGAATAAGGCTTAAAGTCACACTTCTAGTAATACTATACTATTGATTTTTACATGAAAGTTAAAATAATAGAAACATTTTCATGTTTTTTTCACTCCTTGTCTGAATACCTTAAATATTGATAAAATTTTAACAGATAAACAGATTGAAAAGAAAAACACAACACAGTTTGTAACATATATAAAATCCTTAAAAACGCAATTTCCCATTTAACTTATATCACTCTAACCTAAAATATCTAACAGGCAAGATGGTGACACACAAGGCAGGGGACCTTCCTCATTGTCCTCACTGGGACTGTCTCTCTTCCACAAGAGACCCAAGGCTTCGGACTGAGAATATCTCCCTAAGAAACATGACCATAGATTTTTGTAAAAACTCAGATGACTCAGGATATGATAATGGTAAATTGTGTGTTTTCTTTCACTAAGAATTTTAGCTTCTTATAAGCACAAAATTACAAAAGTCATTGTTTCAAAATAACACATGAAATTACAATAACAATAAAAGCAACATTACTAGGGTGAAAATATCCAGAATTGAATGGCTGATAATGAGTCTAAAACTATTTGTTCAATCTTAAATCAAATCCCAATTCAGTGTAAGTGTTGTCTGTTGGTAGAGATAGATTTAGTGGGAAATGCAACAGACATGTTTCCCCATCCATACTGTACTTACTGTAAAGTAGAAAAACAGGTTCCAGGCAGAAAGAAGAGAATATTTAAAGATTTGGATGTGAGAAATAAGAACATAATACTGTGAAAAGACAAGTAAATTCGGTGATGGTTACTGCATTAGTTATAAATAGGTATAGTAAGAGAGAAAGTAGAAAACAAGCTGTGATGGGTTTTGTAAACCAGCTTTAGGAGTATAGACTTTCCACTGAAAGCTAATGAAAGTCATTAAAAGTTGGCAACAAGAGTACCATAATTAGATGTATATCGTGTGTGGCAGGCAACTGGGCAGATGTCAACACCATCCACTTGAAGTGGTGACAGTGGAGAAGAGTCAGGTTTTGGAAACAATAAATTCAGTTGTTCAAATGAAGAATGGATGTCTCTTAAGATAACTCCAGTGTATATGTCCAAGAGACAGCTGTACTTAAATATTTAGCAAGCAGAAGACTGACAGGATTGGGGATGTGGCTTGGTAGGTCTGTGGAGACAAAAGGAGAATTATACTTTAAGGAGTATAGTATGCAAAGAAATTCTCCCAAAAAGTCATTCATGTGAAAAGAAAAAAAAAATAATATATTTAGGAGATTTTCAAACACAAGAATTCAATGATGTTGAATGCTACAGGCTAGTTTTAGGAATTATAAAAGGATAAAACTGATACCAATCACTTCAGGAGGAAAAAGAGATGATGTATTTAATATTCTATCTTAAGAAATGTCTCTCTGTTTTATAAGAGGACTAGCAGCAATGGTGGTTGAGTGAAAGGAGGACTTATTTAAGAGAATAGATTTTGAGGATTAAACAATGATGAGAATCAGACAGGAGCAAGAGATCTCTGTTTCCTTTTCTCTTTATTTCAATAAAAACAATCTTGAAAAATTCGAAAGAACACTGTAGATTGGGTATTTCAATAGGTCCAAAAAATTATTGACTTTTTGTTCTGATCTGGATTTTGTTTAGGGAAATAAAAGACTTGGATTTTATGCCAAAGATATTTTTTGATAATGGCTAAGCAGTTTCCCCATTTTATAAAGCACTGGTGAGTTGCTGGGAAATACTGTGCTTTGAGATTGGATATAGCAGGACCTCATGGCCTCTGGCAACTTTTGATCTCTGGTTTTCTGGAATACTTTTCCATTTATTGGTTATATTATGGCTGATCTATTAATTTCTTCAGGCCCACTTGATGAAAGTTATTCTTATTAATCAATCCTTGTCAACTATGTCTCTACACCTCTGGGAAAACTTTTGGATCCCAGAAATGTGTCTCTTGTTGGCAAGACTAGAGGACCAAAGACAAAAAGTGGAAAGAAAACTATTGGGAAAGGGAAGTCCTACAGTTTTCCCAAGTCAGAAATTGAGTATTTTGCATCTCATAATGTTGTGTTGCCAGGTGTTCAGTTCACAACAACGGCAAAGCACAAGAGGATGAAAGATTACTCAGAGTTAATGTCCCATCTACACTCCCCGTGGGCCCAGAGGTGCTGCTGTTAACCAAGAACCCTCAGCATGAGGAAGTCTCAAAGGACAGCCCTGAACCAAAGAATCAGGAAGCAAGCACGGAAGAAAAAGGAAGGGGGGCTGGGCAGGAACTCATAAGGGACAGACGAAGGACAGAGATGGTCAGGTTGGCCTGTAAAATGACTGTCCTTGAGACCAAACTAAATGGTAAATCAGAATATATGCTGGACAAAGGCCAGGTATTCATTCCTCGAGGCCCTGCACGTTTGTTCTCATTTGGACTTGTGATCCTGTAGGCTACCTTTTAACCTTTAACATTGTATTCCGAGAGGTGTGAGCCTGAGACACTAAAATTCCCTTAAACCCCTTGAATCTCTCTCACACATGCCCTAACAGCCATGGGGCAGGGGGAACCCATTATGAAAATATAAAAATGTTAAGTTTAAACAATACTAATATGAAAGTAATTTTTTCCAAAAATCTCTCTCTCTCTCTCTCTCTCTTTACTCTTTTCTTGAGGAAATACATTGCATTTCTTACTTCTTTAAATGATGAGTTTGACTTAAGTAGTTAAAAACACATAGTCAATTTGGTTCAAAGAATGAACTGTCTAACAAGGACCAAAAACCCTGAGTCTATAACCTATCAAAAATGCTTTGGAAATGTAAATTACAGATGACGAAAAGAAATAGTATGGTTCACATAATTCTTTCTAATTATAAAACTGTATAACACTATAATATTTAAGGCTTTTATAAAGATAGCAAACTTTTGCTAAGAAATAAAGTTTGAGTGAGTTGATGTCTTAATAGGGTTGATAACTTTTTAGTATTAGAGGCAGAGAGTAAAGATTGTAAGCTCTACTGTGTGTATGTTTCTATTAAAATTATTCAGTTCTTGTATGGTATTTTGAAAACAGACATGCATAAAACAATGGGGTGAAATACATTCCATTAAAAATTTATTTATAAACATACTGAAGGCCAGATATGACTCAAAACTCATAGATTGTGACTTGGCTACAAAATATTGAAAAAAATATAAGTGATAATTATTCCATCTGGATGAAAGTCACAAGTGGAGGTAGTTTTCATTTGTATATGTCATCATTACTGTTGTTTGGGGAACTATTCCCATGGTGAAACCATTGTGAAACAAACAATAAAGAGGAAATAAATATACAGATTTTCCTTCCTTTCTATTTATCTAATTTTGTTACTTTTTAAAAGTATTTCTTCTGTGTGGGTAAGGATTAAAATTCAATTTTACTGGAAGAAAGAAAAAATAATAACATTCTTCTGATTCACTAATTAGAGTTAAACAAGTTTTCAACAAGATTAATAGCAAATAAAAGATCCTCTTGCTTGAAAACTTTTAGAAATATGTTTACTCAGCCAAACATTCAAGAGAGATTGCTATATTCTTACTAGGCATAAATTCAGCATTTTTTTTAAATCAAAAAAAGAACCCTTGCATTACTCACTTTCCTGCCACTGGGAGAAAATAACCAACAACTGCACCTGAAAGGGGAAGAGATTTATTTTGGCTCACGGTTTTAGGAGATTCAGTCCATGATTAGCTGGCTGTAAGACAGAAGTACTATAGTAGAAGAGCATGGCTGAGGACAGTTGCTCACCTGATGGCAGCCAGGAAAGAGAGAAAGAGAAATACATGAGAGAAGTACCTTTCCAGGTCCTTTTCTCAGTGACCACCTTCTCCCAACAAACCCTACCTCCCAACACCTACCCCGGAGCAGCTCATCCAGCTTGGAACTCATCTGTGGACTAATCCACTTTTTCAAATGTTACCCCTGTGATCTAGTCACCTTCCCAATCCCCATCTCTAGCCATATGAGATGCATGATATCTTACATCTGAACCATAGCAAGCTTCATTCTCAAATACTCACAAACCCTCTCATGTAAGATGAGAAGAAATATGATAAAGTGGTAGTCAAGTTTAAAGGAACTCTTGGGAAAGTATTCACTTACACTTAAGGAGATTATAGAGTATTAATTTCCAAATCATTACTTACGTAGTATGCTGCCATATTTTCCAGAAAAAAATGCCCTCTGAAATTCTTCATTAATGTTTTTATTATATAACCAATAATTTCTTCAGCTTCCTATTTCATACAATCAGAAATTCAAATGTTGAAAATTTAAATTTCAAGGACCTTGGAAAATTGTATAGTTTAAAATTTTCATTTTCCATAACTAATTTAAATTCTTAAAGTGCTAGGATTATTTTTGCTTCTATTAGAATATATTGTGTCTTAGATCAGATTTATGTAAGAGTGGAGGTTTTGTTTTATTGTTTTAATTATTTCGTGAGTATCTTGTTCACCATCCAAAGAGAACAAAGCTAGTCTTTTCTTGATGAAGATAATAAGGTATGTCCAATACTTGTGTTCTCAGATACTTAACTCCTAGTTCTTGGATATCAATGGACAAAGGTAGGAACCTTTTAGGGTCACTGGTTCTGGAATGCATCATATTTCATGACTGAATTCTTTTTTATTCTCATGGATCCACTTTTTTGGCATCTTCTTCTCCTTTCAAACCTTCATATAATGGTTTGCATGTGAAATTTTCTCCCATGCCCATGGTACGAAGCACTGTTGGGATGTAGTGGAACTTTTATGAAGGGAGGAGTCAGTAGAAGGAAGTTAAGCTCACTCATACTCATAAAGAAGTTATTGAGACTCCAGTAACTTCCTGTCTCCCCAAACCATTGCATTCCAGTCACTCTGAGATAAGAAGCCACACACTCCCTGCTGTGACACTGTGTAGTGGCACAATGTCCTATGTTTGCACGGGCCCAAAGTACAGGATCAAGTGACCATGTGTTAAAGTCATGACTCAACACAAACCTTTCTTCTTCTGATGGTGATTTCTCAAGTGTTTTTCCTAGTAACAGAAAGTAGCTTAACACACTCTAGAAAACAAATGAACTGACCATATTCTTTCCAATTACAAAAATAGCCAGCCTTATCATTCTTAAGAAAATACTTAGGGTTTTTCAAAGCATACTGTTTGTTTTGTTTAGCTTTTGTTTCTTCTTCAAAAAAAAAGGAAAGAAAAGAAAAAGAAAAGAAAGAAAGACAGAAAAGGAAAGGAAAGAAAGGGAAAGGAAAGGAAAGAAAAAAGAAAAGAAAAGAAAAGAAAAGAAAAGAAAAGAAAAGAAAAGAAAAGAAAAGAAAAGGGTCTCAGTGAAAATGAACCAGTACCATTATTGCTAAAGACAAGCTCAGCAAATGAACTAAACCACATGAGTAACAGTCACTTTCTGTGTGATATGCTGATGTAAGTGTCTAGCATTCACTAGAAAACAAATGCCACAAGACTATAACTTTGTCTTCATTATGAGTTGCTAACATGCTACAAAAATAATTTCCACCAAATCCAAAGGTGTAGCCACATATTTGTGGCACCGATACTTGTCCTGTGACAAGAACACTCCAGTGGATTTCTCAAATTTTGATACTCAAATTACTAATTTATTAATATGCTACAGAAGTTATTTGCAAGTGAATTGTGTTGCCATAGCTTGCATTCTAAACTCAAACACCAAATATTTAAGTTTTGTAGTTAAAAACATTGCCTTAAAAAACATTACCTTCTGACACAGAAAACAGCCTCTGAGTCTGTTTCAAGGGAATTTAATTGCAGAAAGATCAGATTTTTACACTGTAATACTTCCCTTCAAGAGAAATCAATAGCCCGCAGTATGGTTCAGACTGAATAAAGTCAAAGAAAATGGCAAAAATAGCACAGAAATGTAATGCAACTTATAGAGCTGTATCTAACGCATGACATATTACTTCTTAATATTGTTACAATTTAACGGACTTATCAACAAATTGCTGAATATGTAGTATGAATTTGGCACTCTAGAGCAGACTAAAGATCTGTATCTCACCCTTGTATTAGGGAAGCTTGAAATGAAAAAGAAAAGAAAAAAAAGAAACACCCACAAAGCAGAAGACACTGGGCCTCATCTGTGACGGGAAGCACAGGAGGTCAAAGGACAGAGAGGAAAGTTTTTATGCTCCCAGACAGAATTTGCTATTGGGTGAAATATTTTAGTATTTCAACTAAGTTCAACTAGCAGAACTTCTACTTATGTAAAACTTTCTTCAAGGAAAAACCAAAAACTAGTTCCTTTTATTTTCACATGTATGGCCTAAGATGACGAAACTAAAGCCAAAATTGCAACTTTTCTAGGACACGATGCCATGTGTGCTCTTCCGGGTGAAAGACTATGTGTGCATTAATCAGTTTTCCCAGAAAGTCAGAGCTAAAAGAGGGAGAGAAGGACAATGGGGCGGAGAGGGGTTTGGGAAAGCAAAGAGGAGTTCTAAGGCCCCAGATTTGGATCAGATCCTAGCTTGGTCAGTCATATCCACCTTGCCTTAATCTTCTTATTCTGTTTAAACCCTCAGTTGATAATTGCTCACATTGGAGAGAACCATCTGCTTCATGCAGTCCACCAATTCCAGTGTTAATCTCTTCCAGAGGTATTTTCACAGTTTTGCTCCAAAATTATTTTTAACCAGATACTTGAATTCCCTTTTCCCCAGGCAAATCTACACATGAAATTTATAGTCACAATGTGCTCCCGGGAGCTATGGAGAGCCTTTAAGCTACTACCCTATAAGGAAACCTCCCCTAATTCCAAACTGATGCTGGGACAGTGGAATAGATCTAGATTCCCAATAAACCCTACTCCCTTCGCTCCCATGTGACATTTCAGTCACACGATCCTGTGAATTCCCTTGTTTAAGGCTATGCAGGTTATTTTCTTTTAAACCAGAGGTATGACAATCCTTTTTACCTGATACTCAGAGTGACAGAAACATATGTCCTTAAAGATACCCTGAGATGAATTCTATGTCAAAATCAATGCTCGCAGTCAGTATTTTTATCAGACTATGTATTTACCTTATATATCTAAATAAGTCCGCCACACATGATGACAAGCTACGATTCCCAGTGAGCATACACAGTGAGACCTGCTCATTTATTTCACTTTGTATATCATTATATTCTCTTTTCCTTGCATTGAAACATAGTTTATGTTGGTGACTCACAGAAGCAATATGCCTAACTAGATGGGCTAGAAATCTAATCTGGTGTGACAAATGAAAGAGGCACATAATTGGCTATGTAATTCTAGGTTAGAAGTGTTATCAATTTTAAGCAATTGATGTTCTCAGAACAACATTATACAAAGCACCAGTGATTACAATTACTGTGGTGAATCACTGAATGTTTATGTTATCTTCTAGTGGGTTATAAAAATTAACGGAAACTTTTGGTAACTGACATGTTACTTGCATGTGGTGATGATCTGAGGTTAGCTCTTTTGATGCAAAATGGCCTTAACCATAGAGCTCTTTTCATTTTTTTCTCCTTAAATATAGCATGCCTGTTTGTTCTTCCTTAAGTACAAAACCTTTAACTTCAGGCTGTGTTCTTTTCTTGATGAATGACCCGCAGGGTGGGAATATATGCTTGTTGACCTATGCTTCTGTTGCTTCTACCTTCCTCATGGTGTAGTGAAACTTGCAAAAACTGCCGATATGATTCTTTAGATTTTTTATTGCTCAAGCACTTTTGTATCACCCTAATTTACCAGAAACTGAACTTCACAAGGTTTGTAAGACACTGAAATTGAAGAGCTGAAAGTGGAGAGAAACTCTTAACTGGGCCATTTACAGCATGTTGTCCTCACTACTTCCTGGCCTGCATCTTAGAGAACAAATAAAAGTCAGCTCAATCTTGGAAATGCCACATTTTTCAAGAGATTGTGCTATACTACTGTTTATTTCTAGCCTTGTGTTCCTGCAGTATATCACATGTGTCCTGCCTAAAGTTTCTCAGAAAATTGGCTCTCTCCACTTCACTTATTTTAGTAGGTTTTGTATGATTTGGCAGATGGGAAGACACAAATGAGACAGTTCTCAATGTGCCCACGTACACCATGTGCTTACAATTAAATGATACTCTCCAGCATAGGCAAAATTGCAGAAAACAATTTTTAAATATGATTTTTCAGATAAATCTGAAGCCGTAACACTTAGAATATACAGGAAGAATTTTTTATTATGTCTTCAAACATAAACAGTTTCAGCACAATACAATAAATTTCCATAACTATGTGAGATTTTGAATGTGAAAAAGCCTAGGTAATTTGAAAGTCACTAACAGCATGAGAATTTCAATAATAATGACAGTAATGAGGTATATTGATACCCATGATAACCTGTGTTAAATTCAAGACTTTCAATAAATCTTGCACAGTTGGAATTGTTATTCACTTTTTAAAGTCTGGTCATTTAACAATTATTTGAATCATTCCTCAGGATCAAGTAAGAGAAGAGGCCTGGACACAAATGCAATTGTGTTTTTCTTTAAAATTGTACATTTTCAGTCACAACACCAACCTCAAATCCAAATTACCCATTCAACCAGAATTTTGTCACAGCTATATGATAATGAGGAAACAGGCAATCACAGAAAGTACACTGTTGCATATTTCTAAGACTGTTGAGACCATCATGACCAAAAGAAAGTAAAGTAGATTTTCTGTACAAAAAATGTAAAAAGAAGTCTTAATTAAAGACTGCCAATAATACCATCAATAAGAATTTTTCTTTAAAGCAACAAACTAAAACCACAGTATTCATCATATATAATGATGAATTGTGTTTTTTTCTAATTGTGTTTTTTACAAGAAAATAACCATTGAAAGGTATTTTTATGGTGCACTGTCCAATAATTATAAAGGTCATGATGTCATCTCTACATAATGCAAACAAGCCACTCCAATAGTTCGAGATAATCTCTGAGGATTATTTTTGAGAGTATTTTACTGGTACATGTGTTATATTCTTTATATGAGCTTAGTGTGCATATCAAAGGGTTTAAAAATAAAATTAGCTCACCATACATGGATAGCAGAGCTTAATCAGCCTAACAAGTTAAAGAAAACTTTTCTCACAGACAATGATTATTATTTTGACAAAGCCAAATTAAGGTCCACATAGGTCTTGATACACAGAGCAGATGCTCAGTCCCTAGCAAGTCCAAGGATAATTAACATGTGATTTAAAAAACCACTGGGAATGAGTTGGAATGATTTCATTGGCCCATCTTACTTGCCTGCAGCCTTTTCTGTTGTGGGAATTATTTCAGTCTCTTATAGCTTTCAGCAAAATTTCAGCATGTCTCACATTTCTAAAACTATCATTTAAGGACCTAAGGAAAAAATGAATTGTAATTCACCTTTAATCTTACTTTATGGATATCCATAAGTGTTTCTGTAGGATTAAAAGAAAAGCTGATTAAGAACATAAGAATCAGTCACAAGGTAAAGAAAAATAAGTACAAGTGAATCTTTTGGGATTCATTAATACATATGACCTACTTCTTGGATGTAAAATATATCAGATGTATATATTTTTAATATACTAGTGTGATAAAGAGTAGTTCATGAAATCAGTGGGGAGGCAAACGAGATACAATGAATGAGCATAAAAACCACACATTTGCATTCAAGTATCAATATTTTTCACTCTCATAGGAAAATGGAACAGAAAATTAAAGAATGTTAACAATACCACTAATACATGCTTTTTATTACCTATTTTGTGTAAAACCCATAGGAGAGTGGTTATGAAAAATAATTATATCTATTAAGAGTGCAGATCTAATTGAAACATTATCAGATGTAATACTTGCATCTGGAGCACCACAGAATAGAAGTAAATATGCAGATGGTCAAACCATTCTGCCAGTCCATGAACTATTAAGACACATTATCACAGCTGTCAAAATTTTTCTATTTATTTTGAGTAATCATCTTTGCTAAATAGTAGACAGGCAAATTAATCTGTTTATTTTTAAAACTATTCTCATAAATTTAGAAATTATAAATTATGGAATTGTTTTGATGAAATGCTATTCATTAGGGCGTCTTTGTATTGATGTTTTTGTTCTTTCTCCTACTTTACAATTGTACTATTTAATTTCATATAACATGTAAGCACATATTTTACTTAATATTCAAATTATGTCTCACACATATTTATGTATGTCTTTCACACAAAGTCCTTTCATATAAATATTAAATTACTATAACATAGTTCTTAATTTGGTTTTGAGCTGTGCAGTTGTAAATGACACATACAGAGAGAAGTTTTTTAAATCCCTTTGACTTACAGAAAAATGAAAAGCAACACGTTTTTCTTATTGATATTTTTCAGCATACACATCTAAACACATGCACACATTTTCATAGGAGTTCTGGCATTTCTGGATGCAGAGACAGAAATAACCAGAGTAAGTAGAAATTGGAGTCCTGCTGTTATTAAGAGTACTCGACTCTCTAATTCTGAATGAGTTATCTGAGTGTTGCCAGTGAACACAAAGAAAAACTCTTGTCAATCTGGTGTTTAATTGGATGTACTTCATTCTGTTTGTAATCTCTAGAGAAAAGCCCTCTCAAACAGTGGGCCCATAACATTTTTAATTAATTTACTGCACTTCAGGTCTTGCTTTGCTTTCATTTATAATTGAGTGGGATTTTATTATTATTATTATTATTTATTATTATTATTATTATCATTATCTGGGGGGGTGGTAGGGATAAAACCCAGGTCCTAATGTATGTTACACAATCATTTTACCATGGGGCTCCATTCCCAGCTCTATCTTTTAAGTTTCCTGGGAACATGGGCATGAAACACACAACGGAATCCGTGTGAGATGAATGTATGTGGCTTCCTGGTAAGAAAGGTCTTGTCTTAAATTCCTATCATTTTTCCACTGCCTGCTTTATTTTTAAGTGGGAAAAATTATTTTTGGAGTGGTTACACCAAGAATAAACCTCAGGGCCTCATGCGAGTTAGCTAGGCACTGTGCCACAGTGCTATATCCCCACCTGAGAAATTATTCTTTGTTCTATTATATTCACCAATGTTGGGAAGAGTAGAGACAGCCCATCAAAATATTTTTGATACCAATGTGAATTGAATTTGTGACATGAAATATGAGAATATGTTCTTTTTTGGTATCACAAAATTTAGCACTCATAACCTATTTATCAAACTTACAAGTCATTTAGCTTTTTTCTCTTTGTACTTACATTTTAGTTAATACCCTACAGTAATTTTATTAGTACAAGTTTGCAGTACATGACGATTACATTCCTTGAGAATATGTTTGCAAGTAGTCCGCAAATCAGATTCATCTTCAGAAAACCAAATGGCTGTGAGGCAGCAAAACAAAACAAACAAACAAACAAACAAAAAAAAGGCAGTGAAAGCTAGAGGTAAAGTTTTATATGACGGCATGAAAACACTTCTACTGAAAACGTACAGTTAAGATCAGAGATGAGGAGATAAACATGGCCTGTGACTTGCCACAAGTCACTTACAAAGTGAGTTTGGAGCTCTTTAAATTTGAAATATAAAAAAGAATCCATTGAATCGGTCAAGAAACCCTATGTCTGTCCAATAAGCCTTCTTTCAAGTCCAGGAAGTGCCAGCTCCAAGGTGAGTAGAGATCTTGATGTAGTTATTTCTCTAAGCTGCAGCTTGGAGACGGCATCTGTGCCAGGCAAGATGACTCCCAGTGGACACTGCCAAATTCCAGAGAGGGCATTGATGCTGAGTGATGAACAGCTGGCACCAGCTAAAGTCCAGCTGTATCCATAGCAACAGCAAAATGACCAACCTCACTTGTTTGTGGTCTCGCATGTTTCCTATTGTGCCTAATGAACAAATGACTGCAGGAAATATAACTGTTCTCCTAATGGAGACCTGAAAACAGAGACGAAGTTTTCCTACGGGATAGCAGACGGTGTCTCAATTTACACTATTAAAGTCAATCGCTTTTGTGCTAAAAATGCTATTTAAAAAAATTATGACCCAGGGGGGAAAATGCCACAGAGTGGAAAGAACAAAATGTAAAGGAATAAATTCTGTTGCCTCATGATAAGGAATTTCAATAAGATGAAAAAATACATAACTTTATTTGCAATCTTTTTATTAAATCTTTGTATTATTTCTAAAATTCCACTTTTTGCATTGTACTCTTTTAAAAGTTTAATAAATATTAACTTATACAAACACTGAAATAACTTCCTTAATAATCTCCCTTTCACAGATTTTATTCTTAAATAAAATCAGGAAATTTTAAAAGGGAAATAGAGTTTGCAGAAACAAAGAAGAATCTAAAATCATGGCCGCGGGATTATTTTTAGAACATAATGAAGGCTCAACAAATATTTTCACTTTGACTTTGTTGAAAGTGAAAGAGGTTTTGAGATATTTTTAAAAGCAGCATTTTATTCATTTAGCTACTCTGACACGTATACAAACTCTCTTTCTCTCTCTCTCTCTCTCTCTCACACACACACACACACACACATACTTACATATCTCACCATCAAGGTAGTAAAGAAGCCTAGAAAGTACCCATGTAATTAGAAAAAATAAGTAATAGACCCAAAAATAAGAGAAAAGAAGCAGAGATGAGAGATTAATAATTGTCTAAAATATTATAAAGGGAATCCCAGGATGGGATATTGAAATAGCAATACAGAAAAAAATAAGAGTAAAAGTTTGCAAAAAAAGTAATTTAATGAAAGCATTCACTATTCAGTTGGTTAAGCTGATGATGAAGACGATGATGGTGGTGATAACAAACGTTAAACTAATACTAATTATGAACTTCCCAAGTACTGTATGCCCACAAACTAACACACCACTCACTACTTATTAACCCAATTGAACTCTATTAAAAGAGTACTGTTATCAGTATTTTGCAAGGTGGAAATTCCACTGCAGGAAGACAGTGAAAGCTGAGATTCAATGAGTCAAACCCAGCCAGTCTTTTCATGTACCTTTCTGCACTACATCCATTGATGAAAAGACATCTATGTCTTTGTAAAATGATTTTTCTATAAAGTATTTTAAATAATGCTATTCTTATCCATGAAGAATTAAAAAAAAATCACGGGACCAGGATTATAGCTCAGTGCCTGCCTGGCAAGCTCTAGGTTTTGAGTTCAATTCCCAGTACCCACAAAAACAAAACAAAAAAATAGCCTGGAAAAAAAGCTTTACAAAACCTCCCAAAAAACAAACAAACAAAAACTCCAATCACTACAAAACAATATCAACCTGGTACCTAGTAAGGATATACATGAGAGTTACTTATGATAAATATAAGCACCCAAAACTCAATCAATTTCCATAGAATTTTCAGTAAGATAGTGATTCAAAGGTTTTGTACCTAGCAATAGAAATTTTCATACAACATACTTCCTTGAAAAAAGAAGTAATTTACAAATATTTGAAGCCAACAACGAACTATGTACTTTGTATTTTGATATTTCAGTTTAAAATAAATTTAAATGTGTGATTCAGCAATACAACAGGTTTGGTAAAAGAACACCTGGATAATAATAGAAAAAAGGAAACCATTAATACTTTTCTAATTAGCAATGACTCAAACAGATGTTGGTTTCTTCATGCATTTATTCAGTAACATTCACTGGGGAATTTCTGTACGCTAGTTAGCCAGACTCAACAGTGAACCCAACTTGCAGATGCCTTGTTTGCTTTTAAGAAGGGTGGAGCCATAATAGAAAATTCTATCAGGTTGTGACGAATACCACAGAGAGAAACAAAGCAAATAAGCCAATAAAGGGTAAGGGCCATAGGAAAGACCTTTGTATCAAGGAGACCCTTGAATGGGTGGAAGTCATAGAATGTGACTCTTAGCTCTTTAGAAGATGATCATCCCAGGATAAAGGGACAGTAAGTGTCAAGTGCCTACCACTGGGAAGTGCTTTGTTGGCTTCCAGGAAGTGAGTGAAATGAAGAAAGGAACTGAGTTAGGAGAAAATGTGAAAGAAATAATCAGATTATTTAAGCCAGGAATTGACAAAATATATCTGTAGGACAAATTGTGCATACCACATCATTTTATACTAAGAATTTTCTAGGAAAACACATGCATCGTTTATTTCTGTTTTCTCTGGTTACTTGCATCTTACAATAGCAGGGGAGTTTAGCTAGCTATGCATAGTGCTTACTACTCAGGGATCAGAAGCTTTTTATAACTGATCTTTTACATGGAAATTTTGATAGGATGTGTTTATGCCATTTGAGGGTTTTGAATTTAATAGGAATGAAAGAAGCCATGGGAAGTCTTTGCCCAAAAAGTGATGTGACACAACTCACAAAGAATTTTTTCAATTCCATTAGCAAATAAAGTTCATGAATGCAAAAGAAGGGATTTCTTTCATAACCCATGAGTAATTCTCATGGCTTTGATGTGGTGGTTGACTTTATGTCCTAAGTGCTGGAAGAAAGTATTGAAAGAATTTGATGACTGGCTAGTTTTGGCATGAAAGAGAGATAGAGGACAAAAGTAACTCACAACATTTTTTCTTAGGTAACTGATAGACTGGAATGTCCATTTACCAAGGTAAAGAAGAAACATAAAAGAAGGAAAATATTCTAGAATAAGACTTTCTTACGATCCATATCTGAGAGTAGAAATCTGTAAGAATAGAAATAAATAATGTTTCATCACATTTACAGGTAAAAAATAAATTATATTTTACCCTTCAAATTAGTACAATACCAAAAAATTTTAAAAAGTTAATATTGATAAAATTACCACTTAACTAAATAACTAATAGGGAAATGAGAAACAGTTCTCTAAGAAATGCAAATGATTGATATTCAGGAATCTCTGTGGTTGAGGAAGGAAATAGTTCCCTTCCATGTTCACTCCATTTAGAACTTCTTTCAAAGAACAGAGGAGAGAAAGGATAAAAGTAGGCAACTCTACGGTAGAGAAGTGTGGCAAGCACGTCTTCTACCTAGTGATCAGGGTAAACATAATCTATGCTCACAGTTGGAACTGGTGACAGGAAGTGATACTGAGATGAATGCCTCTCAGTGGTATTTATATCCAAAAATCATATTTCCAGTCCACCAATAAAATAAAATGTCAAGAATGTTCCAAATAAAAGACACTAACAAAAGGGAAAATCTCCCTTAGTATCTTCCACACTAGCATAAAAAATGTCTTACACTTTTTCCAAATAGCAGGAAAAACCTGAATTTATCAAATGACATTTCATAGTGAACTAGAAGATTCATAAAGTATCTAATTCCAAATAAAATGCTCACACTAACAGAAATAATAATGTATAATTTAAATATGATTAAACTTATATAATCATTCCTCTTCTAAGAAATATAAGTAGAAAAGAAATAAGGTAATCAAAAGTGTAGTTTGAGACATTAAAGTGAACTAATTAGAATTAAAGTGAAAGTTAAGAGAATAGTTTTAAAATTAATAGCTTGTGCTGAAAGAAAAAATGTGACCAGTTAAATTTAATATAGCTTCTGTGAGCAAGGAAAAGGTTCTTGGCCCAGGAACTGCTTCAAACCAAAGATGGATGGCTTAGACTCTCTCTTCCCCATCCAACATGTTGATCTATTTTATATCCAATATGATCAAAAATGAAATACAGAGATTTCATAGGTGGAGCTGGCTATTTGCCTCATTTGCTCATTGAATTGATAGCCCTCAGTCTGAGATTTGTTGAGGGAGCTTTCTGCTGTTATAGACTCATAGGAAGATTCTTAGTTGTGAGAATATACTCTCAGATTTTTAGGTTACAACTGGCTTACAAACCAAGGTAGATTGTAGCTCCTTGTATATTTAGGCCACTCTGGGACAAATATATTCAAATATGAGACTGATTTGGTCAAAATTTATTTCCAACAAAAAACTCTCCCTTTTGATCATTGTTTCAAACACAAAATTATGGGTAAGAGAGTGCTAGCACTAGCATGACCATAACAATTAATTGCCAGACCCTCTTCTTTAATTTACAGATGGATGATTTAAAATTTCTTATAAGATTATCATGCTTTATGCCTTTGCTCTTCTAGTTATTACAAGACCATTTGTGTTTTAAGGATGTATGTGAATGAGAATTTAAACTTTAAGTGGACAGAACATAGTGTGGTGTCAAGAGAAAAAATAGAGTGAATTACAGAGCATACTACACAAATAAAATCAACAAAAGTCACAGAGTTCAAGATTCAGGAATTAAAGAATGAATATAGTGTAAATGGCCATACTCTCAAAATTGTTATATAGATTTAATGCAAACTCAATCAAAACACCATTAGCATACTCCACAGAACTAGATATAACAGTTCTCAAATTCATTTGGAAACAGAAGAGACCTACAATAGCAAAAGCAATTCTTGGCAACAAAGCCAAGGCAAGAGACATCCCAATCCCTGATTTGAAATTACACTACAAAGATACTATGATACAATCACTGTGGAACTGGTAAAAGCAGAACAAAAGAAAACAGACCTGAGGATTCAGTGGGACACATTAGAAGATGTAGACACAACTCCAAACACATTCAACACACTCAGCCACCTATCTTTGACAAAGGGGCCAAATAATGTTCACCAAAAGAAAGATAGCCTCTGTAATGAACAGTGCTGGAAAGACTGGTGTTCTACATGCCAAAGAATAAAACTAGGCCCATGTCTATTATCATGCATTAAACTAATATCAAAATGGATCAAAAATCTAAATATTAAAACAGAATCACTAAGTCTACTTGAAGAGAAAGTAAGTAAACATCTTGAAGAAATAGGGGTAATCAGAGAGTTCATGAACAAAACCCAAATGGCATGGAAAATATTTTAAACATTCAGCAACTGGGATTTCAGAGCAGAAGAAATCACCAATAGAGTATGAAGACAACCCACAGAGTGGAAAAAGTTTTTGACCAGTTGTCTTTCAGAAAAAAGGACTTAAAGCTAGACTTTATAAAGAATGGAAAAAATTAGCCCCTTCCCCCAAATTGAAAGACATAATCCAAAAATTGGCATCTGAGATGAATACATACTTCTCAGATAAAGAAATATAAGTGGCAAATAAATATATGAAAAAAATATTCAACATCACTGGTCATTTGAGAAATGCAAATTAAAACAACATTGGAATTCCATCTCCATAACAATGACTATCATCAAGAAATCAATTAATAACAAATGCTGGTGGGACTGTGGGGAAAAAGAGACCCTTCTGCACAGTTACTGGGAGTGCAGACTGGTGCAACTACTATGGAAATCAGTGTGCTGATTCCTCAAAAAACTAGAATTGGAGGTCCCATTCAATCTAGCTATTCTGGGTATCTTCCCGGAAGAATTAAAAACCACAGTGACATGTGTGCATCCTTGTTTATAGCAGCACAATTTGTGATGGTTAAATCCCTGAAACAACACAATTGCCCATTAACCAAGGAATGAATAAAATACGTGTGGTCTTTTTATGGAGTGGAGTACTATTTAGCCACAAAGGGTAAACCTGAAACTTTTCTAGGTAAATAGATGCAACTTGAGACCATACACATAAGTGAAATAAATCAAACTCACTTGTGTAAACACTGTATTGTCCATCTATTGTGAGAAACTGAAAGAGTAAATAAGATCCAAAATATACAACAGATATTGTGAAATGGAAAGAAATTATTCAAAAGGAAAAATGAACTAGAATTGGGAAAAGGAGAAAGGAAAGATAGGAAAAGAGAAAAAATATAAAATAGTTATACTACTAGTTTCTCCTCGTTCATTGAAAAGAGAGCTTTGTGTTAATATCATTTGGAGAATTTTTATGCCCATATCGTTTCCTCTGTGTAATGTTTTTAAAGATAACAATACTCAATATATTAACTATTCTTATTCTCCTATTATTTTGTCATGAAATTTTATTTTTTAAAGTTTTTCCATAAAATTAAAAAAAAGAAAAGATTCAGGGATTAGAGGGTGTTCAAAAACATCCACGTTTCCTTGATCACACTCTTGGGAGTATGATGATGTGTGAGTATCGTGATATACCACAAAACAGTCAGTTTCTAGAGAACTATTCGAATTGACCCTGGGTCTAGTAAGGCAAGCCATAGTGATCTGGTGACACACTAAAACAGGCAAGGGTTAGGAATCCACGGAGTATCCAGGTTTCCCATCCACCATCTAAGACACCTGCACATCAATACTAGCTCTTCCCAGGACCGTGTCATGTGTTGCTTTCTCTAAAGAAAATTTCTTAATGTGTTTGGTTATGGTGCCTAGAAAACCAGCAGCACTAGTCACCTTTGAATTAATTTCTTGGCACTAGTAAAATTAGATAAAAATGAATACAGTAGTTTTTTCAATATTTTCCCCCACAACTAATTTGGATAAAAAAGAGATCAAGACCAAGGATCCATTAAGTGTTTTTTTGCTGAGTAAAATATTTTTTATCCATTCGTTGAAATAAACCTCTACCACTCTGATTAGTTATAAAATTCAGAATATTTTCCAATCTACAAATTAGCTTTAAATGACATCCTTATGATCCTTATGACATTAGGATCTTACCAATGTCAAGGATGAGTCCCCAAGATTCCAATTGGAAACTTTCTTCTGGAAATGAATTTTTTCTCATCTATTTCAAAAAGGATTGAGCTCTGTGACCTCTGGTTAATGGAAATATTTGAGGAATTTTCAGGAATTTAGCTGGTTTGAATTAGGCCCAAATATCAAGAAAAGGTAAATACCAGTGAAAAAGAAAACCAGAACAGGCAAACTTCTCACATATCAAATACAGGCCATTGAGAGCTGCATAGAAGAGCAAACTGTCCATATGGGCAGGGCTGTTTTCTCTGCTCAATAAAACTGCACTTCTTAACAAGGTCCAAATTGCTGCTGCATGTTGTAAAGATGCAAAACAAAGCTTACTTTGTTATGCTGTCACTTGTAGCCACATAGATAGCTCCCAAGTTTAAACATATGCTGCCTGGAAGCACAATATACTTCAAGTAAGCATCATGTGAATATATTTTTACAAGCAGTGGCAACTTGGGTATCCATTAGAAAAGTCAAAGCATTATTACAAGTGCAGGAAAATCAAATGTAGTGAGGTTTAAATAACGTTTTGCCCTTCCTTTGGGGTATCCGGGTGACTCTTATTGGGAAGACAGAGTGACCAATGTAATGGAATATTTTCTTAATCTGTTAACATTAGAATGCAAATCCAACAGTGATGTTGGCTTTTTGTTATCCCATAAACCTTTACTAAAACTACTCATTAATTCTGGTCCCATGTATTCTCCCATGAAGTGTTAGGATTTCAGGAAATAAGAGAGTGGAAAAATAAGGACTTCATAGTGGTGATGAAATAAGTATCTGTGCTCCTGGCATAACTGTCCAATTGTCTGCTTCCAGGAAGGTTTTCTGGGTTAGTTTAAGCTACAGTCCAGTAACTGGACACTTCCAGGATCCTAAGGGGCCCATCAGATGAGATGTGTACCTAAGGTTTGAGACCTTAAGGCTTTGCCTCAGTCCAGCAGGTGAGGAGTTGGTAGGTGAATCTTTCACTGGTAGTCTGTGCTTGGTGTTGCCTTGAGAAGATCCTTTCTCTGGCCTCTGGGTCTGGAAAAATTTGTTCCCAGTGAGTGAACTGCAGAAAGCTAATTTTACCTGATGGCATGTGCTTTCTGGCAAGCCACATTAAAGCTTTAAAATACCTAATTATAACAGAATTCATGAGAGTCACAGTGTATGAGACTATATAATTAAAAACATGGGTCTTCCAGCTACTGTTTCATAAGAGGTCTGCTTATGTGTTCCTATAAGCTGCCCTTAAAACAGCTATAAAATGGTGGCCAAGGAAATCTAAGTGATTAAGTTAATTCTACCAAATAGGTATTACATCAGTAACTAAACCTAAGTGTAGGCTATCAATTGATACCATTTCAGTTTTTGTAGGAAATATTGATGGTATATTTAGCTCAGAAATTCCATAAAGAATGTTTCTAAAAATCTTTGCAATTTGAATTTGATTCACAATTTTTAAATTTGAAAATGTGTGTAACAAACTGAATTCTGTAGGAATTGGTTTACAACAATTCTTTCAATATTTTCTGGAGAGGAATTATATGAATACTAATAAACATAGATAATTGAGGTAGAAACAGATAGAAGGAAAAACAAGTCTAACATCCTCACTCAGTGACTTAAGCTTCTCAATCATTTTTGCAAAGAACTTTTTGAGGAGAAAATTTACATTAATTCAGTGTTTTATATGCCTTCGAATACCACTTAAGGAGTATTTCCAATGCTTTTTGATCCCACTTTTTCTAATGAATCTTAAAAGTGAAAACTTCTGCCAGAATTAAAATTCCTCTATTTTGATCATTTCTTTCCTAAGTTGCTACCAGTTAGGTTACCTATTTAAAAAAAAAAAAAGCAAAAACAAAAACAAACAAACAAGAAACAGCCAAACGTACATACTTATTACCCATATTCTGAAACTTAAGTCTAGCTGGAGTTCCAGAAAGAAAACTCCTTGAACTGTACTAAGCCTGCTACTGAACAAGCATTTCCATTTTTTAAAAACTGGATTCATACTAGTTAGTTAATAAATCCAGCTCAAAACTGAAACCAGCTTGAATTCTATCAGGCTCAGACTGACACCCCTTAATAGAATCCAATTCAGTTAACAAATCTAATCTGACCCTGAACTGAGTCCTGTCTTGCACAAGATTCCTCAGTCTCTACAAACCCCCCAGGATATGCGCCTTATTCCAACACAAAACCTTGGTTAAAAAAATCGAAAAGATCCAAAGTACTTATAGAAGTGCTTACCAGATTCAGTTCACTTAAATTTGCACTCCAATTTAACTCCAAATCCAGTACAGTTTATGTGGAATCCAATTGCACTGAGGCTTCTTACTGAGTCTAATTTAGTCAAATAGGAAAATGAAGAATTTAGAGAATTTAGAACATACCACCCAATCCTGCTGAGGATGAGAGAGACAGAGACAGAACAAATATATATATATATATATATATATATATATATATATATATAGAGAGAGAGAGAGAGAGAGAGAGAGAGAGGAAGAAAGAAAGAAAGAAAGAAAGAAAGAAAGAAAGAAAGAAAGAAAGAGGAAGAAAGAGGCTTTCTCAAGAGGTACTTGCATTTGCTGGTTGTCTGATCAAATCCTTGATTTTTTCCTGGATGATGGTCAACTCTACTTTAGATCCTGCTGGTTAAGCCCAAGCTTACTTTCTCTCTCTCTCTGAATATATATTTTTAAGTGGCTCACACTGTGCTTGAGTTTCTCTTCTAATTATATATATATCTCTTTTTGGTTTTCAAAGTGACACATTAAATTTAACAAAGTTAATTCCAATTCAACATCAGTTGAAAAGAATTTTGTAAGTATAAATATAAAGAACATTTGTGATATACTTTAACTGAAGCACCACACTTATCAAAAACAAAACCAAATTAAATTTATGTCAATACAGGATGAAAAGAATTATATTAACCATTTATCTTACTCAAATCCTTAACCTTTGTTACAGATTAGAAAAAATAAAGACCGTCCATTCCAATTTTCTGTAGGGTTCTATCATGAATGGGTTTGTACTTTTTCATGTTTTTCTGTGACTATTAAGATGGTCACATGATTTTTATCTTTGGCTCTTGGATATGGTGTATTACGTTTACTAATTTGCATGTATTGAACCATCCCTGCATCTCTGGGATGCATCCTATTTGGTCATGGTGTATAATGTTCATGATTTGCTGCATTTGGTTTGCTAGTATCTTGCTCAGAATTTCTGCATCTATGGTCATTAGGGAGATTGGCCAGTAGTTGTACTTTTGATTGGATTCTTCTCTGGTTTTGGTGTCACGGTAATACTTGCTCCCAGGATTTACTTTGGGAGTATTGCCCTCTTAATTTCAATAAAGTTTGAGAAATAGTAGCATTAATTTACTCTATTTTTTTGTAAAATTCAGCAATGAATCTGTCGGAACTTGGACTTTTTTGTTGTTGTTGGTAAGTTTTAATTGCACCTTAAATTTCATTAACCGATGTTGGGTTATTTAAATTTTTTATATCTTCTCAACTTGGTTTTATTAATTCCTTTGTATCTAAGAATTCATTTTTTTCTATGTTTTCCATAGTATTAGAATAAAGTTTCTTGAAGTAGATATTAATGTTCTTCTGGATTTCTGAAGGACCGCACCCTGATAAAACCCATCTATAACAAACAAAGAGCCATCATAGTAAGTGGTCAAAATCAGGAACAAAGCAAGGGTGTCCACTATCACCACTCTTATTCAAAATAGTTCTAGAAACATTAGCCAGGGCAATTGGATAAGAGAAAAGAAATAAAAGGAACAAAGATAGGAAAGGAACAATTACCACTTTTGAAAGATGATAGAATACTCTGAATAGAAGAACCCAAAACTCCAGCAAAATATACATAGCTTTAATAAATAACTTTAGCTGTGTAGCTGGATACAAAGTCAATACTCAAAAGTCAGTAACATTCCTGTACACAAATAACTATCTTACTGAGAAAGAAATTATGGAAATCAGACCTTTCACAATAGCATTGCAAAATGAAATATGGTGGGATCAATTTTTAAAAAGTAAGTAAATGTTCTATATATTGAAAACTATAGTATTGTGAAAAAAGGAGATCAAAGAGGATATCAGAAAATGGAAAGATTTCCCTTGATCTTGGGTAGGAAAAACCAACATGGTGAAAAATGACCATGCTCCCAAAATTGCTATACAGTTTTAATGCAATCTCAATGCAATTACCTTTAGCATACCTCACAGAACTAAACAAAACATTCCTAAAACTCATTTTGCATCAAAAGAGACCTAGAATAGCAAAAGCAATTCTAGGTAACAAAGGCAAGGCCGGGGGCATCACAATTCCTGACTTGAAATCATACTATAGAGCTATTATGATAAAAGCAGCATGGAACTAGCAAAAATAAAACAAAACAGAATGAAACAAAACAAAACAGACCTGAGCATTCAGTGGGACAGATTAGAAGATGCAGATACAACTATAAACACAGTCACCCTATCTTCAATAAAGGGGCTAAACCCACTGACTAGAAGTAAGATAGTTTCCTTAATAAATGCTGCTGCAAAAACTGGCTTTCCATAAGGCTAAAACTAGAATAGGGAATAATGTGCCTCCAATGCTACTCCATCCTTATATGCAAAAGCAAAGACATGAAGAGGTGGTGTCCAGTAGTAAAATCTGGAAGACAATGCTAGGAACAGATATCAACTTCTGTCTGGCCTATTTGTAGGACAAAAAGACACCCCCTGGGGTAGCGAAGAGGGGACAGAGACTACATAGCCAAGTGGCAGCATTTTACTTTGCTGAATTTTATTTATAATACTGCTTGTGGTTTGTGCAGAGATCAAATGGTGAGTCCTACAAAAGTAAAGTATAAAAACAACACAAGTTGAGGAAATTTTTATTATTTTTAATAATGATTAATAAAATCAGTGTTTCAAGAAGTAACGAATAACCTATTGGGTATTGTTCTTAATTTAAAATGGTGTTTATAGCAGAGGGTGGTGGTACAGGCTTGTAATCCCAGCACACAGGAGGCTGAGGCAGGAGGACTGTTGCAAGTTTGAGACCAGCCAGGCTACAAAGTGAATTCAGGCCAGTGTGAACTGCATAGTAAAATCCTGTCTCAAAAGAACTAAATAAATTAATAAATAGAGCAATAAAATGGTGTTTCTTTGGGGGGAGGAGTTGTTTTTATAATGGTGTTACATACTATGTCCCCATGTTAAGTGATGTTCAGGTTATCTTTATTTTCAAAATTGAAAGTAGTTAGTAAGAAGATTTATTTTTTTTCCACTATTCTAAAGAAGGAAAGGTTCACAACTAAAAATTCTCGAGTGTGAGAAAAGCACAGGTGGTTTCTTGCGGTCTCAGTCTTAACAGATATTTTAAGAAAATTGTCTTGTTAGACTTTTTCTGCCATATATAATTCGATGAAAAAATTAGACATTTCCAGGCATGCATGGGTTAGTATATTATTAAGTGACTCTGAAAAAAGGAAGTAAAATCCCTGAAATATTACTGGCATTTCATTCCACCATGGTTTAAAAATGAGGCAAGGCAGCATACAGATTTTAATTCCAAGTTTACTGGGGGATGAATCAAATAAACATGGCCATCGGGATTGGCAGCCAATAATAAATATGCTTATCTGTTTTGTTTACAAGATTATTTTCAACTGCTCTCTTGATACATCAACTTTCACTATATGCCAAGCACTGCTGTAATGTTGGGAATTGTGTGGCAAAAATAAATTCCTCCTCTCCTAAAGTTCTGGATTGGATGGCCTACACTCAAACAGTGAGTGCTTGTAAGTATGCCCGTAAATCCTCTAATAAGAAATTCCAGACTCGGGCTCTCGTATTATCAGTATTATCAAATAATAGTAATTCTTCTGCACAGCACTTACTCCTGGTAATAAAATTTAATCTACTTGCAACGTTTGAGTGCATACTCTAGGTAGTTCAGAACTCCCAGTCTCTGATGAGAACAGAAATGAAATCTTGAACATATTCTAAGTTTCTTATGGAAATGGGTTAGCCTGCTGGCTGGATGTGGAATCATATTAAGAACTTAACATTTCACAACAGAATGTCAATTCAGCTGCCTGAGCGTCTGAAATGTAAAACATATGGATCGCTTTATCAACAACACAAAATATTGGCATTTTAGACACTCATTAAAAATGTCAGTCATAAATTAAATGTGATGCCAAAAACTTGCTTGAGACATCTGATATTTCAGAGATGGAATTCAAAAAATATAGGGAGCATCCATTTCTCTAGTCAAGCAATCATGAAATGGAAGCTCAGATTTTCCATGTTTTTTTGCCAAATTATATGACTGAAAGGAACAGAGAATCTGCTTTCTGCCCCACCATTATTCTTGTACTTTCACAGAATAAAATGTGATGGTTTCACTCATGAGTTCATAAATATTTATATAGTGGCAACCATTATGACAAGTATAAATATAACAATGTGAGATAATAAATTTGCTCTTTTTTGTTCACAACAGCAAAGAAATTTATCCGTTGAATCTCAGGTGTACTCAAAGTATTATGACTTGCAGTCTCTCCTTTCCTACTAATAAGCAATATCCCTTTAGGATAATTTCACTACCTTCCAAAATGGCCATGCTCTTATTTTTCAAGTAGTAATTAATGGTATTGGCCTGTGTTATAGAACTCCCAAAACAATAATTAAAAAAAAAAGATTTTAAAGTGCTTAACCTGGAACAATGATGAATTGTAGAAAGCTATGATGATTTTATTCAGGAAACACTAACTCTTGCTGAACAAATTTTTTTTTTTTTTTTTTTTTTACTTTTTGCTCTGAGGTGATTGTAGTTAGTATGTTTTTAAAAAGTAAATTGGAAAAATTCCATATTACAATTATCCAGTGTCCCCCAGTGTAAATATTTTTCAGAAATATGGTGTTAAAACACAAGCTCTTGAAATTGATAGTCAGTGGGTTTATTCATATTTCACTAATTTTATATGCACTCATTTGCATGTATTTTTGTATGTGTATTTAGTCTACGAGTTTTAAAAACTTTGTGTAGTATTTATGCATAGTTATTGGTATAGTACAATTATTCAGTGCATGTGTACCATATGGAATGATAAAATGTGGGGAATTTGCATTTTCATATCCTCAAGCATTTATCACTTTTGTGTTTTAGGAACTTTTGGACTTTTCCAATTATTTTGACATATTGCATAAATTATTGTGGGCTAGAATTATACTACTGACTTGTGGACAGTAACCCTATTTCTTTCTATCTAACAGTATTTTGGTACCTAAATGAATGCACTGTATCTACTTTCTTCATGTCCTCTTAATCTCTAATTATCACTATTATTTTTATAAAATGAATTTTTCTGGGCTCTACAAATGACTAAGAACATTCAATGTTTGTTTTAATGTATCTAACTTATTTCACTAAAAATAATGTCAGCCAGTTTTATCAATGTTTTTGGAAATGATAGAATTTTATTTTTCGCATGACTGAATAATATTCTATTGGGCATGTATACTACATTCTCTCTATCCAATCAGCAGTAAAACTCAAGTTTGGAGCACAATGCGATATTATTTTACCCCAGTTATCAAAAAGGTAATAAATACATTCTGACCATGATATGGAGAATCAAAAAATAAAATTTCCTCCTTTGGTGGGGGGCTTGAACTAGGGGCATTACATATGTTTAGGCAAGTGCTCTACCACTGAGCTACAACCTTAGCTCTCAGAAAGGCAGTATCTTGTACAGCACACTGTTGATGGGGATGAATGTAAATTAGGACAGCTTATTCCTTAAGACTTAAAAAGTAGAGCCAAGGATATCGCTCAGCAGCACAGTGCCTGCCTGGCAAGTGCAAGGTCCTGAGTTCAATTCCCTGCACCAAAAATAAATCAAGACTGGAAAAGGAGAAATTCCATATGATCTGGGAATTCCACTTAAAAATGTGTGTGTGTGTGTGTGTGTGTGTGTGTGTGTAAGGAATGAAATCTTTTCTTCAAAATTGGATGCACCATATACATTGCAGTGTTCTTTACAAGAGGTTTATGAAGCTTTGTCTTAGATTTGTGTGGCCTGAGCACAATTAAGACTCAGAACAGCTCAATCATTTAGTGAGAACTTCCTTCTCCCTTGCTTTCCTTCTACCTGGGACAAGATGATCAGTAAACTGGTTTGTGTCTCTGTAATTCTGCAAGACCATCACATTTTTTTTCACTTAGTGTAATCCATTTAAGGTTCACTCAAATTTGCTTTCAGGAAAGTAAGTAGGATCCTGTGGTATGGACAGACCCCAGCACGTGTGTGTTTCTCCATTAAGGGACAGTTTACCTGTTATCCTGTTTTCAAGTACCTAATCTACTCAACATTCCAACTGGCAATGTACGGGGAATCTGGTCCCCCTGTATACTGCTGGGATATGAGGTAATCACTTTTTTTTATTTCAAATCTTCTTATAGGTTTATGGTAAATATAACTGTGGTTTTAGCTTCCATCTTCCTGACAGGTAATAGTGTTGGACATATTTTCATTATCTATACCAAGGTGTCTTCTACAGTGAAAGATTTGCTTTGCTCTTTATCTATTTTCTAAATGCATCATTGGATTCTTTTAACTACTGAAAGCTTTGCATATGCTACACATAATTTCTAATTTTAGCAAGTGTCTCCCAAGGCCTTTCTTTCTGTCTGCATGCTCATTTTTATTCTGTTCCCTAGGTGTTTTGCAAAGAATATGGTTTTAATTTTGATGAAGTCTAATTTATCTTTTTTTTTTTTTTACTTTTTGTTAATTGGGTTTTATGAAGCCAGTCTAAGAACTTTACACATTCGATTTTTTTTCGAAAACAATTTCCTATGAATTTTATAAACATTCTACTGTTTTATATTTTAGAATTAAATCCATTATCCTTGTTCAGTTTTGCTTTTAAATCCCACATATAAATTAAACTGTGTAAAGGTTTTGCCTTTTTTCTTGTTTATGAGTATCCTAAAGCTTTAAAACGTTTTATTGGAAACTATTCTTTCATTAAATTGCACCTGTATGTTTACATAACTGTATTTTATGCTTTGCTTTTTTATTTTGAAAGAAAAACAAAAGATAGAAATGATACAAAATTTCAAAGTAATAGGAAATTAGTACCAGTTAATATATCATTATTTTAGAAGCAGTTGTTCTGGTTACAAGATTTAGGCATGAAAAAAAATGATCAATGAGAGTACAGCCTGTTCTTGCTGCTTACAGAGACTAGTAGTACAGTTACCTGTCCTGGATGTATACATATACCCACACGCACATGTATGTACTCTTTGTTAGCTTCGGCTAGGTACACAGTTGTATGCATTCTCCATTCTGATTTATTGATTTTGTCAGTCTCCTGCCCCAGCAATCGCACTATCTTCCCTAAAGCCTCCATATAATGTCCTATAATCAGATGAAATGATTGCCTTGTCTTACCTATTAATATTAGAATGAGCTTCACTAGGTTATAAGCATGTCATTTTTATAGAATTAAATGATGAAGGAAATCTGGAAATATTTAACACTTTCACTATTGTGTCTTCAAATCAACAAGGATGATTTTCCTCTATTTTTAAGGTGTCTTTTAATTACATTTGGAAGATTTTTAAAATTTTCAGGATATAAATTTAGTATGAATTTCATCAGATTTGTACCTGAGTTCGAATTTTTTTTTGATTTAACAAAAATTATAAAACAATTAGAAAAAATTGATTTAATTTCAATACCCATCCATACATGGAGAAATGTGATTTATTTTTACATAATAATGGTCGTATCCTGCAACCCTGCTGAGATGACTTTTTATTTCTGAGATATTATAAATATAGATGGCATTTTTCTACTTGGTAAGTATGCGTCTTTCTTTTCTTGCTCTAAAGTGCTGGGTAGAAATAACACCAGTATTTTAAATAAGCATCTTGGAAAACAATACCTTTATCTTACTCCTGAATTTAGTGGGAAAGCATTTTTCCATGAAGGATGACTGATCTGTAGACTTTTTGTAGATATTTTTTAATCAGTGAAGGAAATGCATTATTTGCTAGGCTTCCATACAAAGTACTGGGATTGGAAACAAGAGAAATTTATGTCCTTATAATTCTGAAGTTACAAGTTCAATATCATAAACTCTATAGGTTTCTTTCTTTCTTCCTTTCTTTTTTGAAGTCTTGTTCTTTAACTTGTAGGTAACCATTGCTATGGTTTAAGGCCCCCCCAAAGATCCATGTGTTAAGGCCTTGATCACTCTTCTGTATCCCTGTTGGGAGGTGATGGACTCTAACAGGTAAAATAAAGTCAGTGACTGAGGACATGGCCTTGAAAAGGCTGTTGTGACTCTCGATCCTCCCTGTCACTTTTTTTTCTTTCCTTCCTCATTGCTGTAAGATGAGCAATTTCCTCTTCCCTAAGCTTCTTCTGTAATGCACCACAGAACCCCCTCATAAGTACCAAGCAACCATGGTTAGAAACCACCAAAACACTGATCCAAAATAAACCTTTCTTTCTTTAAAGCTGATTACCTCTAGTACTTTGTCACAGTAATAGAAAACTCTATTCCCTATGATTTGACATTCACTCTTCTCTATGTCTTTTATTCCTCAATTTTCTCTTACAAAAGCATCAGTCTTGTTGCACTAGAGCCCACTGCAATTCCTCATTTGATATACGTGTGGACTGGTATGGGTTTCTTGATTACCTTTTCACTGGTAAACTGAATTGTTAATCTTTTAATCTCTACAAGAGGTAAATATTTAAATCTTTTTCCAAATATTTTGCAATAAAAGGCACATTATCCTTAATCCCTCTCAGAATACTCTTCTTTGCTTTGAATACATTTATAGAATTCCTCTTTCACGAGTGTCTTTATTAGATATGATCAAAGTTATGGTGACTGATGCTGCTGAGGGCTGGAGATGTAGGCTTATAAAACCATCACGGTGTTTCTCCTTTGAATGTATTCACTGCATCTGACACTTTCCCCGGAGTCAAAATGACAAGAAATTTAAACATTTTGAATTAATTCAGGACACTGAGGCAGACGTGACGACACACCTAAAGGCTCACAAAAGAGGACTTGCAGAGCTGCTTCGGAGAGTGTCACGATTGATGGGATCACAGCATTCAAGAAATGGGGACAATTTTGAGATTAGCACCAATGTATCTTTTACTGCAATATATACTTTTTAAAAATGTAAACATTGACCCCATTTTTACCGCACTTTGTATCTTTCTGAAGTTTCCAGATTTTATCGCTGTTTTTAAAAAATCAGCTTTTAGGTTTGATTGAGTTTTCTATTGTTTTCCTCCATTCAATTTTATTGATTTTTACCACAATCCATATTTTCTTCCTCCAGTTCGCTTCATGTTTCCTTTACACTTCTTATTTTTCTCTAAGAATAGAACATAGGTTTCTTTTTTGTTGTTGTTGCAAGCCTTGTACTTTTTCTAATTTAATAATTTTTTTCCATAAATTTCCCCCTGAACACTATGCTAGATGAATATCACATATTTCAACATGTTGTATCTTTTTTTCATCCAATTTTTAAAGATTTCTTTGGAAAATTTCCTTTGGATCCATCAATTATTTAGAAGTATATTGGTTACTCCCATGTGTTTGTAGGTTTTCTTCTTATCTGTCAGTGCTTAATTTCTAATTTCATACTGCTATAGCCAGATAATATTGTCTACTAATTTCAGTTATTTTACTTTGTTGAGGTTTGTTTTATGGCTTATGATGTGATCTATCTTGGTGAATATTCCACAAATGCTTGAAAAAAATATTTATTCTGCTGTTGTTGGCTGGAGAGATTAACTGTCAATCCTGATCTGATAATCACTGGTGTAACTCATTCCTTCTATATTTTCTTTGATTGTAGATCTGATAATTCTATCAATTATTAAGAGGAGGATGCTGAAGTTGTTAATTATATTTCTTGGTTTACTTATTTCTTTTATTATTTCTAACAGTTTGTCTATATTTCTAGGCTTTATTATATTTTTCAAACACATTTAGGATTCTGTATCTTTCTGAGTGATTGATCTTTTAAGTATTATAAAATACTTTTAAATAAATATTATTAATTACATTTGATGTATACAACAAGGAATATTTAGAGAATACAGATTAGTTGAATTAATGATCAAGTAAGGAACATTCAAATCCCATTGTAGCAATAAAACTGTTTGATTTAAATTTTGCCAAGGTAAATAGAAATACAGTTGATTGGTAGTGCAAGTTACCAAAAAGAGGCAGTTTGTTTACAAAGAATTTTACATGTGTTCATTATATAGATCTACAACAACAAATGATATTCTAAATGACTTACAAACATGTAGAAATTGATTTCCCACAGTGCTGGGGGCTGGGAGTCCAAGGTTAATTTGTCAACGTGGCTCGGTCTTACCTTTACCAGCTCCCAGATTCTCACTGTAGCCTTACACGTCCTGTCTGACCTCTTTTTGTAAGTGCACTTATATGCCTTGCAGACATCACCTAATGACATAATGTTGAAAGCCCCAAGCTGCAGATATATTCACAGATAGAGATCACACTGTGTATTAAATCCCAGTGCCAACAGCCTTGATTTTCTAATATCAGAGTAAGAAATGACCAATTTTCACATTTTGTCTGGGTGCCTGGATTCTAAAATGGAATACAACATCAACAGTTTTGTCTTAATTTTTCTCTACTCAGTTATAAAGCCCCTTTATATTCTGGAAGTTGACTTTTTTATTTATTTTTTTGAAGGAGAAGTACAAATAACAATCCAACAGAGATTCAAAACAGGATAATAGGAATATAACCATAGTTAATACACTGAATGCTTTTATCTTCATAGTGGTTATTCAGAGTACAAGATATAGTCATAAAATATTGTTCAAAAATATTAGCACAAACCTTTCTTTTCAATGAACAAAGATAAACTAACTGCATAACTATCTTAAATATCTTATATATTTTTTTCCTTTTTCTCTTCCTCCCTTTCTCTTTTCTTCCTTCACAGTTTCTCTTCTTTTTTGGACAGTTTCTTCCCTATTCACAATACCTATTGGACATTTTGGATCTTATTTTCTCATTCAGTTTCTTACACTAGTGAGACTTCTGTATCAATTGTTTATGAAGTGTGTATTTTGGAATACTTTCTGCCCGTTCTGTAGGTTTCTTTTTCAATCTTGTGACTAGTTCCTTTGAGGTACATCAAAGTGTTGGTTTGAGATATTTCTACAAACATCATTTGGCTTTGGCTTCTTGTATGGTTTGTATCATTTCCATTATATCCTTATCAAGACCAAGATCATAAAGTTTTCCTCCATATTTATTTTGAAGAATAATCTAGTTTCTTCAGTCTATTTTGAGCTGCTTTGTATATGGTGCAATATAATGTTCAAACTTCATTCTTTTGAATGTGGATAACAACTTTTCCCAAAATTTTCTGAAGAAACTATAATTGTTTCATTGTGTACTCAGCACAGACACTCAGTTCATCATATAAGCACAGGTTCATCTCTACATTTTCCATACTATTTCTATTGGTCTTTGTGTTTGTCTTAACGACAGTAACATATTATTTTCCTTCTAATTAATATATATTTTAATATATAGGAATTTATGGATCCAAAGGAAATTTTCCAAAGAAATCTTTAAAAACTGGAGAAAAAAAGATACAACATATTGAAATACGTGATATTTATCTAGCATAGTGTTCAGGGGGAAATTTATGGGAAAAATGGTTAAATTAGAAAAAAATACAAGTCTTTTTAATATATATTTTCAAATCAGAAAATGTAATAGCTCCAACTTTTTTCTTCTTGGTCCAGTTTGCTGTGGCTATTTGTGCTTACAAGTGTATTTTGGGATACTTTTTTTCTATTCTTATAAAAAAATCTCCTTGGGTTTTGACAGAAATTGGATTAACTTTTAGAGATTACTTTGGGCATTGTGATCATTTTAACAATATTAAAACTTCTGACCCATGACCAAAACATACCTTTACATTTAATTTGAATTAGTTCATTAAATTTATATAAATTTCAATATAAAATATCCTACAATCTTATTTCCAAGTACTTTGTTCTTTAACATTTTGTCATACATTTCATAATTTTGTAAGTTTTATTTTTTTCATAATTATACTGTTGGTGATGCATAGAAACACAACTAATGCTATCTGTTGATTCCATACACCCTAATTTTATTAAGCAGGTATAATTTTTAGAATATGTAGGGTTTTCTACAACATAACAAATGTTGGCAGGGCTGTGGGGATAAAGGAACCCTTCTCCCTTGTTGGTGGGAGTGTAGACTGGTTGGTACAACCACCATGGAAATCAGTATGGAAATTCTCCGTAAAACTAGGAGTAGAGGTTCCATTTGATCCAGGTAATCCCCTTCTGGGGATTTTCCCATAAGAGTTGAAAACATCATACCACAGTGATGCAGCACCATTTGTAATAGCTAAATCTTGGAAACAACTCAAATGTCTATCAACTAAGGAATGGATAAAAATGATGTGGTATTTTTATATAATAGAACACTACTCAGCCATAAAGAATGATAACTTTGGGACTTTTATAGGTAAATGAATGCAACTATAAACCATACTCATAAAAGTGAAATAAATTAGACTTGTACGTTTGAATACCCTAGTGTATTCACTAGCGTAGGTAACTAAAATAGTGAATAAAATCCAAAAGTTACAATAGACACAGTAAAAGGGAAAGGAACTTCTCAAGTGGATATTATATTGTTTGATCACTCTTACATGCCTGTGTGTTGGTATTCCAAGCAATTACTTTGAGAGTAATAATATGCAATATAACAACCATTGTTAAATTCCTATCACCTTGTTTTGAAATTCTGTATCACCATTGTTTGTTGTTGTTGTTGTTTTCATCATTTTGTTTTTTGTTGTTGTTTTTGTTTGCTTCTTGATTTTTCTGTTTTTTTCTCTTTAAAATAAAAGATAAAAAATAAAAGTGGCAAGTTTAAGTATCCTTGCCTTGTTCCTAGTCTTATAGGAAAAATTTTCAGTTCTTTTTAGATGAGCATGATAGGATTATCATGGATAGCCTTTACTATGTTGAGATAAATTCCTAATAAAACTAGCTTCTTGAATCTATATTTATGAATCTGTTTATACTGAAGTGATTGTACTAGTTTTTAAATGTATTCTGTAAATGTGATATATTATGTTAATTTTCCTACATAGATTTAACCATTCTTTCATGTCAGGTATAGAAGTGACAAACTCTTGGCTTTGATGTATGACATTTATTTTGAATTTATTTACATAAATAAATATTTATGTAAATATTTATTACTCTTGAATTCAGTATGCTGCTCTTCTGCTCAGTATTTTTGCATCTGTGTTTATCAATGGTATCTGTGCATAGTCTTGCTTTTCGTTTGTTTGTGTTGATGGCTTTGCAGCTTTGGTAACCATGAGTTAATGTTAGTGTCATAAAATGAGTTTTAAAATACTCATTTGTCTTCACTTTTTAAGAACACATTCAGAACAATTGACACTAATTTGCTAGCTTGGCTGTCTGGCCTTGGGTTTTTATTTTGGGGGAATTATTATTAGTAGTAGTAATAGTTGTAGTGATTTAATCTCCTTAGCTGTTAGGAGTCTGTTCAGACTGTCTAATTCAGTCTTGATAGTTTTCATGTTTCTAGGTGTTTACCCTTTCATCTAGGTGATCTAGTTTGTTGTATAAATGTTCACATTAGTTATTTTATGATATTGTTGAATTTCTGTGGTTTTATTTATATATTATTTCATTCCTGGTTTTATTTATCTGAGTCTTCTACCTTTTTTAATCTTGTGAGAGATCTTCATTTTACTAATTTTTGTCTTTTTTTCTTATTTTTCTACTTGACTGAGCTATAAAATTAAGTAAGTTGTTTGAGACCATACTTTTGTATTTGGTGTGTGCAGTTCTATAGAGTGTTTTTAAAATTCAATAATCTATGTTTTTAAATGGACAAATTATTAAATAGGTATTTCCTATTAAATGTATACAAATGATTAATGGGCATACGAAATGATATCCATTCTTTTTGCTTGTATTATGGTGGTAATACACGTAAAAACAACGCTGAGACATTGCTTCACAACTGTCAGGATAGGTATAATCAGAAAGCAAAATAGACATAAAGTGATACAAAAACTATGTAAACCAATATAGCTGTTCTTAAAAAAAAATAAAAAATGTTTGTGTGATCTAGCAGTTCCCATTCTAGCAATTTACCTAAAAGGACTGACATCACTTTTTTCAGAAGATAATATCTCTCTCCATTTTTCTGTAACATGCCACAATTGCCAAGATGGGAGAAAAAATCTCAACGTCTGCGTTTAGATGAATGGATGAGGAAAAGATAATATATGCATGCAATGTTGTATAATTCAGTCTGAAAGAAAATCCTACAATATGAGACTCCATAAATGCACTTTGGAGACATTCTTTAAAGTGAAATCAGCCAGCCACAGATGATTAAATATGGCATGATTCCACTTCTAAAAATGATATCTAAAATATTCATATTCCTAAAAGCCAGGAGTAGAAGAGTGATTGTCAGGAACCTGAGCAGGTCAATGGAGCTCTCTATTCAAGGAATTTGAAGTATCAATTGCCAAGATGACTATGTTCTAAACATCTGTTGCACAACAGTGCAGATGTAGCTAATAGTACACTATTGAAGAGCTAATCTATTTTTAATAGGATACAGTTCATGCTAAATAATTTTACCAGAATGAATTTTAAAAATAAAAATAAATAAATTGCATTCTTTTCTTTGGTAAAGAACCACATATGTACACTTTTGAAAATCAAGGGGTTTTTTGGCCATTTTATTTGTTTATGCTTATTGTTAATTCTTAGACAAAGCATTATAGTTTTCCCATGAAATGAGGACAGTGTTAGGTTAGTCAGAATGACAATTTATTTTATTATTGAAACAATTTGGTGTCTGCTAAGTTAGAATATGACTATAATTAAAACTGTTACCTGTATTGCTGGCTTCTCTGTTTTCATGACTTTAGTCTTTAGAATTCAATGTTACATCATTTGGAGGTATTTTGAGTGAAATATATTATTATAATTATACACAATATTGAACCACTGAATACATTCCCCGCTGTGGAATTAGATGTGTAACCATTGTTTCATAATGAATATGCTGCCTAACAATGGACTCCTTTAAAAACACAACAATAACATTTTAAATTCCATCTTTATGAAGATTAGAAATGTACAATTTAATTCCCAGGGTTTAACGTTAATGCGATACTAGCTGAAATATTTACATTTTCTGTGCCAGTTTAATTAAGCATATTCATTGTCTTGAATCAAAACATAATTTGCACTGGGTTTAAATATTTCAGCATTATGTTTGTACAGAGTTTAAACACTATCACAGAGGGTCCTTAGAGTTAATTTTACACTCCAGCAAATGAGTAATACTGAGCTAACCCAAGCTTCTTGGTGCATTGCAACACAGATTTACATTTCCTGACAAATTGAATTCCAGCCAGGTGTCACTCTCTAGAATCCCCAAGGTTTATCTCTGCCCTTTCTGCTCTGACATATGCTTTTGACATACCCGGGAAATCGTGTGATAGAAACCTGTGGAGTGGTAATATCCTCTACAGCAGGGGTCACCTGTAAAGAACCATTAATGAGGCCTCCCATAAACAAACTGTTCTGAGTGGTGACAGTTGCAGAGAAAATGAAAAGAGATATGATCTGCTAATACATATTGCATGCAGTGCAAGACTATTGGAGCCTACTCTTTAGAGTTTCCAAAAAGCAAATCAATCTGCTTGTTGTGGTTGTTGTCCTTGTGGTTGCTGTTACTGTAGTCGATACTTCCATCCATGAGAAAATTATTTGGCTTCCTCTTTAAATTTTTTTCCTCTCCATTTGAGAAGTAGCCAATATGGGCTTTAACTGAATTTCCACGAGGGGTATGTCATCTTTTGTTTTGCTTAAAAATACCTGTCACTTTGAAAATATATACATGGATAGTGTTAGAAGATTCAAATATTATAATATACATTTCAAATGAAGTATTCCTAGTGGATTCCACCTTGTGAGTTAATGTGGAGTCAAAAAATACACGAGAGCAAAGAAAGTATCTTTACATGCAATGAGATGCAATCTATTAAGTAAAACTGAAGTTAGACATTCAGATCATAAAAGTTGTTTAAGTAAAATATACTAACAATGCAATACTATCAAAAGAAACACTACATAGTTTTACTCAAATTATTCAGTTTTTCAATACAGAAATAGAATAGCCTAAAACATAAAGCAGAAACATATGGGATACTAATTGTTAACTTCAGTAATCAATCACTGGGTTATCTATAAACTTCATCTGTTTGATATTTGGTGATTATTTTTGATATATAGATATGTTATCCATGGCAATTTGATTTTTTATTTATGGGTGATTTTGTAAATACCTTCTAGGTAATGTATTCATTAATACACAAACTATAGTCACCTTAGCCTTAAATGAAGGTCAAATCAATAAGCAAGAAAAGAATTTGTGACACATCTAGTTGGATATATTGAAATATGCTTTATATATTTATCTGCCACACAATTTTTCTCAAGTTTCTGAGTAAAAATAATGCACGCATCTTTTTGTGAAAATCTGCATCTAATATAAATAGGTAATTTGAGTTATTAAACTTTTTTAAAAAAATGGGAAAGAGTTCTCATTTGCTTTTTTAAACAATGCCTATCAATATTGATATAATGACTTATGCATAAAATCTGCTCCTTAGGTTATTATGTTTCCCAAATATAAATATATAAAATAAAATGAAAAAAAACACATTAGCTTGTGAGTCAGTGCTGGTTTGTGTACCAGGGTCACCCAAGGACTCTACAATCCTCCTTCCCACATTGAAAGTATCCTGGGCTCTTCTAACTTGCTTTTTTGTCTGGTTTTAAACTCAAGTACTCTGAGAGGCTTGATTTACAGTCTTCTCTCCTTTTCCCCTTTCCAATTCTAAGATAATAATGTACATGAGCTTGAAAGGTTGTATCAGTGTAATAAGCCATGTGGGTGTATATGTCCGTGTGTGTGATTTATCATTCCAACTTGCCTGTCGATAATTTAAATACAGAAACAATGCTTTAGAAATTCCACCTCGGGGAAAATGTCAAGTTAAGTGTTTTAATAGATTTTGGAGTAGCCATAGCCATTTTTTCATTTCTCTGTTTACTAATTAGAACCGAGTAACTGAGTAGCAAAACAATTAAAGATATCATCTAAGGGATGAAAGAATTTTTCTCTATGCAAAACCATTTTCCTCTGTACTTAATAGAAAACTAAGCCCAAGTGTCATGTGAATTTTATCTTCCAATTAATTCTCTATCTCTATAATTAGTATGCTATGGAATGAAAAGAATTGTCTCCACTGTTTCAATCTGAATTACTTCCACTGAGAGATTGAGGGTTTACATAAACATAGTGACAAGGAAAATTAAGACCTTTTGAAGTTTCCCTCTAAAGATATATAGAGTCATTGGGACAAGGTTAAAGCAGACTCGTCACTTAGCTTTAATTCAAACCCAGAAAATGGTGCATGAAAAGTTGGTGATTTTTGATTTGTTTGGTTTCAGCTTTGTTTTTTTTTCTCCTGATTATGACAAGTAATTGCAACATACTGAACAATTTCAGTATACCAGTACCTTAAAAAATTAAGACTTTTATCTTTTTTTATTTTTTAATCAGATTGGGAAATTACAGCTTTGACTAAATTGAAATAGCTTAAAATTCAAAATGAAGTAAGGTCCTCAATGGATAGTGTGAGAAAAGTAAAGGCTATAATTATATAACGAGAATCAACTTGTCTGGCAGATACTCTAATTTTACTTAAAAGTTTTTGTCATGGCAATAAAGCTGAATTAACTACATGATTCCACCCATTTCTCTACCCTTTTATCCCTCCCTCCAATGGTCAGCTTCACCTCATTATAATGAAATACTTAGGACAACTGACTCATAAAGAGGAAAGTTTTATTTTGTCTTTGGAATGTCCAGTACAATTCTGGCAGACGCATCGCTTTGTACCTTTAATGGTGTGGTGGGTAATAGTGGGGTGTGTGTGACGGATCGAGGTGCTCATATCAGGAACTGGGAAGCGAAAGAGAGACCGAAAAGGGGTCAGCTTCCTGCAGCTCCCTTTAATATGTGCTTCCAGTGACCTAAGTAAGGCCTGCTACACCCCAGCGCCTAAGGCTTCCTCTGAATAGACCACATGGGGACCAAACCCACCACGGAGCTTGTGGGCCACCTTTGCTATCTAAAATACTCAGTCCCCCTCTTCTCTATCCCACCTGGCCTCGATAAGCAGTCATAGCTCCTGGGTGTCAGGTAAAACGCCATGAACAAGTGCAACATGAGAGAAGGTGATTCCTGCATTTGGTGACTTCGCCTCCTCACAAGGAAGGAGCAGAATCTGAGCACTGTGGAATTACGTGTTGGTGGTCTAGTTTGTCTTGTTTTACTGAGCCCCTCAACTTAGACTGTTTTGAGACTTAAGACACATACCATGGGTAATTTCTACAATACATCAAATTTAAGAAGTATTTAAAGGTAAAGATCGGGTGGATTTTTTGATGTAATATTTTATGAACCACTGGCTGCCATGGTTACCATTATGTCATTAATCTTATTTTTAACTATTAAAATAGCTTTTAACTGAATTTAATGAACTCGGAATTATCAATAAATTTGATTTCTCTGGTCCTTATTCATTAATTTTGTGTCTTTGCTTTACATTTGATTCACTCTTCTGAACATTTTAAAAGTCACAGCAACTTCAAATCCTCAAAATGTGCTATAGATAAATGGTAGTAAATGATATTTACAACTATGCAAAATACACAGAGAATACTACAAATGTATAATAGAAAGAAATACTACATTATATTACTACCACATGTGTAGAATGATTACATCATACTGTCTACACAGGAACTGGTACTAAGAAATTACCATTTGGAACACTGCCTATATTTTATTTTTCTCATTCCATATTGTCATATCATCCAATTCTCAAAATTTACAATGCACATGTCTATGTTGATATCAGCATCAAGGTTACCTGAATGATAAATAAGAATAATTAATTTTGAAAATAATAGTTTTCATTATATTTCAGGGAAAACTCAAAGGCAGGAAAATGAAAGTTTAGATTATTAAAAAGTGAAAAAAATTAAAAAATAAAAGTAGTACAGAAAGCAAATAATAATGTATATGTATGAACAGGTATAATACAAATGCACCTATGTTGGAAGAGAACCGATTCTGCCACACACAGCACTAACACTCAACTGTTAAGTAAACATCACTGAAGTGTTTATCCTACCCTGGAGCCCTATGCTTCCAAACAGTCCAGCAGACCTGACTTTGTCTTCTCAATGCATTTTCATTTGCTTTTAGCTATTCCCAGAGTGTGTTTTATACAATAACAACAGTTTTAAAAGAAGTCTTCTAACTTCGTGTATTGTTTGATATTAGCAGAATCTACCTATTAAGAAGGGAACGTCATTAATAAATATTATAACATCAATGACAGTCCAGCTAAGACTGAAAATATCAAAGTAAAATTAAATCAAAGGGGAAAAAATATCGAAGAATGATGTTCAAATTTCTGAGGCCTCCTTGTGAAGTAATGTGTAAGTTATTATTAAGAGACGCAGTCCATGGGTTTGGATCAGTGTTACTGAACATAAACATAGAAATGGCAGGTAATGGTGCTTGCTTCAGTAATTTGACTGCTCAACATATTAGAATATGAACAAGTGCTAAAATTAAGAGTTAGGAAAATGTCAGTAAAAGCTATAGTAGAAAGAGAGATGGAAGAGAGAGAGAGTGATAAAGAGAAATGCAAAAATGTGTATGTGTGCACACAGAAACAGAAAAAGAGAAATGGTGAGACTTATCAAAGTTTAAAGCATCAGGCAGAACATGAAACATATGTGGCAAAAATGTGGGAGTTTGCTTTGTTAAAGGTAAATTAAAATTTAAGCAAGTGCTCAAAAAAGTCTGTCTGATGAAGCAATCTATTTGATTAAGGATTCAGGGGTAGAAACTTTAAAGCTCGGTTGTTCAAAGGTTCGGCGATCTCAGAGTGGCTTTGCTCTGAGAGCAAGCAGGGATTATTTGAAACACCCCTCCCTTCTCCGATTTCTACAATTTGCGTTTCAAATTAAAGCCAGGAGACACCGAATAAAGCTTTTTTTTGGGGTGGAGGGAAGTGAGGGCGAAAATGTGGCATACAAATTATACTATCTGACATTTTAAAAAGTCTGATTACCGTTTTCCTCTCCATCTTTATTTTTTTTTCTGTTGCCTTATCAAAATTAAAGTTTCTGGTTGCTAAAATGAGAAGCGGTTGTTTTTAGATAAAACGATTTGCCAAAGGATAAGAATCATATCAAAGGTCGGCGTAATTGCGCAGTCCGCTTAGGGGCTGTGTGGTATAAATTCATCTGTGTTTTGCTAGAACATAATAGCTGGAGAGAGCCTTAAAACTGCTCACACTGCTACCCCTTTCTAACAGAAAGGAACAGAGACAGAGGAGCCAATAACTATTTTCTCAGGAGCTCTGTGAGATGCCGAGGTGCTAATGTTTCTAAACATAAAGGTTTGAAGTGGCACAGCTATTTTAACAACACTAATGCCCAAAAAATCCAGTGTGTAATCAGCGCTTCTGTGATTCATTTTTAATACAGCTATTCATCAACCAAAACTCACTTAGGAGTTTTCCATTTTTAAAACGTGCTTAGACTTTACCTGATGTTAAATGTTTTGTTTCTGGGAACCACCAAAAATATATTCTTTTTTGTTACTTTAGAGGATGCTAGAGATCTGATTAAATATAAGGGTGTTTTCCTCTTAGGCCATGAGAAACGCATTCCAGTACCAACAGACAAAACCCCATGAAATATTGCCGTGTGTTGGTTCTGGTTTCCAATAAATACAAAAGTTGAAACTAAATTTTTTCAATCCATCCTTTTAAATTAATTCACACGTATTTTGTGAACCTCACTTCTGAAAAATGGGGATTCTCAATTATTTACTGTACAGTATTTACTCATTTTTAACGTTAGTTGCAACAGCTTGAGAATGTGAATCATTTGACCAGTAGGTGGCGCCATAGCTCTTTGGTTACTTGAAAAGAATGTGGAATTTAAAATAGTTGAAAGAATTCTTCCCACCAGTGATAAAAAAGAAAAAAAAAAGGCTTTTTCCCCCCGTAGGTTTTATATTTCTGTTCTTTTCACACCACACTCAGATATGAGTGTATAATATTTGGGATTCACCTCACAGATTACTAGCAACCTGGCCTGCCCTTCTATGACATATGTGTTCTATTTACAATGCCATTTCAATTCTTAAATGCTACCACTTTAAAACATAAAGAGAAACTCACTAATCCTCTGCTTCAACTGTCTTCAAAACGCAAAAAACCGCAGAAAGCAGAAGCTATGCGTCCTAGGCTACCTACATGGAGTTTCAGAAATTAACTCATCTTCTATGTAAATTGATAGTAAACAAATTTATTTCGGCACAAATGTTTAAAGCAAAACTAGAGAATATAGGCAATTGTGTCTATTTTCCTTGATTCATAGTTTAATGTAAAATGCTTTCTCTTTTTTTTCCTCTCTCTCTTCTTGAAGAATTAGACCACAGAGAAGTGGCAGTCATTTTTCCTGACCAGTAACCTTCTTAATCTAATAACATTAGGTCCAATAACTATGCCATGCCAGCTGTTCGACCGTTTTGAAAAACGATCTTAGTAACAACATCTTAGTAACCCTTAGGGCTGAACCTGTTCTCACACAGTTCCTAGGGCTGCATTTCTCAAGGCTAAGAGTGAAGCCTTCAGAGCTGGCAGGAAGGCCCTCCCCACCCCCTGGTATCTATCTGCCTGACCGCTCTCAGCTGCCCACTGCAGCTGGCTTCTCTCCCAGCCCAGCATCAGTACTGTCTCAAATCAGGCTCAAGCTTCTAAATATGCCTACAATCTGAACTCAAATACTTTCATGGATTCTCTGCTCTTCTCCTGTGGGCTCTGACACAAATATCACCACTGCAGAGAAAGTACATGGATTCCTGGTCATTTTATTCCTTGTCGGTTTTCCTATCCATGTTCTTTGATTTCTTCTTTCCCATGGAATTTATCTACAACATCACACAGTATCTTTAAGTAGCTGGTTTGCTTTTTCATTGGATTACGTTTTTGTTTCTTATCATTTATCTCAGAAGATCAGAAGCCTGGCGTGGCCCCAGATCTTAGCTTCCTTGCATGTTTCCACCACCTAAAAGAGTCCTGGAAAGCTAATAATAGCTCAATAAATTAAATGTTCTTTTGTTTTAAATAAATTACCATTTTGTGAACTAAAAAGCTGTTTTTAAGATTTAATTAGCACGAAGTTTAATTCCCAAGTTACTTGTAGTGTATACAAGGTTTTGAGAATGTTTTCTTTGGTGGCTTCTTACATTCTTATGGTAATTGATGTTCATTGTAAGTAAAAATAAATGAAATATTAACAGCACGTTATTCTTTAGTTACCTGGTATATTTCTTCTTAAGATTCCTTGCTTTTGTTCTTGTTCTTTTTTTGTAATATTTTATAAAGTACATATAGTCACGCTAGTAAATGTTGAGCTTTAATTCCAACAGATAATCAGAACTTTTGATACAGAAATTATAGTGTATATCTCTAAGCTTGAGGAATGGGCTCAGTCTTGACAAGCTTATTAGCATGAAATGATCAACTCTGGATACTCTGTGCCACTCCTGTACAAGGAGAGTGTTGTGGGGAGGAATAAAGATTTATGAACAATCACATATCATTGATACCTTGTGATTTTCTGACCATAAACTTATTTCACCTTGGGTACATCAGTTAAGAGTGATGGTAGAAGAGATAGTAAAGATATGTTGCAGTTTTCCTGATAAGGGAATATTTATCAACAATCCCAACACTAGTTTGTAAGGAGAATGTATTATATCAAACAGCATTGTAAAAACAGAGGCATCAGACCTAAGACTTTGGAGTTATTCAAGACTAATGAGTACAAACTGTTAAAATCTATTAGAAGGAAAATGCATTATGAAAACTAAATCACTTCACTTTAACCTCATGCTGTATTCATTTATTCTGTTTGATGTGACTTTTTATTGTGAAGAATTGAAGTTTTATATTCATAAAGGCTATCTATGCACAAATTATTTGCACTAATAAAGTATTTGTTTTATAAGTGTCACTAGGAATCAAAGGAAGAATTCTGATTATAAAAAGGTAAAATTAATATAAAGCAATCATTTAAATATGATAATTTGATATTGCTCAGTATGAAATACTTTTCATGAATATTTAAAAAGTTAAAAAATAAGTCAGTAAGAAAAGTAGTTTCATGTCCACATGCCTGAAATTTTTAAAAATAGAACCTGGTGAAAAACCTATCAAATCTCAAGAATCACTCTCTCTTTCCTTGAAGTAGATCTGTATGTTTTACACAGGAGTGGAATTAACCACTAAGTAGTGTCTGGGGGATAGAAGGAATCATTTTTTAAAACACACTAAATGTTAACTCTACAAAAAGATGCTTTTGTAAATAAAATTTGAAAAGCAAAATGCAAAATATTTGCATTACAGCAGCATATGATTTTTATAGTTGTGTTTACCATGTGAGTGATCATATGGTATATTGTGACTTCACATGTTTCAGAAGAAAGGTCTGGATAAATTAGCCATATGATGAGGAAAATAAGCCAATAAGCCACCTGTAGTTTTGTTTGCACAACAATTGGAAACACACATAGCTCATTCTTCTGATTTTAGACAGCACAATCTGTAACACGACTAAACACAAAGCGAATAACCATAGATGAGCTCTCTGGCTGCAGCTATGCAGTGTTTCCTGGGCATAAGGTTTAAATCCACAGCAAGAGGGCTGTAGATGTTTGAGAAAATGCTAAGACAACAATAATACCTTTTCAAAGATTAAAATATGGCTCTTACCATGTGTACTATGAGCTTTCCTCATGAAGGAAAAGCAATATTTTTACGAGATTAGAAAATTTGACTACTCCACATAAGCATCATAATTAGACACATTCTTGAACAGATATAGACATTTTGTTTTAAAAATGAATATTTTTGTACCCTGTTGTTCACTGCAAAGAACAAGAAGATATGTTTTTATATCATGTAGCTTTGTGCAAAGAGGATGGAATTAAAGATGCAGACAAAAATCGTGCAATTTACTTTAATAAGGCTGTTCTGAGGGATTTAAAATGTTACTCTGCAAGAAAATAAAGAAATTGTCAAATGTTTGTATCTTTAAGAATTGTTTCAAACAGAAGAGTATTTAGGTCATCTTTTCTCAGTCAAGCAGCAGATTTCATTCTTTTCCCCATGTATTTTGAAGTGATATATTTAGTTAGCAATTTCATCTCTTTATTTGGTGTAGCATGAGTGATTGATGCTTGGTGACATCGCATAAATCGCAGTGTATGTCAAACTGTGGCAAAGCAAAATGGAAGGAATCTTGCCATCATTACTTGACCTTTACTTTAATATTGCTCTTATCACACTGCCACCTAATTTGGGGACTCTACTGAGAAATGCAGTGCTTGCCCTCAAATTATATACAGGGGGAAATAACAGTCTGTTAGCAGACTTAATGTCCATAAACAAGTTACAGTTATTCTTTATTCTTTAACAGTCTTGTGTCTATTTGGGAAGATATAATTCACAAAGAAGGAGGAATTATTCCTCTCTGAGAGTACCTCCATTTGCAGTAACGCTTTTTGCATTTTTAGAGTAGAATCAGAACAATATAGCTTGACTAACTTAACTAATAAGGGAAGCCTAGAAAATAGGCGATGTGATATGAAAATAGTTCTACACTCAAAAGCACAAATGTTTTACTTTTCACATGTAAAAATTTAGTTCCTTGAAGGACACTGAATTAAACTCAGTTATTCATTTTCAAACAGTGAAATGTATTCATTATTTGCAATGTATTGGGGGAAAAGTCATCACTGGGTTAGGAATATGACGGGAATATTTAATAAGTATAAATATATTTCATTCTAATTATTTACAATATTTAGTAACAGTCAAAGCCCTTTCTCATGTTGATTTTTAAAATTAAATTTACACTACATCATATACTCTTCCTAGAGGCACTAACGTAATTTGTATAAAATATTTATTGAATATTCTTACCTACTACTCCTACTGGCTAAAAAAATTATTTTTTTCAAAATTGCTATAGCAAGTTCATACATACCAGTTCCTCTTATTATGCTAAATAGAGGTACTTTTATTTAAAGTTGAAGAATTCAAAAAAAATTTTTGCACAGCTGGGATTTAGCTCAGTGGCTTAAGTGCCTGCCCGGCAAGTGCAAAGTTGTGAGTTTGATCCTCGGGCCCAAAACAAAACAAAAAAACAACAAAAAAGTTATACCCACTTTATGTTAACTAAAACTAAATAGCTATCTCTTTTGTTTCAGCGGCTGTTAAATTGTAGAAAATACATAAAGCAAATGTTTCTGAGCTTCAGACCACAGGCAGTGAGAAGTGGATACGGAGGGGGCTGGCGCAGGCGCTCGGGCTTTCTGTCCCGGAAACCGACCACGGTGCAGGAAGTCGGAGTGCAGTGAAAGCGCAGCACTCTGGCTGAGCTGAAGAATATTGGACTCACGGCCCCTGAGGTGGCTGAAATAAGTAGGGTAGGTTACTGGAAAGAAGAAACGCTGAGAAGGAGAGCTCAGAAATCTGCAGAGGCGTCCTTCTGTTTGCATGACCCAGGGCTGATCCGGACATATGGAGGCTCCGTGAAGGCCAGTAGCAAGCTGCTGCTGAAGCACTGAGAGATGAGAAGTTCTGTGGAGTCTGAAGCACGGAGAGACCTGGCTGGGGTTGGAGCCTGGCTGGGGTTGGAGCCTGGCTGGGGTTGGAGCCTGGCTGGGGTTGGAGCCTGGCTGGGGTTGGAGCCTGGCTGGGGTTGGAGCCTGGCTGGCTGCTAAAGGTGTTTCTGGACTCCCGGTGCTGTCACGTGAGACTAGAGGTGCGTCAAATCTTGGGGTTCATGGATGAACATCAGTATCTTTGAATAAAAGCTATACCCTAGGATTAGGGAGAAAAACTAAAATAGACATAGTTGACCAAAAAATAAAAGAGAGTCTGAGAGTATGAAAATAGGTCAGTCATTTTGTTGCTGTCCAGACAAACCTGGCCTTGAAAGTGCGCTGGTCTTCCTGCCGCTTGTCATTCACAGCACTCCTTGTTTAAGGAAGAAAGAAAAATTAGATATAAGAGGGGCAGAAACTATAATCCACCATAAAGCCTAACACAGACAAGGAGGCAAGTAAGCTATGAAAACAAACAGGAAAAAGATCAATAAACAGTAACAGAAAAAACTGACCAAGATAAAAATTGGCATAGGACAATGAAAATAGCTATGGTAATTTCACTGCAGACGTGTAAGAAGGTGTAGGAAAGCCACTCCTAATGAGTAGAGCAATTACAGTATTTAAACATTTATCAAATTAAACTTTTACAGATTTTTTAAATGTAAAATGAAATAAACAGTAAACCAGATTTGAATAAGAGCAAAATGGCCTCCTCACAATATTTGATCAATGGTGATACAAAGAAAAATATATAATATTGTCAAACTGAACGCAAAACTATATTGCATTTGGACATTACCAAGAAGTTCAACATTTTTGTAAGAGTTCAGAATTTTGGGAAAACAGGAAAATTTTTAAACAATATTACTTTTTAAAATTTGATAGCAGCATACTCACAGATTCAAAATATTAAACTTCAAGCAGAAAAAAATATGAAGATGAGTTCAACAGAATCCATCATTATCAAACTGCTGAAAACTTGTGATAAATAAAAACCATCAAACAGAAATAAGAACCATGATTTACAGAGGCATAAAACTCTCACTGGATTTTTTTTTTTTTTTTTTTTTTTGGCGCTGTTTCCCCTGATACTGAGGATTGAACCCAGAACCTTAAGCTAGGTCCTTAGCCTTTTGCATTTATTTATTTTTTCCATTTTTAGGAAGCAAGGTGTCCAAACTGACTGCAAACCTGTTCACCTCTCATCTCAGACTCTTTCCTGAGTACCTGGATTACAGATGTGTGTCACTTACACTCAAAATGGAAAGTTATTTTTAAAATAACACAAGAAAAAAAATGCTTACATTATATTTCTACATATCTAAAACACTTTTTCTAAAATAAATGCCCTATTTGTCTCCCTAGTGAAATTGGTGAGCATTATTTTTTTAAAGTAACCTTTTTAAACCTGCAGAAATAGCCCTAATAACAAATATCAGATAATGAAATATCTCTTCAAGACATCTACACATTTTAGTGAGGAAATTAAAAGTTTCAGATAATTGATCAATATTACTCTTCTGTGTTCAGTGAAGCAGAGACTCCAATCCAGGCAGAATAAGAGTCCCCAATCTCCACCTGGCTCCCAGCTAGAGGACTCTCTTCCCAGGAAGAAAAGAACAGATCTTATTTTGCTACCAACTACCTATCACTGAGGTTAGGCAATGCCTTTCTGCTCAAACCCACATGTGGAACACAAGTTGTGCTTTAATATTAGATTTTCACAAACAAAGGGTCCCTGTAGTCTTTCACCTAGCTAGTGGGGTGGTGGATCCCCAGAAAAGGGAGCAAGAGAAGACCGTAGACTGTGGCCCACCTTTCCCCTAAGGCTCAGCTCCTAAAGCAGGGGACAGACTGTGAAAGAAGCCTGCCAATCCCCAGCCACAGAAGAACAAACAGCAATGCTAAACGTAATTGTGTAATTATAAAAGACAACATAATAGCTTATTTTCTTTCTTATTTTTAACTGATTAAAAAACCAATTATAAGTTCAAAACAGAGTTATGAACAAGGAATACTTCAGGTAATAATGTGTGATGTTTAATTTTATTTTGTGTTGCCTCGAAAGAATAAAAACCATTGTCAATACATGTACTTAATTATACTTCTTCAAAATCTATAAAATTAAAACAGATAAGAGTGAAAGGAAAAATATAAAAACTGTAACAGTTATGAATTTCAAAATGTGTATTATTATTTGGAAATAAAGTACATAAATGGCAAGTCTATACAGAAGTTGAGTAATGTTCTCAATCTGTCTTGGTTACTTTTCTCTCATTGCTGAGACAAAATACTTGCTGCTCAAAATTAAGGAAAGAATAGTTTATTTATCTTACAGTTACTGGAGGTTTCAGTAAAACATCAGCTGGTTCCAAGGCAGGATGGCCTGAGGCTGAGACTACACTTCCAGGCAGCAGGCAGAGTAAAAAGAGGACCGAGCAAGCCCTTTTCCTCCCTTACAGGGCCTGCAGGGTACTCCACCCCAACCCAGCCTCACTCTCCCCTCTCGCTCCTCGGGCCAGGGCAGGAGCAGCCCTGGAAAAGTCTCTGTGCCCTGCTCTTGCACAGGCTGAGGATATTTACAGGGTAAGGGCCCGGATTCCCCCTGAGTCTCTCAGGTAAACTGCTCAAGCTGACACCGTGCTGACACCGTGTAACCACCACCACAGAATCACATCAGGAAACTGACCGTTCTACCCCCAAATAAAAATAAAATAAAAGCTACATTCATTTCAGCTCTACAAAGAACATTCACTAAGGTGAGTCATACTCTGTACAATAAGGGAAATAGATTAAGAATACTAAAGTTTGTGAGTTCAATCCCTGGTCCAAAAAAATAAATAGATAGATAGATAGATAGATAGATAGATAGAATACCAAAGCTGTGCAAAGTTCAGAATCTGAGCAGAATAGAATTACACTGAAACTTTAACAAAAGCAAAATTAAAATATTCTCAAATATTAAAAATTAAGTAATGTACTTATAAATAAATCAAGGGCAAAGAAGGAACATAAAGAAAATTAGAAACTGTTTTGACCTGACTTAAAATGAAAAAAAAAAAAGCATTAAATTAAAGGGGCACATCTAAACAGTTCTTTAGAGAAATACTATAATATTAAAATGGTCATATTTTTCAAAAAGTAAAGTGAACAAATAACCTTCAAAAACTAAAAAAATCTGAGTAAATGAGCCCACTTTGATAAGCAGAAGGACAATTAGAAATACAAGAGTAGATGCCAATGAACTAGAAAATAAAATTACGATCTTACAAAGTTTTAAGGACCAAAAAACTGTAATGTTCTAAGTTATCTGGATAGAAATGAGACAAAATTCAAATTTCCAATATTAGTAACAAAAACAGAGACATCAAAGATGAACAAATTTCTTAGGCATTTATTTTGGTGTTATTTGAACTTTTAGTATCATAATTCTTTGAAAACCAAATTTTTTTCTTTTTTATTAAAAAAAAGGATTAAAATAAAACAGAATTTTTTTTAAATATAGGAAGTTAACACTGGTTAATATATTGCATATTGTTATCTTGAAAGTAGTTGCTCAGATTACAGGATTTTGGCATGAAAAATGATCTAACAATCAGACAACGGAAACACAGACTGATGAACTGACAGAAGCAAGTAGTATAGTTATCTATTGTGTATAAATTTACAAACACATATATATGTATACATATATAATCTTTTCCCTCCCAGTTGCTCTTTCCTTTTGAGCAAATGGATGCAATTAAAAACCATACTCATAAGTGTAATAAATCAGTACAATATTTATGTGTAAATATCATACTGTCTCCCTAGTGTAAACAAAAACAAAGAACAAATAAGATCCAAAATGTACAGTAGATATTGTGTAAATGAAAGGGAAAGAAAGTGAAGATCAAATTGTTTTCAAGGTTATATATAATTCTTTACTACTTAGATCAATTTAAGTATAATCTCTTTTCTCTGTGTTTTAAAGCCAAATATAAAAACAGCAACAAACAAATAAATGAAAACCAAAACAAAACCAAACAAAACACAAAAACACCTAACAGACTAGGCAAATTAAGGTAGATGTATATACTCAGACCAACTATTTGTAAATTGTATAATACAAATTCAAGCAAGAAGAACTCCTGGAAGAGATGGGGCATTAAAGTAATATGGATGAGAAGGTGATGTTTCCCCTTTTGAAATCAACTCACCCAACCTGCAACTTCCCAGCCTGTAACCTTGATTGCTGATCATCCAAAGCTGTGTGTATTGATTCTGTAAATTGCCTGACTCAGAGGTAAATGTTTCATTCAACACAACTCACCTTATCTGGAGGACCAGAGGATTCACTGAGCAGGGCTACAGTGACCAGGTGCTTTTGCCTAAATTTAGGACCAGTCAGAGGGTCCATCCCAGTCACAGAGCTGCGTGTCAGGTTAGTGCAAATCTGGGTTTCTACTGCTTTGCAATAGCCTGTTCTGTGCAGCTCTGTGGGGTTCACTTCCTCACAGGTCTGATTCTGAAAAGTCTCACTTGTCTGCAGATTGAGTAGCAGACAGAAAAAACTGTGACTGAAATGCATGAAAAGATCAAGATGAACAGGAAAAAAAAATTACTGGACTGTTGAATGTAAGTAATAAACAGTTAAGGCAAAATATTTCTTGGAAATGCACATTATATAACTAAATAAGGGTAAAAATAGCTTGCAAAGCTAATTTACTTTTTTAAAAAGTAGAACATGCCATCTAGGTAGACAATTTGCTACCTAGATGGCATGACTGCCAAGCACTTTTATGTCAGTGTTGGCACTGTAGCCAGGGGAAATTTAGAGTGCCAAGGAGGAAAACTGAGCTGAGCTAATGCTGACAATTGCTTAAACTTAAACACTAATGCCAGTTTGCTCTTCCATCACAATAAAGTGAAGAGAGGGCTAACATTAAACTCTTATCTGATAAACAGTGTTGCTGTCTGCATCGAGTTATTGTGAACTCCTCATCCACCCCTCTTCATTTATCCTGCCTCGTGTATAACTGCTGGGCACGAATCCAAGCACCTAGCTTCTAAAACAGGAAATCTGGGAGCTTATTTAGAATCCTACTCATATGATCCTTACATGTGTTCGCTGTATCATGCCAGAATTGGCTGCTAGCTCTTTATTAATGTTTTGTTTCAACTTTATCTTGTTCTAAGTCTGTTATTAATTCTGCCAATCTAGTGATGAATATTGGCCAGATTATCACAATAGCTTGTTTGTTAACAGGGTCTTCAAAATCAAACTAAGAGTTGTACAAAGAATGAATATTGCAGTTGCAATTTTAATCGTATTTTCCTTCTATAAGATGCTTCTGTTAGTCTTCCAGTCTAGTCATAGGTTCCTTAATCAAAAATATACCGCCCCAGTAATCTTTTCATGAATTATTGTGTTAGATATTTATCTTCAATCAAATTTGGTGTGAACTGTACTGTACTCCTTTCTATGAAATTTTCTACTTTTCACATAACTTGTAAGATTTTTGAGAAGAAAGTTATTGGCTATATAGTACTGGGTACCAAAAAAGAAGAATTCTTTCAGAACACTTTTCAAAATGAAAATACAATTTCCTGAGAAATTTCCAGGAATATATACTTTATAAACCTTCATGCTCAATAACATAGAAACAGAATCATCACTTGGCTTACTTATTGCGGGCTGTGTGGAAAATACATGGATCATTTTGTGCCTCCTGTAAGACTGTGTTTTGATTTCAGGAAGCTTTAACCCAATGGGAAATCTCTGGAAGTGGTAAATGCTAAACCTCAACATCTATTTGCAGCAAGAACTTACGTATCAGCTTTAGATGACTTATTAAAAATATATGAGACTAATGTGTAGACTGATAGGAATAGAGATTGATATAGTAACTTATAATTACTAATAATTTCTTTTCAAAATACAAAACTTAAAGGGAATTCTGCACAGGTAAACAAGAGAAAGAGCCCACCTCTTCCGACTGATAGTAGGGAGAGTCTGGCACTAACCAATCTAGTACTTTCTCCACCTCTCTGCACTTCTTTCTGCCATTGGGAGGAAATCAGCAGTGAATGGGCTGGAGGAGAAAGCAAAGGTGGCTTTCCAGCTGGAAGTGGTAGTGTAGGCCTGTAATCTGGAAGCTGAGTCAGGAGGATCCCCATGAGTCTGAGGTCAATGTGGGCTAAATAATAAGATCAAGGGCAGCCAGGACTACACAGGGAGATAACACACACACACACACACACACACACACATCATCATCATCATCATCATCATCATCCCAGTTCTTCCAGGACTCTGGAAAGCAGAGTTCTACATATTCTCTTATGAGCAGAGGAAGGAATGAATACATACACTACAAAATAAAATTTTGGTTCATTTCAATTTCACAATAATTCTGGAATCCTATATAAGTAGAATAATTCCCATGTCACAGAAGGAGGAATTGTGTTATTATCCTTATCACAGTTGATCTTAAAGATTTTTCCTGAGGTGCTGGAACCCAAGGCCTTCCACATTCCAGAGAAACACTCTACAACAGTGCTATACCCCAAAGTTATAGCTATATAATTTTTTGCTTAATTATAAAATGGCTTCTAATTCCCTATGGATAATTTATGTAAAACTTAATTATAGAACAAAAATAAATAATGGTGTTACTAAAATGAAAGTATAAACTTTATTGACCAATGGAGAGATGATATTTTTATGTCACAAAACCAAAAATTTTGAAAGACCACAATAGCTCCACAGAAATTCTGGAAAGTCTTAGAAAACAAATTATTCACTCTAAGAGTATAAATTGCCACAACTCATCTGAGAGATGAGAACCATAAAGAAAATGTATCTTCGATAGATATGAGTGCAAAAAATCTACAGTGTTTGCATTAAGAACAACCACAAAAGGAAATTTTCACAGAGACTGTGTTTTTAGCCATTTTTACCTTCATATTACCCTCATTTTATTTATTTATTCTATTTTGCAAGCCTCCCTGATGTTAAGTTAAAGAATGACTTCTCTGAGGAAAGCCAGTCACCACGCTGTAGGGACAGCAGGCAGTCTAAGGAGAGGCCCATGTATTGAGGACTTCATGGTTCTCATAAACTGCTACATAAACACTGAGGATTCCTCCAATCATCCTGTAGTTGAGCCATGTCAGTCTAGACCATCTCATGTGAGATTCTGAGCCCAAATCCCTCAGTCGCATTTCACTTGAATTTTGATCCATTGAGACTGTTGTCTAAACATGGTAAAATCTACATTCATTTCCTGCATTGTAATAGGTACTCAATACAGAAATAAAAAAGCCGTCAGAATGTCATAGAAGATAGAAGCTAATGACAATTTGAAAACTGTAAGGCAAGTAGATAAGTGAGATAGACAGATAGAGATGGGACTGAGAATATGTGAATGAACAATTGAAAGTGAAGAAAACTTAGATTTCAAAGTGCTCTCTGTCCTCACTACCCAAAAAGAAAAAAAGCAAAAAACAATGTTCATCATCATTCTGTCCAAAGACTGAAGCCTTGTTCTTAGGATGGATGGTGGACTCTAATACGTCAGATAAAGCTATGCAAAGATATGCTCAATTCACATAAAGTGACTAAATAGAAATCTACTTTGTGATTGGCAGGAATCCACCCCCTCTCTCTAGATATGGTAAGAATTCTCATAGAATTGTGTATTATAGGTTTGCCTCCACTCATGTTGAGTACTTATAGAGCCGAATCCTCTTTTTGGTACCAGGGATGGAACTCATGACCATGTGCTTGCAAGGCAGGTGCATATGGCACTGAGCTAAATCCCCAGCCCCTATAGAACCAAATACGGTGAAATAAGCTTCGTGTCAGCAGAGAGAACAGAAGAGATTGTGGGTATTAGAGGTCAAGGCTGCACCCTGCACACCGAGCATGGCATATTTTCTAAAAACTTCATAACTCGAAATAGTAGCAAAGATAGATGTTTCATTTGGACATAAGTAAATATAAAAAGAAAGCTTAAAAAGACAGAACTGGAACTTGGGAGTGCCAAGGAGTATTGGGCGGAAGACTGCTTATCTCGTTACCAGCATTTAATTCTACATAAATGTTTATACTCGGCATATGCTACTATTAGAAAACATTCATTAAAAGGATCATGGTAAACTGGTTAAAGTGCAAGTGTGAAGGAAATTCCCTTGCCAGCTAATGTGACAGTCAACAAGACTAAATTCACTTACTCAAAGAATTCATTCATTCCTGGGGAAAGAACATAACAATGTGGTCACATTTGAAAGTAAACGATTTAGGGGCAGACTGCATTTTCTAGCCTCTGCTGGTTTCATGCTAAATCTTATTTCTGAGCTAGATGCATTGTATTCTTATCTTCAAAAAGTAATGTAACACCATTCAGTTCATGGAAAATTAGAACTGAGAGAGCCTGTAAAGTGTTTTGACAGGACCTGGTACATGATAAGTCAATGCATATGAGCTATATATTTCACTATGAAATGTTTACTAAGTGGTTTTCTATACATCACACCACTTTAAGTCCAGGTATAAAACACACAAATCAAACAAGAATAGTTTCCACTTGTGGAGGTGGCAGTAAAAACAAAACCCAAAGAAGAAAAACTACCAGATATTTTTAAAAAGAACTTTACTACTGCTTTAGAAATCCAGGTCCTAATAAATGATCAGGAAATACTGCTGTGTGAGTGTATGCATGTGTGTGTGCATGTGTGTGCTTGTGTGTGTGTGTGTGTGTGTGTGTACTTTTTAAGTTATCATTGCTCTCCATATTAGTCAACCTGGTCTTGCATAGGTGTCTTAAAAGACAGAAAAGTATTCCTCATAATTCTGGAATCTAGAATTCCAAGGTCAAGGTTCTAGGTGACTTGATTTGGAAGGACTGTCCTTGCTTATGGATGGCTATCTTCTTTTTTTGGTATGGGGGATTTTGGGGACAGTGAAAGGTACTCTTCTTCAAACAGAATCTCTAGGCTGGCTTTGGATTTAGTATGAAGCCCAGTGTGGATTTGAACCAGTGATCCTCCTGCCTCTGCTTCCTGCATGTTAGGTCACCATGCCCAGACGAGATGCCTAGCTTCTTACTGATTGTTCACAGGATCTCTTCTCCATGTTCACACAGAAAGAGTGAAGGACCTCTCCAGTGTCTCTTCATAAAAGGATATATATATATTTAAACAAGTTCTCACTCTATGGCTCCACATAACCTTAGTGACTTCTCTAAATGTCCTATTTTCAAATACAGTTATATTGAGTTTTGCGGGTTTCTTTTTTCTTTGGTATTCTTGAAAGAACCTAGGGGCACTCCACCATAGAGCTACCTCCCCAGCCCTTTATTTGATTTTTTATGCTGAAACAAGATGTCACTAAGTTGTCCAGGCTGGCCTCAAACTCATGATCTTTCAGCCTCATAAGTGGCTGGAATTATGCGCATGAACCACAGTACCTGGCTGCTTGAAGCTTGAATTTTAGGGTCTTCCTGCTTGAGTGGGAAGGGGGGAAAGTCATTCAGTCATCAGCACAAGCGTAAGAAGGTAAACTTTCTAAGTAGGGCAAGTGTAAGGAAAAAATCTGACTGCGTATTGGTATATTTCAGAAAGTAAACTAAAAGCCAGTGTGAAAATCAGCAGCTGTAATGGAAAGGATCGGAGTGTGGTAAGATCATGGTTTTGAGATTTAATTTTAGTTATGAGGAAAATCATAAAATGCATAAAGCTTGCTGATAGTACAATGCAATGTGTTTAAAAAATAGTACTGTGCTAGCTTCATTGAGAATAGAGGGTGATCATTAATATACAAAAAGGTCATCAAATATGGAAAGTAAGTGATAAATAAGCAAAAGTATGAGTAATGTATTTACAGAATTAATATTAATTGCAGTATATTTTAGCTCCCTTTATTAATAGACAAATGTAATTAAAATAGCAATGGAATATCACTTTTATTACATTACATTTTGTTAAAGGGAACAAAGTTAGGCTGAAAAAAATCCAATGTGTATTGCAAGCGATACACGATAAAACAGAGAAACCCAGCCTGAGGCTCTGAGTCTGAACACACGGAAAAGATCAAGGGAACAGGTCTTGTTCTCCTGTTTCCAATTCTCGGCTACCAATGACCACATGGGAAATGCATCAGGTTGCTTTTTGTCACAAAACTGAAGGAGTTTCTACTGACAATTGTCTTCCATCTGGGCTGCCTTAATAAACACAAAGACTGCTGAACTTATAAATAGCGGAAATTTATTTCATAAAGTTCAAGAGAACAGAAGTTCATTTTTAAGGTGCCAGGATAGGCCTGCTTCCTGGTTCACATCTTCTGGCCTTGTCCTCCTGTGGGGTAAAGGGTGGGGACCCCTCTGAGTCCTCATTCAGGAGGGTACTAATCTCGTTATTCAGGGCTCATCATTTTCCAAGGTTTCATAGGAGTTAAAATTTCAAGGCATTTTAAGAGGACACAAAGATTGAGATCACAGCAGCAATTATTTGAGCATGATAGGGAAGCTGCCGTGGGAAGAAAACTAATCCTCCCGAAATGAACTCGTAGGTTCCATGCAAGGCAAATAGCCATGGCCTAATGCCAAAGTCCTTAAACTAGGCGGTAGGAATCAGTGGGAAGAAAACTTAGTCACTCCTCTCTTTCATCAACTCTGGACAAAAGATGGGACTCTCTGTGCAGGAAAACCAGAAGCAGCCACTTGGAAAACTAGGAAGGATCAATTCACATGCCAAAGAAAATGCTTGAAGAAGAAACAATGAAGAATTCCTGGGGTCTTAATGCCTGAGACATATGCCTAATGCAGAGAAGCATGAGACTTATGAGAGAGATTTGCATTTTGTAGTGGAAATACTTGCATTTAATTTTTAATGGTGCAATTTATACTTGGTATATTATTCTAAACCAAGAAAATATGTAAAACAAAGTAGTATTGAAATATATTAATAAGTTTCAATTACAGTTCAGAAAAACTGTCTTAAGAGATGTTTGGTAAGTCCAGGAATCCTTTGTTATATTAATTACAGTGTTATTTACATTAAGAAAAGTTGGAGATGGTTGCATATTATGAAGCTACTCAAATTGTGTTTTCACAAAATAGTATATTGATGCAGCTATCTCCTCACATACATCCATAAGACCAAACTGTGCATATTTATAATTAAACTGTTTACATAAAAGATTACTTATTCATAAATGTGTGTATGTTAAAAAGAAATCAGTTAAACTTTTTACTATAATAATCTCAAGAAGGAAGAATTATTGGTGACATTTAAATATATTCTAATTTTCACAAATTTGAAAGAATCATTTCTCATATTCTTTGTGTTATTTGCAAAATGAAATATGTATCTTTCCTTTTGTACAAGCTTCAAAAACATTGCAATATAGGAAAGCTATATTTTGTTTTAAGAAAAGCATTTTTAGGTATACTACATAGCTGAAAGTTTGTAAAAATCAAACTTAAAATTATTCCAGAGTAATTTTTTTCTACAGAGAAGATAATTTAAAAAACCAGGATTAGAATATTGACATTTCAATCATTATATATGATACTATTATGATGTATTTTTTCTCTAATGCTTTTTATTTCATCTAAAGAGAGGTATCTAAATTCAAAATGTGACCTTCTTCCCAGAAATTATAACATACTTGACTGAATTCCAAAGCCTTGTTGCCTGACAGAACTTTTCAGAATTTGCAATGGTATTGCTGGTTAATGAATTCTTATATGATTTAAAGTATAATTTAAAGTATAACAACAGTGAATAACAAAATAAGCATACATGCTATTACTTTTCTAGACAATTATAATGCACATGAAAGAACAGTGTGAACTAAAACAGGTACTGATAACTAAAGAAAAAATGAATATTTCCATTTACCATTTATATGGCACTAATTATATCTGGTCTGCTAGTTTATGTATTACAACAGTCTTGATAATAACAAAAATTAGCATCATATATACTCTCATTTTATAAAATGGGATTACTCTGCACAGCATAGTATGACACACTACCTCCTGGTGTCCTCTCTCACACACAAACACACACACATACACACACACAGAGTTTTCCTCCTAATCACCTATGCTGCTGTTTTCAGAGTTAACCCTATAACATCTGTGTGTTGGTCGTGCAGTCAATAATACTACATATTACCTATGTAGTATATGGGAATACTTATGGATAATACAAACACATTTAAATGTACGTAGACCAGTTATTTTCTATCTTTTTGCTAAAAGTCATCTAATTACAATACTTAGGACATACTGACTGGCTCATAAATCTATTCTTATGGACTGAAATTTAGGAATTTCATCACATGAAAATTCTCCTTAGAACGTTTCTACCTGAACTGCATTCTAACTTCTATTTGTTTTACTTATATACAAGTAAACACTTGTGGAAGATATGAATTTCACAAACTTCTGGTACTAATATTTCTGATAAAAATAAAAAATGGAGGCAAAGAGGAAATCTAGCTTTTCTTCTGAAATTATTATGACACATTTAGTAAAAGAAAACTATTTCTCATCGTTGGCATATTTTATTTTGGAAAACAATGAGCTAGCTCTCCAGATATGTTTACACCTCACTAGAAGTGATTTAATGGAAATTTATATTGGCTTTTGTTGTTGTTGTTGTTTTTGTGTGTTTGTTTTTTTGTGCTGGGGATTGAACTCACAACCTCACGTTTGCCAAGCAGGCACTTAAACTCCTAGCCCTCAGAAATTTATGTTTTAAATAACTTATGGGATTAGGTCTAAATTATTATCATACATGTGAAACGATGGTGAAATGTTTGCTTTTCAAAACAAAATAGAAGCACCAATTACGAAGATTAATTAAATATGGGAAAAGACTTACTAATACTTTTTCCCTGTAGATAGAATTCTAAAATTTGGGATCTGTTACAGTTTGAATGCATTACCTCCAAAATTTATATGCTAAAAAATTAACCCTAATACAGTGGTGTAGAGAAGGGGAGCCGCATGAAGGTGACTAGATTCCAAGGGTCACACCTTTGTAATCAGATGAACGCTATCAGAATAAAGTCTAACCAGAATGAGTTAGTTCACTTCTGCTTTTCTGCCACTTGAAGAATATTTTTTCTTTCCTCCAGAGGATGTAGAATTGAGATTGCTACCTTGCAAGCAGAAACAGGGCCTTACCAGAAGTCTAAATATCTAGGCAGTTTGATATTAGATCTTTTAGCTTCCACAACTATAAGTAAAAATTTTGTTCCTTATAAATTACCACATCTCAGATATTCTGTTACAGCAACACAAAATGACTAAGAGAGCATCTCACTATATTAAAATGTTAGCTGCTTAAATCTGTTCTCTACTGTTAGTGTAGGTATGTCCTGAACAGAACACAAAAATTAATTCTTAGAAGTGTTCAAGAAAGTAAGTTCAGTCAAAGAAATAAATTCTTACTGCTAGAGACTGACATTGATAGGAAATACATTCCTCACCTTTGTATCAATTACATTTGACTTTTCTATGATAACCCTTACTTCAGTTTTATATCAATATAAATAATTCAAATTATATTCTTTCATTAAAACTTCATAATAAATAGAAAATTTGGACTTATAAATAAAAATTGATCAAGGTTGCTGTGGTCATCTTTATCCATAAATCAACCTATAATAACTCAGTACTTAAGTGGAAATGTGAACATTTCCAATGTTATATTTCTAGAAGCAAAAGGTGCTTAACAGATGGAGCAATATTGAACTTTACCCATAGTTACATTCATCTTATGCGCAAGTCCATGCAGTGAGCAAGCCAACTTGACAGTTTAATTCCACATTAGGATAATGCTTGGAAGGGTAATCCTATTCACACTGCAGGATGAGATGCCTGCACAGTAGCTTTGGACTATGAAATTGTTAGCTATAAATTCTGAGCTGGCATTATGAGCTTCTTAACTTCTCAACCAGCTTTTTCTTAGCATCTTATTGCCAAGAGTTGGTTATTTGTTCCATAAATCCACCTAGGCTGTTATATTTTTCTTTGCGAAATCATTTGGCCAATGCTCAAAGTAATGAAATCTGCTTTTAAAATGGATTATCTTAATCTGTACGTAATAGTCACACATATGTAAAAGATATGGACTGAGTTATAAAATGATTGGTTTTGTTTATTAGAGTGATTTAAAGAATGCAAGAGTTTCTTTCTTTTTGTTACTGCTCTTCTGAGTGAAGCTACATGTTCCCAATATTTTTAAAAATGAAAATCAGAAAGGAAATTAAAATAACTACTTGTTTACTTGTTTTTTATAACACAGCATTTAACTAGGACTGTTGTGCCTAGCCTCCTGCCCTGCAGTCTGTGGTGGACAGAGCTGACCTCCGCACTCTGCCGCCTTGGTGACCCTACCTCAGCACGAGAAAGGGAGTGGCAGGGCTGCGAGCCCACCTTCCCTGCCTTCTCCTGTCTCTGGTTTCCCCTTGCCACGTCTTCCCCTGCAGGCAGACGTGCTTTAAAGCCCAGTCTCTTAGCTCTTAATTCTTACCTTTCCAAATGAAGATGTTAAATAAATTGGAGACCAGATCTAAAAAAAATCAGTGACCAGAGAGGGCCAGTTGATTTTCAGAAATGATCACAAACTTGCTTGATTTGCCAGCCTAAGGGAAATTTAACTTGGATTATTTCTTATAAATGCCTATGTTAAAGAAAAACAGAGTTTACATGCAACTAGCAAAACGCTGTCACAAATTTATAAAATTAGAACTGCCCTACGGAAGAGGCCATATAAGGCAACTAGGTAACTACAATCGAAAGTCTTCATTTCCAAAGTCATTCTGTCAGAGCTTTTCTCCCAGTTTTCCCTCAGTGGACAACTGAACCGTTTGGGGTGTGGAGGCCCCCGATGTATGAATTGTCACTGCGAGCGGAAACCATCTCTTGAAGTGAAATCAGTTATCAGGGCAGCTAAGCTCCCAAGAAGCGGGTGCTCAGGGCCACGGCTGTGCACAGGTACAGCTGTGTTATAAGGACAGTGGGGCGTAATGACCCTAGAAAGTCCTGTCAGGGTTTCTCACTGTCCCTAACCACTGCTGTTTCTGCTTCTGAAATCATGTTGCTTCGCTTTGCCCAGCAAGAAACAGAATAAAAATAAAAGCAAAGCCTTGCTCAGGGCTGTGAAGAGACCTGGAGTGCCCAGTGGAGAGGCTGGCACATATAGATGTGCTAACACTCCATGTCTGGGTGGCTTTGTTTGGGAACCCGTCTATCTCTTGCCTCATCATTACTCTAATAAACTCTTTAAAATTTTATTGTGCTGTTTAGTTTTTTACAGAAAAAAAAAAGGTGACTGCCTGGGATCCCAAGTCCTGCCATCTCTTTCAGTTGCTCTCTTGAGAGCGGTTGATGGCTCTCTTGAGAGCAGTTGGTGATCTCAATAATTTATGGCTATCTTTCAAATCACTGTCTCTATTCATTCCCATTTATATTAGTTTGATGTTAGACAATTTATAGCGATAAGGTGTATAATTGATATTTTGACTATATTGATTATTAATTAATAGACTAATCTTTAAGAAGAATGTCATAGTCAAGGAAAACATTGAATAGAAAACCCCACATGGCCCTTACTTTCCCTGAACACTGATTCTGTTAGTTTTATTCTTGTTTTACTTTCATTTTTCAGTTTAAATATCATTAAATCTGTCTGTAGTTGTATTGGGGGAGAATGAATCTTCACAGTGGTCACGGCTAAGAACAGCGGTTTTGTTTTAGAAATGTAAACTTCAGTAATAAAGATATTCCAAAGCTTTATAACAAGAATTTTTAGATTCTTTTCAAACACAGTAGGATAGTTTTATCATCTATGAGGTATTCGTCTATGGGGAAAGAGAAAGGCAGCTTGTGTGTGATGTTTTTGCCAAACTTCTTGGTCTATGGCTTCCTTCAAAACCTTTCCGAGTGTCTTTATTAAGAACATGATTTCCTTCATTATTTCAGATTTTAATAACATGTATTGGAAAACCTAAATGAATAAAATACTATTTAGATTAATATTAGAAGTTCGCACTTTGTCATTTATTTGAGCTGTAATTCTTACCTGGTCAAACTATACATAGGTTTAAATGTTATAAAGCTCACCTCCCCTTTATACAATCACTAACAAGGGAACTTCTTTAAAAATGATAGTAATGCCACTGGCTTTCAAATTTTAGTGTACTTTTAAAACTTCTAGGCATTTTACATGGAGTAATTCAATACATTCTCATATTATCTGGTGATTATTTTCACCCAAAATTACCGATGAATTCCACAGGGATGAACTACTTACACTAACTCACTTGATTATTCAGTTATAAAATCAACCTTAAAATCTTGGAAGGCCTATACTCTTAAACATGACCCTGTAGAGTGTGAAGTGATAGAGGAGAATAACAATCATAAAGCTTGAATCTTCCAGTTTTCAGGACAAAGGAAGTCTATAATCAGGCTTATCCACTCTGCTGCTCTAATCTATCTGCAGTCTGCTTATTTTATTGATCATATTTTAGTCAACACAGAATTCAAGAACATTGTCTATTTGAGACAATGTATTTTTTGCTCTTGTAGACTTGTTAAGAAAGGACAAAGGAGGATCTCCTGAAGAGTAAAGGAAACTAACTTTGTTTACTTTATTTAAGAGCTAAAGAGGGCATGTACTTCTAAAAGAATCAGCAAGACAGTTTTAGAATTGAGAGAGGTTTATTGTTTTGATGATTAGTTTATCAATACTCAGAGATCAAACTAAATAAAACTACTTCTACTGTTATTCATAAGCAAGACCAGTAAAAGACCAAAAGTATAAGAAAATCAGAATGTAATTTCCATTAAGTTAGATATGTTTTGACTACTGTTTGAATATTAAAATGAATCTGGAATTTGGTAGAAAATGCTAATCCAGAGATTTTAATTTGATTGTTTTGTAGCAAGAATTGAGCATTATTTGTTTTCTAGTTGTGGTACGTTTGCTTAGAAAATCTTTCATTCAGCATAATATACATATGATAGAATAGCTACTTTTAAAATATTCTTTCCATTCTTTCTAAAAATGCTTTCATTTTTGGAACCCTTGCACAGTCTAGCATATATAAAATGTTTCCATCTTCCCGCAGTACTCTGAGACCATTGCATGAAACCATCTGCTCCTTCCTGGTGTCACTCAGTCAGAGAACTGTTTGAGCCACTATAGATTAGCTTTACAAGTCCTAGAATCTGATACAAAAACACTGATCCATCATTTTCCACGTGTGTATATTTTTATAGTGCAGCACAATGCCTTTGAAATGTACCCATGTCACTGTTGTACACAGCCATGGTTTGTTCTTCCCAGAAGTGTTCGATTGTGGGTTTATCTGAGCACGCATATACTTTCCTTCTAGATTATTTGCCTACTTTACATTGGAGAAATATTTTTCCTATATTCTTTTGGTAGAACTCTTACAATTTTAGCTTCATTCTGCTTCATATAAACCAGTTGGAGTTAACATTTGTGTTCAGAATAAGAAAAGCACTGAAGCAAATTTCTTCACATTTTACCACCACATTTACAATGCAGGTTGATTTAGCATTTGAAAGTCAAATGTATGTAATGTATCATATTGATAGAAGAAGATAGACAAAATGTGCAATTATCTAATTAAATATAGAAATAACAATAAAACTCAAAATATATTCATGATACATTGTCTGTCACATGACTAAGAATAAAAGAGTAATATCCATTCATATATGGAGCTTCTTTGAAAAACCTACTAATGATGAGTGACCAGCTTGCTCTCCCTCTATGATTAGGAAGGTAAGAATGGCCACACACAGGACTAGTAGTCAGCATGTTTCGTGCAGTGCTAGACAGTGGAACAAATAGTTTAAAGTATACTTACTGCAAAGAATGATGTAGAAGTGTTTTCTTTTATGAAAAGAAAGACTTTATAGTTGGCAAAGTATCCAATCTTCTTGACCCATCATGTTATTGTTTGGTTATCTCTTTCTTGTACTGGGACCCAAGTAAAGCCAATCAGAGGAAGCATGCATTATCAATGGAAATTCTCAGTATAAAGATGAATAGTAATTATAGTTGTTGCTAGTTTAAATGAAATGCATTGCATCTCCGATGTCCTGTGTCTGCTAACCAAAATACTAACTCTGTCACTTAGTGGAAAGCCAAGATATAATTAAATTATGGCAATTCATAAAGGGTACTTCAAATGGGCATGGTAGTACATGCCTATAATCCCAGCATTCAGGAGGCTGAGGCAGGACAATTGCCATGAATTCAACGTCAGCCTGAACTACAAAGCAAGAACCTGTCTCAAAAACAACAAAAAAAGGAAAAACAAGGATTTCTATAGGATTGTTTAAGCACTACCTGAATATGCTAATATATATTAAATATTATATATCATATATATTATATATAATTTCTTAGGTTCTAAAATCAAGAAGTTGATTTAATTATTCTTTTGCTATTCAATTAAATATTTCTTTTTATTATTTTTTTGTTTACATTTTTTGTTTTTAATTAATTCAAATGATTCATCTGTAAAGACAGAATAAAGAAGCACTGGTCTAAGTGAAGAAAGTGTAATTAATTCTTATAGAGCCCTTCAAGAAAGTTATCTATTTCCCACAATGGAAGTTAAATAACTTCCAAGTTCATGTAAAAATAAGTAGATAATCTTTTCAGTGTGGTAATAACCAACGTACCTGTTCTTTTCACTCTGAAGCCATGATTTCTCAACCCACTACTATGGTATTTGTTTCTTTCCTTTAACAAACTTTTCTATTAGTAAAGTTTCTTTAGCAATCTCTAACTCACATCAGTTGGATATCCTATTCAATAAAGAACTTCCACAAAAGGTAGACACTGTGTAATTGATGTTTAAAACCTGGCCATGATTGCTACTATGTCACAGAATATGATTCTTTTCAAAATTTGTCTAGGAGGGTCTTTAATCCTATCCTCTGTAATGATAAAAAATGTATTACCTGTAATACATTTAACTAAAGTGTCATCTTAAATACATTTTATTTAATTAGAATGACTTCTAACAGTCAGATCTCTCTTATAAGCACAGGAGTACAATTCTCAATATTAAAAGAAGACAAATAATTCAAGAATATTGACTAACCTAAGGAATACATAGATGGAACACAGAAAAAGAAACTAAGAAATTAGGCTTCCAACAAAGCAAGCTCAGAAGCCACCTAACACTTCAAGTTATGTCACAGGGTTATCTGAAAATGAGAGTAGTAACATTAATGTGGGCCCCTAAATACGAATACTGCACATCTGGTTTGTCAGCCCTGAATAGTAATATACCATCATATATTCATCTAGACTACATTTCCTGTCCCAAGATGTCTGAATATTTTCCCATGGTTCCTGCTCCACACAGTCACAATTCTGTTTCTGACTGAACAATCTCAATATTATGCAAATGTTCCAGCTGCTAAATAGACAAGGGGAGTAAAAGCATAGTATTCTCAGCACTTCTGCTGCCGTGATTAATTCCCTCCATGTCAGATGAGCAGTTAATAACGGTTAGAAATTGGGATACCTGAATGCTAAGTTTATCCACTTTGATGAACTTCTGTGAAAAAGAAGAATTTCAAGTAAATATATTGGTGTCAATCAACAGTGCAAGACAAGAGGACCCCAGCTTTTTGAATAAGAAATCCATCACGCCATGCCTACCTGTGAACTGCTACCAAAAGTCTAGTTTAAAGAAGCAACAAAGAATTTTAATTTATTCTGAATTTTAGTTTCTTTTCCAAGCAGCTTCTAAACTTTATCTTTGAAATTATTTTATTTAGTCCGTAAAGGTGAATAACTTTTACTATATAGTCACTCAAAAACGTGTACAAATCTTGCTGTATTTGTGTGTTTCTGTGTTCCTCTTGAACCATTTAAAATCTCTTTGAAATATGAAGATTATAAATGATGTTTGAAGAGTTCAGATGAAAATGAGGATAAACATCAATAAACAGCTCATTCATTTACAGATTAACATGAAATTTTACAATGTGTGATTAAAAGATAAATTGAGACATTAAAATTGTAATTGATGAAGTTCATATTAATAAAAGTTTAGAAAACAAGTAACTCAAACTAATAAAAAGAATAAACTGTTTTGGAAACCCAGACATAAGGAAGTTCTCACTCCTTTACCGGTGAAGAATAGAATACATTTCAAAGTTCTGCATAGTTCTAAGATCCGTGTATAATATGTTTTTTGTTATGCGTGCATGTATTTGATAGTTTAGTTTATATCAGGTACAATGAGAAATTGACAGTAACTAAGAATAAAAGGAATAATTATATTCTAATAAAATTGTAGTTTCATTCTCTGTCTCTGTCTCTGTCTCTGTCTCTCTCTATCTATCTCTGTTCTTTATTGTATCAGTGATTTCACTTAAAAACATTTCACAATGTATCTTTGCCATCTCTAAAATGCTAGCATCTACTACTCTAGCATACTGGTTTGTTACTTAGTGAAGCAAGATGACCTGAGACAATTATTGCAGTGCTTTGAGCTCCTTAGAGTCAGTGCTGGGAAAGCAAGAGTGGAATGGACACTGAGAAACTCAGAGCCTTGATGGAAAAATAACTAAAACGGACAAAGGAGCTCTTAAGACTCTAACACAAAATGTCACCATATGCATTCGTCATGCAAACTGTCCAAGAGGAACCCAAGAAAAAGCACCCTTATGCTTCAGTCATCTTCTCAGTGTTGTAAGAAGTGCTGCAACAGTTGGAAGATCATATCTGCTAAAGAGAAAAGGAATTGTGAAGACACTGTCAGGGTGGACAAAGCCCATTATGAAAGAGAAATGAAATCCCATATTCTTCACAAAGGAGAAACAATAAAGAAGTTTGAGGATGCTAGCAGATCTCTTTCCTACTTATTGAATTCTGAGTATCACCCCAAAATCAAAGTAGAACAGTGAGGTCTATCCACTTGTGCAGTTGCAAAGAAGCTGAGGAAATGTGGAACAGCCCTGCTGCAGGTGAGAAAGAGCATCATGGAAAAAATAAAAAACAAAGAGCTGAAGGAAAAATTAAGGGATATTGCACCTATGAAGCTAAAGGATATCATGATGCAATCGACCACATGGAGACTGAAAAAAAAAAAAACAAGAAAGAGAAGGAGGAGAAAGATGATGAAGAAAACGAGGAAGATGAGAAGGATGAAGATGATAGGTTCTAATGCAGTTTTTTTTTTGGCAAAAAAATCATTTAACATAATGAAAACCTTTTAAAGAAAAATTGAAATGCAAGCTTTGTAAAATTTGTCTGCAAACTTCCCAGTGTCTTTTCTGTCTAATCAACACCCTACTGAAGGAGCCTTTATATTGGCTTTTCCTGATAATATTTTATACAATGACTAGCTGTCAGGTATAGCATGAAAGCTGTAAATCAGCATATAATTTCAAAATAGGTTCTCACTATATACAGTAAAATTAACCAGGGTGGTAGTGTTTAATCTTGTCTCTGATGGAAATAATAAATAACTGTCATTTCTGTTAAATGAGTGCTGCTGCTCTGTAGGCACACACAAAAATGTTGTCGCTGTTTTGTTGATAATCAAATGTTTTTAAATACATTATTTTTCTTGAAAGAAAAAGACATTATTTGAACACAGGAACTCAGGTACCACAAGAGTTCCTCTGACATGCAAGGCACCTACTAAGTGGGTGGAGGTAACATCACATGCATTGTGTGCTTGCTGAACAAGAGGTGATGCAGGTCCCAGGAGGAGTGGAGCAGGACCACACAAGGGGTCATCAGGCCACTGACCAGGGTAAGCGATCCAACGTCACAACCTGCTTATTTCTGTCATTTTCCATGTAATATTGTTGGACTGTGGTTGACAGTAGGTAATAAAAATTACAGAAAGTAAAACTGTTGATAAAAGAGAACAACTGTACTGTTGATGTAACCAACCTAGATTTCTAAAGATGTGTATCTTTAAACTTTAATATGATTTAATATCTTGCTTCATTGTATGTATTTGCATGGTTATTAACTATTTTGATACAAAAGGCATTCATTTCTTTTCCTGACTCTTCCAATAAATGAAAAGCTGAGTAATAAGTCTAATAAACCTATGATGATGGAGACTTTAAGGAGTGCTTAAACTGGCCAATAAGTTTGATTATAATTTTGTTATTATTCTACTTTATTTTCCTGTATCTTTCATTATCACTATGCCTGTATCTCACTATGTATTATAAAAATGTATTAAAAGTAATTTATATTGGTGTGGTATATAATATCAATACTTTTGTTTAAATGTATGAAAATGATAAAATCATATGTGGAAATAGTAAACAAAAAAAGCAAAGGAAATGTCAATAAGTTTCACTTTAAAAATGTAAATGTTGTGTTTAATCCATAATAACAAAGATATTTAAAAGCAATCCTGCAATTATAAATTGTGTAAATTTCTATGGAAATTTAACACTTCAATAATATTTACAATTTTGCAGAAAAGATTGTATTTGTGACATTCTTATTTCTCTTTCCAATAAGCTTAGACTTAAGCGACTACAGCAGAACAATTTTTAAGAGCAGACTGGACTCAAGTACTTAGGTTAATTTTACAACTGTAATAGATATTGCTAAAGTTCAAAAATGGTCTTCTGACCCGTACCCCAAAATTCCTGAGAGGCCTAGATGCCTCCATCTTCCAACTGTTGGAAATTTCATTTCAGTTCATCACAAATAAACATTTAACATAAGAAATGACTTACAGGGTGTATGTATGTGGGACAAAGAATTAAAAAAAAAAAAGACTTGCTATCTTTCACTTCTATATAGGAACTAGAGAGAAATCATGGCAAACTGGTATGAGAAATATTCTCCCAAACTTACACACTTTCTTCATCTTGTAATGTTTTTTAAGTATGGGTACATCTCCTTCCTACAAACATCTGATGAATAATGATATCAACACACCTGATCTTTACATTAAATAAAATTCTCATTTTTGTTATTTTTATGAATGGTTGTATGATATAATTTATGAAAATTTTCTATCACAAAGCCTGATTTAAAAACTCAACAGACTAAATTAGTTTCTTTTCTATTTTTCACTAAAATATAAGACATGTTTCACTGAAGTTTATCCTGTGTTGCAGAAAATAGATATCACTATTAATGCATTTAGTTATTGTTATTACTTATAAATTGATGGATCACAGTTGCTTACTACACCTGTTCTTATTAGACCTCTTAGATCTACTTATTCTCAGAACCATATCTATATCAATATAATAGTTATATATTATATTATTATATAATTATTAATATATAATATAAATATATTAATATATATTATATTAATAAGAGACAAGATTAATTATATATTATTTATAATTATATAATTATACACATAAAGGAAAGAAGGAAGAGAGGAAAAGGGGAGAAAAGAAAAGAGAGAGAGAGAGAGAAAGCCACAATGACAGATCAATATTATTTAAATGAACGTTGTAATTCTATATTTAGATGAGAGTAGTATTATAATGTCTCTTCCCTAAATACACAAATGATATTTACAAATTATGGAAGACTTACTGCAGTATTATTAATATATAGAAGAATGTATAATGAAAGAATATAAAGACACATTGTATATTCTTTTTGAAAAGATGCCTAGACTGAGAAGTCCATTTTGACCAGCTATAGTCTACTATGGCAGTTAAGAGTAGAAAACACAGTTCAAATGTAACAATTGGGGAAAATTCAAAATTAGTAATTAAGAGTTTGGCAGCATCTTTATTTTTTCCAAATTAAAATCGTATAGATTTTTCAAATTTGGTTTCTGTAATGAATTCTTCTTAACATTTCCTGTTCTTTCAAATTTGAATATTTATTTATTTGTAATGTTCAAAAACCAACTCTTTTTAGAGTCAACAGCTTATTCATGATTCTCAGTGTAGCTAGTTGGGCCAAAGACTCAATCAAGTTCAATGCCTCGTGCTCTGAGAGAAGAATGTTAATTTTGTTGAGTTAAAAATCGTCAGGGAGCCTGGTAAAGAAAATGTGAATGGATCTGTGAAAACCATCACTACTCTGAGAAATCACAGAGTATTATTTATGGATTGTGTCACTATTATCATTTTTTGTTTACAAAGAACAGAATTATAATTAGAGCCAAATAAAACAGTTTTGGCTAATTTCCTGTAAAACTCTACAAATCTTTTACTAGTTTGAAGCTTAATGACTAAGCTAGAAAGTGCCACTTTGCTGTGTTTTTTATAATGTTCTACATGAGAATTATATGTTTAAAATGAACACTTGCCCTATTATAAAATTAGTGAGCATAAAAACCATCATTTTGACAATATTAAAGTAGAAGAACATTTATTAGAAGGCACAAGCTTATATAGAACAAATGCAAAACTACAGTGCTTGAAATTAAAAGCATGTGAAATAAAGTTTTGAAATTGGGGACATTTTACTCTTTTCAGAATTATTGCACCTAAATACATGTCTTATCATTTTTAATTTATATTGATCTTTATAATTATCAATGTGAGATTAAGGCCAAATGCGAAGCGAAATTGAAAGACAGAAGGAAGTTGATTGGTATAACTTCAAAATATAGATTTGCTTACTTTATATATAGTGTTTTATTAAATGAAGTTTAAAAAGTTATAATTCACATGCTAAAAGTAGACTTTCTTATGAGCAAAGATAAAAACTCATTTATTAAATAGCATGATATGATGAGGTACAGCATTATGAGGCAGGATTAAAGTCTGAAGTTTTCTGAATGAGGAATAAAATTTTATCAAATGGCATGAGAACAAGTAGGTAATCATTTAGAAAATAAGGAAATTAAAAATAATAATATAAAATAGGATGACTAGATAAAATAGGATAACTTCAAATGTAGTTTTTAAATTTTATTTAAAGAGAGGGGAAAAATAAAGCAAAACAAAAAAAGGGTAAAAACAATGCAGTATTTCAAAAAAAAAAAAAAAAGAACAGTAAGAAATCACTAGTTGATACATTACATATTATTTTCCTGGATGTAGTTCAAGTTACAAAATCAAAGCATACGAAGTGGGCATAGTAAAATACAGCAGAACAAGACAGGACACAGCCAGGTGAGGCAGTGCAGTGAAATTGGCACAGAACCTCGCAGCAGGCCACCGGGACAACTGCAATAGGCCCAATAGTACATCTGGTTTTCTTCACAATAGTTGTTGCTTCAATCAGGCAGAGCAATATCGAAGGAAATACCGAAATTACAAGAACAGAATATTGAATAGAGCAATACCATTGATCAAAACAGAGCAAAATAGAGATAAAAATATTGGCCCTCAAAGAGATGGCAGAAGAAAATCCCCCTTATTTGCTATATCGCATATAGTCAAACTCACAAGACATGCTCAGATCTACGGCTCTCACTTGCTAAGGAGGGGTAGGGTGTGTGTGGGGGGAATGGATGTTTGATTCTTACTCCGTGCCCCAGTAGGCTCACAGCCGCCCACCAGAGAGGTGAACTGGGTGCCCGTTTTCCCAGTGCCCCAAGGTCCAAACATGCGGCCAGCAGGTCTCAGGAAACGCTGATACGGTTTTTGCTCTAGGGCAGCCACCGCTTGCCAGGCCACAGCCACTTACCAGAGCGGCATGCTGGGGGCTGCCTCCAAAGGTATTTTTTAAAAAGCCAACAAGCAAAGGAGAATTCAACATGTTGACCAGGGGAGGAGTTACATGGGAGTTAATCAGAAAAAAATCATCTAAAAACACAGGTACCTGGAAAAAGGGAGGAACTTACATCCTGAAAATCAGTCTGAGAGAGATCTGTACATCCAACAGAAGAGAGGCAGAGGATTTTATGAAATAGTGAAGCAGCCCACAGGGCTGCCTGTGGGAGCTCCCCAGGACTAAGAACTGCTCTTCTGGGAGGTTCCTCCCCCAAAAGCCTGATGGGCTGCAATAGCCTGGCAAACTCAGGCCTCATAGGACCGATTTAGGATACAAGGCCCCTTCCTCTTTTGACTTCCTCAAAGAAAAAGATGCTGCGGTTCGGCAGCAAATTTTACAGGCAAGTTTCACACAGGAGCAAGTGACCAGGAAGCTGCTCCAGCCCCCAAGGGCCACAGGTTTTGTTTTCCTTGTTTTTTTCCTATGCCATAGCAGCTAATTCCAACTTTTAGCGGCAATGTTAGGGACTGCAGGAGTGGTGGTGAAAGTAGTGAGAGGGCAGCACCACTCCCACTGCCCTGTCCCCATCAGCACAAGAGAGAGATGGACCTGAGACTTAAGCAGCCTTCAGCTGAGGAGGGGAGTGAGTGGGAAGTTGGCTACTCTCCGCCCTGCTCACAGTGGCAGGACAAGGGAGAGAACAGAGGCACTGAACTGGCTGACAGCAACCGCCCCACCCTGCTCCCAGCGTGCAAGGAGAGGAGTTGCAGAGAGACTTCCCAGCAGAGAGGGGGTGCTGAAGGGCCAGGAGCGGCCCACTGTACCGGGACTGCAGGGATCCCCAGGCCATGTCTGTGTGAGCGCACTACAGATGCTGGGAAGCAACACAGAGAGGGGCAGCTCAGGAGGCATGACCAGGCCACCAAGGGACACACAGAAACTTTTTGGCTGGAAACTCTGACCCCAGTCCCATATCTGGGGACCAAAATCCAGCCCACGTTCAGCAATACTACCGCTGACTTAACGGAGTTACAGAACACAGCTTTGGGCTCTGACTTGGACACTACCACAGAACTGAAGAATCGTGTTAGTTGTTTACGTTGTCATTGTTTAAATACTAGTTAAACCATCTTTATGTTATTTTGTTAGACTCTAACTATAGTTTTATAAACAGAAAATTGATTATGTATATTTTAAGTGAAAATGGATTTTCCTCATATTTTCATCAGATTGAATTAAAGTTTTAAAAGTTAAAGCTACAAATATTATTGATAATATGCCCAAATGGCAAAATAATGACTCATTTATATTGGATTTTTTTTTTAATTTTGGCAGTACTATGAATTGAAGCAGAAGTTTTCACAATGAATTATATCCCCAACTTTTTTATTCTGAGACAAGATTCTTCTAAGTTGTTTACACTTAGCTTGGATTTGTAATTTTCCTGCCTCAGCCTTCCAGACTACCAGGACTGGGGTTACAGGTTTGCACCATCAAGCCTGGCTATCACTGTATATTTCAAAACTCCCAACTAATTATAATGAGAATGCCCCACACTTGGTCACTGTTACTTATGCGTTTGATGATTTGAAATGTAATTCTTATAAGTGATATTCCTCAGCATGCCCACATATCCTTTTTAATGAGTGAACAAAAATCTTATTTTTCTATCTATCTATCTATCTATCTATCTATCTATCTATCTATCTATCTATCCATCCATCCATCCACCTCTCCATCCATCCATCCATCCATCCATCCATCCATCCATCTATCCATTTTTCAATCTATTCATGTATTTTTATTCTTAGAATTACTTCTCCAGGGATCCCCACTATTTTAAAGTGAACATGAGCATGGTATGTGTGCAGGTGTGGATGAGAGAAGCAGTTTTTCATTTCTCTCATCTCCATATAGATTTGTAAGCATACTTTTGAGTTCTAAACGCCACTATCTGCATAATTTGATGACTTTGTAACTGGTCACAGACCCACCAGGTTTCTGGGGATAAAAAATGATGAAGGGAAAAACATGTGCTTTCCTCCTTTATTGTTAATTTTTGTCAAGTTGTTATGAAAATTTAAGCTCAAATTTGTCACCCATACCTAATTGATTTCTGGTTATTTTTCTTCGTATAGTTACACAAATGTCAATTTTATTTTTAAGCAGTTCCTGTATACTTTACCTCACAGTAAATAGCAACATAAAATTTTATATAAAACATGTCATTAATTTCTTTTCTAAATTTTTAAAATTGCAATTTGACTTAGTAGTAGATCATATTTGTCGTGTAGTATTTCAATCCATGTATGGAAAAAAAATAGAACTTTTTGTATGATTATCAAAACATGTTTAGATTTTTAGCTTTCATTCCTTATTAGTTTCTTTGCCTCTAAATGTGAGCAATACTTTGCCCAGCACAAAACTAACCAACCTTCCCTCAGAACAGTTTCTATTCCCCATTTGTTTCTTTATGCTCACTTGTAAATTTCCGATCTACATCGTACCTCTGACATCAGCAAATCAGTTCATTAAAGTGGGTCTCAAAGCCAATGGCTGCCTGATTGCCAGTCACTGGCTTTGTGTCCTTATGTTTCAAATCTTTTCTCACTTTTTTCCCTCTTCTTTAGAGACTGTTATGGTTGATACATTGTGTCAATTTGAGAAATCTGGAAGCTTAGCTAAGTAACTCAGCAGTTCTACATCCTGGAGTGTAGAGGACACACCTTATAGCTCTAGGATGTTGTTCGTTGTGTCAATTTGAGAAGTTTAAAAGTTTAACTAAGTGACTGGGGCGGGCAGGGCCCCCCTTTGTAAGCATTCTCATCTTGCAGGAGAGGAAGACATGGAGATGGTGTGAGTGTTACACTCACCCCAGGGGGCATAGCCTGCTCACTATATAGGGGAGGAAAAGCAGTTTGTTCTCCTGCTTTTTGTTCTTGTTGCTTTTGCTGTATTCTGCCACTTTGAAGCACTGCCCCTGTGCCATGCCACTCTGTCTTAGAGCCAATTGCTTACAGACTGAAACCTCCACAAACTGTGAACTAAATACACCTTTCCTTCCTTAATTTTGGGACTTGGGTATTTTGTCTGGGCAATGAGAAAAAGTATCTAAGACAGAATGCTTGTGCCTTTGGGTACTTCTGTCCATGGTTCTGTCTTCTTTGAAAATTTACTAGATCAAAACTCATACTTTCCTGGGATATGTCTTGACTGGTCTCACTTCCCTCAACCTCTTTGATAATACCATTTATCCCAAAACAACTGCAAGCCCTATCTTTGTCCAGTCCAAAATTTTACTGTGCTCAATTCATCAAATACCAGGCATTGGCCAAGGAAGAAAAGATACAGTTCATCCTAATCATTTTCCGTTCCTTGACTGTACACGACATATTTCCATTTTCTTCCTGTTTCCATGTAGCAACTGACTCTTGGTATTTTGTTCTATCCTGTGGGTTCTTGATACATTTGTCACTATTATTTTTCTCCTTAGCTGTACTCATCTTAGTTTTCCATGTAGATTTCACATGAACTGTCTTACTGATTTTAATCTCTTGGGAATCTGTCTCTTAAGACATCTGCCTTATAGTTTCCTCACAGATCTTGTCAAATCTAGACACAACCAACCAGGAGAAAACTTTTAGGAAATTGTGACATTTTACTAGAGATGTAGAATATGCACCTGACAGAAACAGCGCTGATATGTTAGTGGACATTTTTCAGTCCCAGAGGCTTAAGAATGTAGCACTAGTGAGAAAAACAGCAGGAGAACAATATCAAATTTTCTTTTGTGGTGATGCGCTGCCAATCAGATTCACTTATGACTACTGTGAAAGCGCATCTTCCCTGAATACAACCGTCTTCTCTCTGTTCCAAAGAAACTCTGGGAACCATTTAAAAAGCCATTTGGATTCTTCAGAACGCTGTAATATACTTGTAGTCCAAGACATGTTCTAGAGATGAAATCACAAAGGTTGCCTTTCTTGCATTCTGGTGGCTGGAGAGGAGAGGAATACAAACCATCTACTTTTTCAGAAATGATTACAGATGTTTTCTAATTTCTTTTTAAAAACAAGTTTCCTAACGCTACTTACAATGATTCAGAAAGTTTACAATCTATTTTTCCCTCTAAAAGAAATATATAGATAATTGATATGCAAAAACACCCGCTTTTTTTTTCAGAATGATGCAGAATCAGAAGATGATTCAAAAAAATCTTCACATAGGTATTATATAATGAGCTAAATCATACACCATAATCAGTATGTAGGCTGGTCAAGACACTTTTTAAATATGTACACAGAGATACAGATTAGGATTTATCCGACACCTTACTGGTCACTATCTCATTCACTATACCAGTCACTTGGTGGTGAATAATTAAAAGGGGAATAAAATTTGCTTGTCATGAAACTGTTATGACTTTTGTGGAATGAAGGTTTATATGGCATGTTATGGCTTATGTCTAGATGTACTCGCAAGCCTCATGCAGTCCAAAGGAAGAGCTTTTCGGAGACAGGTGGATCTAGATGGTGTGATGTTGAGACTGAATGATAGGGCAGTTGCTAGGATTAAGGGTACTGGGATTAAGGGTGTGTGATTACTGAAGTAGTTTGGCACCTGTCCTAAAAAGGGTACCCTAGATGGAATATAAAAGAAGCAGAAAGAAGCTACTACTGTAGTGTGTGGCTTTCTACCGCCTGCCTTCTCCCTGCCTTGAACTGTTACTCCTCCGAGATGTACCTCTGCAATGCCATCCTGCCTTTGAACCAGCCAACTGTGGACTTACACCTCTACAAATGGTAAGCCAAAATAAACTTTTCCTCCTTTAAGTGTTGAGGGTTTTTTTGTTTTGTTTTGTCTCAGAAACAATTAAATTAACTAAAAAATGGCATAAAGCCTGATGTTAAAGAAGTTCTGTAGGCTTTAAAAATGAGGAATGTCTAAACCAAAAGGAAAATTAATTCTCAAGAGAAATGTGGATTCTTGCTGTGAGTTCAGCTAGGCAAAGATGGGACCCATTACCAAATCCTCCAAATCATGAGTCCTGGATCTAGACAGGATGCTTTCCATGCAAAAGGAATTTTAAATTCAGTTCAGGCCAACACCCCTCTGGTCACTAGATCATTTGCTATACCAGTTCCTTAGGTGGTGAAAAGAAAATGGTGGAACACAGATATCCCTTTCTTTGGCGTTCAGAACAATCAAAGTGGTGGAACTGACCCAAAGACTGGCTTCTTTGTAATTTGCAATAGAATAATTCTACATGTTATAGTCTTCTCAGTCTAATAAAAAGATTTTAATAGCATTTGATTGTCAAATGCCTAATGACTTCACTCTTTTTTATTATTATGGTATATTATGCAATGGGTGAAATGTACCACTTTCCACAAATTCAGGCCAGTTATCATGAACCATAGTCACCCCTCAAGCTGACATGCATCTGCCCCAATGTTCAAAATATAATCCAGCACTACTACAGAAATCGAGAACGTGGACACATGTATGCTTGGCTGTGGAAGGATTTAAATGAGTACTTAACCAAGATAACATCTTGTATTGTGCTGTAAGATTTTAATGCCATAGTCAGCACAGTTCAAATGATGACACCCACAGTAATTAATTCTATGGGCTATTTGATGCCTCCCCCAAGTTCTCTTATGAGTCTTTTATGAATGACATCACTGCCCTTTTAGGAAGAGTCAAGAGATAATTTACTTCATGGTTGTTCTACTTAATGGGAAGACACAATGATAACTTTTTTTTTTTCTCTTTGTATTGGATTTTTTTTCTTAAGATTACATATCAGTTACATATATCTCCTTAAAATGGCTATGAAATCTTCTTTTAAATATATATCTACTGCCATTATTTACTTTAAATCTTCATTGTGTGCTTTTTCCCATTTCTTAAAAATCAGCTGCCTATTTTTAAAAAAATGTTTTCACTAAAATTATAAAGAACTGCTATTTTCCTAAAAACATCAGTAGTACTGCACAACATATGTTATTTAACCTTAAAAATCACAATGGCTTTAAAATTTGAAAGTTCTTCCAATGCAGAGATTTATCACTTAGGTATGGTGAGGTGATTAACATTGCTATCAAAATAAACATTTAAACATATAACATCACAGAGTGTCTTTCTATTTTATTAAATATATCTCCTATGTTGCATATATTTATGTATGTACTGGGTTACAGTTCACAATAAATGAGGTATTCTTGGTATACTGAAGTTTGTAAAAATCCACTAAATAATGATTTAAAATGAGATAATCCATAATTCCTTCCCACAGTTGCGGTACCCGTATGAATACAACCTGAAAACATTAAAGAATTGGCACTGAGGCTTTTTGTAGGTGACAAGTTGCTTAACGTTTCTCTATTTAAAGATTCATCATGGTGAACACCTATGATAGCGCACACCTGCTAACTCGCTGCAAGCACCTCTGATGCCCATAATCTTGAGCGTAAATTCCTTGGAAGGTGCCTCAGCCAAGTCCAAGAAAATCTTTCCATTCACTTAACAATCTCCAGGACTCCAGAAAGTCTGCGTAAACAAAAATGTGTCTTCAAGTTCTTTTTAATTTTTAAAATATTTTACATTTTAAAACAAATATATTTGCCTCATTACGTTATGAATTCTGGGTTTAGTTAGGCAATGTGCAGTCTCTCTAGTCTGTTATATTACACACTTGTATACTCCTTTCCTTCTCTGTAAAAAAGAAATGACCCTCACTCTTGATTCGTAGGGCTGCTGTGATCACTAAATGGTGTGATCAATTTTAAGAGTTTTAAAAGGACCAACTGTATTTTTTAAAGCTTGAATAATTGATTATTTGTGTAATATTTCTACTAAATCACTCTTCACTGATTATTTATTATGTGGAATATATTATACTAAGTCTTGTTAGGAGTTATTCATGCTATCACTAATAATAACTTAATAAATATTTTAATAACTTAATAAATATTAATTACTTAATATTACTTAATACTTAATAAATATTAATAACTTAAATATTTTTCTTAGATATGTATCAAAAAAGAAGACTTGTTTCTATAAATGAAACTAATATCTGATGATTAGGTTCCAATAATTTTAGTAAAAAAAAATTAAGATAGGAATACTTTGAAATTTTATAAAGCTTTCATGTAAGTTACACAAGTTGCTATTTTACATTTTGAAACATGGCCCTCTTTCATTATAAAAAAGTGCGTTAAAATTCCTACTTTGCCTAAACATAGGCAAATGTTGCAACAGGCAATTATGCGATATTCTAAAAAAGCTCTTAATGTTCTAGAGAAGAAATGAGTTACAAAAACTCTAAGTGAGTCAAGATTTTCTTTTTTCTCACTTAATTAGCTGAATATGGGAATTGGTCAGCGGTTAGATTTGCTCCACAGCACCTAACCCCTGGAAATAGCCTGAGGGAGACATAAATCCTATATTTTTAACAAGATTAAAGGAAGATTAAGTCTATGAGACATCTCACAGCCACATACTTAAAACATTAAAAAATGAACAAAAAATGATTTAATTTAAGCTCTTTCAGCAACAGTTTGCTAGTAGGATAATTGTTAATCCTAGGGTATATGGATGTGGAAAACATTCATTTTCAAGGTAAGTCCAACATAGACACTGATGATTGAAAGTATTGTCCTGTTTGGCTTGGCATTTACCATCTATAAAGGGAAAAGCAATCCTTGTAACATGGTTATTCCTGCAGTTGGTTTATAACAATAGAGGTGTTACATGGCTTGTAAATTTTAAAATATGAGTCTCTTATTTTCAGTACTGGCACATATTATTGGGAATTCTCTTTCACAATTGCTTCTTCTGATGAAAACCTTATTTACCTTTAGTCATATTCTGTGTGTTCTTAAAAAATTGTTCATCATTTTAGAACAACCAATGCATGACAATTTTCTTCATACAGGGAAGCACTTTAAACTGTTTGTTTTATGGCCATGAGAAAATGAAAGAAGTGCTAAGTACAAAATATATCTTGAAAGAATAAATCTGCTCTATCTTTTGTCTGCTAGTATTTATATTTAACTGGTATATTGTGCCCATAATTAGTTTTATAATTTCTTCAAGATTTTCAACAGTATACTGACCTTAGTTTCTTCATGCAAAAAATAGGCTGTTGAAGGTAACTTTCAATGATCTTACCATTATATATGATAAATTAAAAAAAGTTTTAATTTGCAAATGTCTCAGAAAGCTTTAGAATGCACGTATTTCCATACTCTTGCCCCTTGCTGGCCTTTTGATAAATACATGTTTTCTCCCTCAAGCAAATTTGAAATTGTTTCATTTAGAAATTGAAATTTGGATGTATATTGTAGTTCTGTGACAGTCACATTGGGAGCTGCATATATGTCTCCTCCAAACAGCTGTTAAAATCCTAACACACTCAGAATAAGAGTTGGAGATTGCATCTCCCAGAGGTGAAAAAACTGAGGTCCTTAGAGTGGGTCCCAATTCTACAAACTTGACTGTTTTCTTCATAAAATCAGGAAGCTGAGGAATGAATGCAGCCACAAAGAAAACACCATGAGAATGTGAGAAGGGAGATGAGAATGATTTATCTATGCATCTGCCCAAGACCTGTGAAGATCACCAGCAAATCTGCAGTATTCATTTCCCTAATCTTCAGAAGGCACCAAACTTGTTCATACTTTTAGTTCAGACTTTTTAGCTACTGCACCTGTGGGACAATAACATTTTTGTTGTTGAAGCCTCTCTGTTTGCGACACTGTATTTTGTTAGGGCAGCTCTAACAAACATACAAATTAGATGCAGTACGGGAAAGGCAAAGTAGATATGGACTAATTTTCTTGTTGATTTTCTTTTAGCATAAGCACTTGGTTCCCACTGTGAATTTTGTTTCTTCTAAGTAATTCAAGTCAAAAATTAATCAATGATTTGGGTCGCTTAAGCTGTTACTTAAAATTACCTTGTGTGCTCTCTTGCAGGGTGGGGGCCAGGGGCAACCCCCTCTTGGCCCCTTGTTGGGGATGCTGGCTAGCTGGAGCTTTTGATGATTAACTCTCCTCATCAGGTTGGTTTCCTGCTCATGGATCTTAAAGGTCTCCTGCAGCTCCCAGCAGTGTCATCCTAATTCAGTTCCCTAGCAAAATTAACAGCGGGAAGCAAACCTTTGTAATTTTCTTCCTTTATAAATAGCATTGTTCATTCAGTAAAGGATCACAGTTCCTGCTGCAATTGTTTCTGTACTGAAAAGTTTCCTTCTTTCCATCAGTGTTAAAAATCAGTCAGGATGAACCCAATGTGCATGCAATTAACCAGCCTACTGAGAAAGAGAACAATCTTTTTACCTTTGAATTCTTCTGATTTCATATCTTAGATTGGGACCTATTGTCCTGCCATCATTTAGGACGCATTCAATACCTGTGGGACACCATGAGGCTGCCACTGAAGAGGAGCACAAAAGGCAGAGACAGTGAGCCAATGCCACTGCCAAAAGGAAAAAAAAAGGAAAACAACTTAAAGAGCATTTTATTCTGTTCAGAAAAAGAGGTTAATATTTAATGCATTTAAATGTGAGATTGTGTAATTCGAATTTTCCAAAGGTGAACACAAAAATGCAAACCTATACAAATTATACACAGACTAATTTCTCAGTCTGGGAAGAACTTCATTTCAAGTCCCCTGTGAAATAGCATAATTCATCTTCTGTACAATTAAGCATACATTTAGGGACATAGACTAGAGTAATTTAAAAGCTTCACAATTTTTATGATGTTTTAGTTGCTATGGAAAAAAAAATTGAATGAGTTGACCTTGCTTCCTAATCTTAATTTCAAGTAACTAAAATTGAAAAACAAAATCCCTTTACATCGACAATAAAGTGATCAAAAGCAGCAGTTAGCATTAAGCGCAATGAAACAAAAAAAAAGACACTTTAGAGATGAGAGAAAATAAAAGAGTAAGCAGTTAGCAGCATGTTTAACAGTTTGCATAGACTCCAGAAAGTTATGTCCTCTTTCACCTGTGTAATTTTAAGTCCATAGTGAGCCTGCCTTAAACTCTTTACTGGGTTGCAAACCTGTCTGCACTCCAGGGTGTGTACAGAGCTGGTGAGAAGAGCTGCAGGAGAGTTTTGAAAGTGCCCTGAGAAAGTGTCAAACCCTGGGGGGAGATCTACAAGGCAGGGTCTTGCACACCTCTCTAAAATTAGAGGATTTTAATTTTTTTAAAGTTTTCTTCATTTTCTGTCACCTGTTGTTTACAATTTATACTTGTTCCCCATCTTGAATAGACCATGCATAGTTACTGTCTTAGTTACTTTTCTTCTTGCAAAAATAAAATACGTGACACCCAAAGTTAAAGGAGAAAAGGTTTCTTAAGCTCAGTTTGTGGAGGTTTCAGTCCTTAATTGGCTAGCTTCAAGGCAGGGTGGCATATGGTAGATGGGCAACATTTCATGGTGGTGGAAGACCGCAAAAACAAGGACGAGGAGGCACAATTCTCTTTCTGGCCCTTGTATTGTATCCGTTCTACTGGGATTAGAGTGGTACCAATCCAATTAGGGAACTGATCCAGCAATCACTGATCCTGGATTCTAGCACACTTAGTCCTAATATTGATCCATGATCCAATCACAAACTCTAGATTCAGCTATCCTGGAAAAAACCCTGTATAAAAATGCAAGATTTGAAGGGGGCCATCTAGACATAAACCATAACAGTTCCTCAAGGCTTATGACTGACTTACCCTGAGTTGTTTATAAATTGAAACTGAAAATAAAAGTGTTTTTGTTAAACTTCCATGATGTGTCTACAGAAAACGTAGCATTGCTTTAAAAATCATCCAGGGTAACAGCAAAACATGAGAGGAATTTCACCTCTATTAGCACGGGACACAGCACGGTGTCCAGGGCTTCCCTGAGTCCATCCTGGAGATACAGGGTCCTGGAGTCCTATGTGTCAGCTCAGCACTGCTCATAATAATGGTACCAGAAGCAGACCAGGAAGCAGTGTCACCAAACAGCAGAGCTTTTTGGTTAAAAGCTGCTCACAGACAAATACTGCTGATGGTATTTAAGTACCTTCAGTAAGTAGGGTTAATAAATTGATGGAGCCAAGAAAAATAATTTGTCTTATGAAACAAATATTTTTCCTGTATAAATCTAACTTTAAATTTCATAATTCGATGCCATAATCTTCTACTGTAGGGTAAATTACTTTTGGGTTGCAACATGATATAAGAACAGCAAAACTTTAAATGAAAAAATTGCCATAAATTGAAATTTACTGTCAAGTTGAGAAGACATGATAACAGATTGTAATCTCCACAAAATGCCAGAGAAATTAGAAAAATAGGGCTATAAACAACAACTGTTTGTTACAGTAAATCAAAACCTGTGTCTATTACACTGTTCTGTATGAATGTGATGTTATTTAATACCATACTCACTTTCCTTGTATTTTTAATGTTACCACAAAAAATGATTTATCTAAACTTCCCTGTTATTTTGCTTTCATGAAAACATCTTGCTAAATGTACTGTATATTTTTTCATGATAAGGTGTGACTATTGATATTATCTATAACTTAGAAACATATTAAATTGTAAAAGATTTTCCCTACTTAATAAAATGATGAGCCATGAATTTAAAAAGAAAAATAGACATGTAATTTTTTGTTCAATCTTGACATCCATATTTCCACTTTAATTCCTTGCTCTTATAGGAGTACTTTCTAAAAGAGGCAATTATCTTCACCAAAGTGATCATTTAACTCCCAATGTGTTTAACCTTGAATGAATAAATATACTATCAAAAAAATCAACAAATTTTGCAAACAACTATTTTTAGATTGAGCAAAAGTGATAGGTTCAATATTACTCTTCTGTTTTGTTGGCAGTGGGTTGAACAAAATGGCATGAATGAGATTCTAGCTGAGATTACTTATTCAAGTGAAAGCAGAATTAGAAAGGGCGGTGACACATACATCATTGCCACCATAAGAAACAGCCTCGAAAATTCAGTCTCAGTTGAGTGTATTAAACTCTCTAAATGTCTGGGCAGGCAAAATTATAGTCCACTAGGATAATTATAGTGCACAGTCATGTCTAATGGGATCTGCATAAATCAGGGTATTGTTTGCCACAAAGTGTATTTATACTTGTCAAATGATTGTAATTGGTCATTTACAAAGGATCATTTCAATTTATAAACATGACTTTTTAAATGAATATTTATAAAGCACTTGTTAAAGAAAATAAGTTTACTCAGGTAATTTTGAACTGTGATTTTGCAGCATGTAATATAAAAGCATGTCTGACTAAGAAAATCTCCCTTAAATGTCTGTTGATGATAGTTCAAAATCAGATAGAAATAGAATCTTTTCAGCAGTTTCTAGGACAAAACTATTTCGCAGTATTTATGTGTTCTGTGTTAGTAATGGCATGACTTTAAATATTAATCAATGAGAATTTCTTTGGAATGAGGCCCAGGAACACAAACATGCATAGTAGTAGCACAGATACATACTCTATAGCTACAACTTGTAGGTGCAGTTTCTCAGATCATTCCACCTACACTGTGCAATCTGTCGCAGAAGCCAGAAAGAATTCGGTATAAAAATCACTGAGAAATATGAAGTGAAACAAGATACTTAGGTGACCACATCTTCCACCTTGATTAGCTGCATTTTTTTTCTGTTTGACTTCCTTTACATCACAATCCATATTACTTCATTAGCTAATAAATTAACACCACAAAATTTTCGGGAGTCTTCTTATAGGGCCTTTGATGGTGATGAAGTTTACCTTGTTGACACGTGAAGAGACGTTATAAGACCAAATTCCTTCACATAGCTGGCCAGTCTTCTAGTCTGCAGCTGCCTTGCTTAGTCTGATAGCTACTTTCTTAATTAGAGAATCGTACTTATTGCAAGGAGATAGCCTACAAAACTCTTTCTAATTTTATTTTCCTATTCAGTTGTGCTGAGTTGTACCACTAGAAGCTAAGGCTCTCATAAAACCAAAACAGTCATGTAAGCTTTGTGGCCTATTCTGCCTCCTATGCAACATGGAATATGCTTTGCTTTCTCTTGATTACACAAAATTCAATAACTTCTCTCAATCACTCAGGGTGATGTTTATATAGCAGCTGCTAGAAATGGAACAACTTAAGGGCAAAGGATGGGAACTGAAAGAACTTATACCCTTTTTTTTCTGTGAATGACTGCTTTATTTTTATTGGAAAAAATTTTCTTTCTACTCCATTCTCACTTTGTGTAGTAGTCTAGTTTGGCTGGTGAAAAATTCATTTTCTCCTACATGTACAACACAAATTAACCTTTCTGGGAGAAAAGATGATTTCAAATTTGCTCTAGAGATTGGACAATCACCCTTATACCCTCCATACAGAGTTACTGGATTCCTGATATGAGCATGCATTTCCAGTTGCAATTAGCATCTACTCCCATTTGTTTTTGATGACCTAATTTAGTCACTTAATTCAAGACTCACTTAAACCAACATATCATCCTTAAATATTTCTCTCTCACAGTTTGTATCAGATGCATTTGTCTGTTACACAGTTGAATCTTCCTTTTCATTACATTTAAAAAAATATATATATATATATACACACACACATATATATTCTTAACCAAGGAATCTCATGTACAGCACAAGCCTGGCTCACTAAGGTTGATATTCTTCAGTGCCCCCTATATAATCAACTGATTTTCAGTATATGAAAGGATTATAATAATTTTGCAGGGTACAATGAATAAAGAGTATTCCATCTATTTTAAAATTTGAATATAATTCCTATACTTTAGTAATCAATCAAAAAATGATCTGAACTTAAAATGATGAAAAAGAATATCTACGAGAGGTAGCAGATGTAAAGCAGAGCACAAGAAGGGAATTAGATAAGACTCCTCTCTCCTGAAGCCTGAATGTCTTAGTTACTTTTCTCTCATTGTGGGGACAAAACAACTGACACTCAAAATGAAGGAAGGAAAGAGTTATTTCTTATAGTTCTTGCAGGCTTCAGTCCATACTCAGCTGGCTCCAAGGCAGCATGGTGTGGCAGGGCAGCCCTTCATGGCAGCTGCAAACAGCAAAACAGGAAGCAGCAAGAGAGAGACACACCTTCTTCTAGCCATTACATCATATCCTGGCTCCACCCCTAGGTGGGTGTAGCACTCACACCACCAATCTGAGCACACTAATCTATAGCTACAACTTGTAGGTGAACCAATCACAAATGCATGAGGCTTGGGGGTCACTGACATAAACCATGACACTGAATTACCTTCAGATCCCAGTCGGTAGATGCCTACACACTTTCTTATACTTTCTTCTGTATTGCAGGGCAGAAAATCTTGCTACTATATATTTATTTATACCCATCACACTTACTAGTTTTTAAAAAAATTCTCCTTCTGCTAACAAATATATGATACTTTAAGACAGAAAACAGTAAAAATTAATGTTGCTTCTTTTAATACTGTCATCATACATAAAATGGGCTTTGCAGACATTTTGTACAAACTTCTGGATCTTCTTCCTGCTTTGCCCTAGTTGTAATTACAATAAACAAGATATCTGGGATGTCAAAGGTTACTGATTGTTATAGAAGCATTGCAAGCCTTGAGGAGAAAAAGAATCCATATACACAAGGTTTATTCTTAAGTGGAAAAATCTCTAATGTTTCCATACTGCAAAGCATCTCCCAGCATTATCCTGCCATTGTGCAATCGGATGGGCTCTACAGGTGCCGAACCCTGCTCCTGACTTGGTGCAGACCTTGCTGTTGATGGTTAGGGTCTCAGTAGCAGTGGTGATAAGCAACTCAGCCACATTGAGGGAAAGTTCATGTTTCACAGCATTTCTAGAGATTCCAGGTGCTCCATCCTTGGCTTCCTTGATTATGGCCTACTGGGGCCATCCCAAGACTGGTAAAGAAGTTACCAGTAAAGTCAAGTCCAGCAAGTTCAGATAACTCATCTCAGATTTCCAGTGCAGGTCTATTTTCTTGTGCTACTGTAGTCACACTTTATTATTTAGTGACCTGGCAAATGTCCCCAAAAATAGCGCATAATAATAGAGAAAGGAGGCACAGGTCTGAATTTCAGGAGATTTCTCTTGGGGAGATGTACCTTATCTGCAAGGCGTCAGAGAGGATGAGCACTCCTCTTGTTACAGGCATATGAGTTAGTTAGAAATATATTATAGGTAGTGAGACAGGGCTAGGTCCTTGGAAAAGCCAGTGCAGAAGCCTAGATACTTTGTAACTGTGGGGGAAACAAACACCTCCCAATGTGGGCCAGGCCTCAAGACAAAAGAATAAACAAATACACCCATATCCTAAGGATTGGCATTCTAAATAGGTCTCTATCACCCTGAGGAAGTCAGGAGTCACCATTCCAAACTCCTATGGGAAGAGTCACTGCTGTTAACCACGCCCCCACTCACTTCCCCATTTGTTCCTGTTTTAATCAACTTTACCTGAGCAGTTAATTTTATTGGTTAGCCGTAGTTCTGTCCCACCTTATGCCCACCTTATTAGTTCCCTTTCTCCCCAACTTGAACCCATCTCACTTCATGATTTTACTCTCTAAAAGTCCCTAGAAAAGACAGACTCCCTGGCAACCTGCTTCAGACCCCTTCTGTCCCTCAGACAGAAGCTTTCTTTCACTCAATAAAAATATTCTGCTCTTAACCTCCGTTGTTCCTAAAATTCATTCTTTGAATTTAGAGAGCATAAACTTGTACCAGACATATAGTAGGTTGTTGGGGTCTGTCAAAATAGGTGAAGGCCTAAAGAAATGAGACAAGCGGCATGATCTTTAGGAATCCTGGAGGACTCACATCCCCTGCAGAGCTTGTAACTCTGCTAGCTGGCCCAACCAACTGACCCTGGGCAGCCCGTGTTTAATCAGAACAAGCAAGGAATTGAGTGGAAAATGCAGGAAACCTGAGCAGGATCTTGGGAGGGGTTCAAGGATCCCTCAGAGCAACAGAGGATGCTAATTAAGGAAAATTATCCAGAAAGTCTCCAGGTGGCCTCAGCTGTGGCCTCTCTTGCCTCATGAGGCATCTCCTCCTTCTCAGTTCAGCCATGCCCAGGCCACGCCACAGCCCTGAAGCGTATTCAGCTTCGATGGCTCCAACAGTAGGTTGGCAGTTTCATTCCCCTGTGTCACTCTCACCTCGCATGAAAGATTTAAACCACACTACTGGAATGGTGACTGCAGGCCAAACAGAACCCAACAATGAGGGGAAGGGAAAGTTACAAAGCAGACTAAACTGCGACCCACTGAAGAAAACAGAACTTTGATAGCTATGTATGTTTATATTTTCCTGTTTGCTTTATCATGCCTATCTTTCCTATATTAAGCAACAATGCCTTATTTTCCCTGTGTTTTTATTACAAATTTACATATGTTAGTAATGGTTTATATGAAGTAATTTTAGAGTCTAAGTGAAATAACATTGAAATGGAATTAAAGGATGAATGAATTCTATTCAGCATTGGGTCCAGTGATGTAAAAACTCCTTTGCATCCAAGATCCATGTATGACTTGTATTTCGATGTGTCTATAGTACATATTATTATCTAATGTGCAGTATATTTTACTTCCTTGTTTTAAATCTCCCAACTAGAAATCTTCTATACATTTGGAATTTAATTTTATTAAGTGCTATATAGCACCTTGTGTAAGGTGATATCAAAATAGAACACATTTAACCAAAAGGAGAAGTTTTCAAAACAGAATCATGATTAATGGATTGGGTAATTATTCTTCCCAACACGAATAATTACTGGAGAGCATTTGGCAGCATGCAGAATTCCCTCTTATCTAAGCACATCCTTTCAAAATAATCAGAGAAATCATTTTTTCAAAAATGACTTTAATGACTCTTTAAAACAAGTTTTTACTTGACATTATCAGTTATTTGGAAATTTTAATAATAAAAGTGGTTATATCTCATATTGGAGAAAGTAAAGTGATATAGATTTAATATTCTTTTGGACTTCAAAGAGATATAAAAAAAACTACACACCCATCTAATCTTATTACACAATTTTGGATTTTATTTATTTAGTTTTATATTCTATGTTTATTATGAATCTCTTGATGTTTCTGGGCTTCTTTTCCCCTTCAGTGGATCACCGCACTGATACTTTTGACATTTTTCTCAAAAAAGTATGCATAAATTGTCATCATAAAATCTAATTTTCAACTGTCCTACTTTTGAATGTAACTGTTTCCTCACACTCTACTTAGCTGTACCACTTGTTAAATACCACTTGCGTGTCACATGTGAGATTTTTGTTGATGACATATATTTCCATTTGAGAAGTGATGGTTAAAGGGTTATCTTCATCAAAAGCAAAATCATTAATGGCATCCATGTCAGTTTTTCTTGAAAAATATCATTTGAATAACAATTGTAAAATTATAAGAGTCATATTCTTCAAAAAAAGGGAAACAAAACTATTACTTAAACACAAATCTTTAGCAGAAAGAAAGGGGACCAGGCATTAGTAGGAGAGATGGGAAGAAAGAAAGGAGAAATGGGGATTAAAAAGGAATTAAGATACATTTTGTACATTTCCCACTTTCCCATGATCAGTATCATTATTATGTACTTCAAACATATACTAACAATGATTTAAAAATAAAAGAACACACTTTCAACATTTGGCCAGGTGTGGTATCTACTTTTGAAGTACAATTCTAAGTACTATGAGTGTAATTTTTAAAGAAAAACATGCAGTAATTATGTATTGTTTTAAAATGCTAAATCATGCTTAAATATTTATAAAATTCACTGAATGAGACAAGCATCACTTAACATTTTTACCGCACTTGTTAAGAATTATGAAGTCATTTCAAATGTCTGGTTGGCTCTAAATTTTGCTCTAATGCATGTTAGAAGCATCACTAAAGAGCTGGTCATTCTTGAGGCATTCAAAAAAAAGAGAAAAGAATACTTGGTGGGGACAGAAACCTTAGACTTTATTGCTAGCATCATTTAGTAATGATGTTAAGTTATGAAAATTTGTTGATTCACAAGCAGAATGAAGAATATAAGGCTCATCCTCTTGTTTAAGGGTTATACAGAGTAAAAATATTTTACAAACAATGAGGTATGTAAAATGTATAAAACAACAATGTAAGGATGAGCTCAAGTCTGCAAAAGCATTCTAGGCAACCAAAGGGCAGAATATAGTTTTGGACAGCTAGAGAAGACAATCTAAATTTGAGATAAGGAAAAACTGGGAAAATTATGTACTAAGAGTGTTGTACCCATGATAATTGTCTATCTGTCTTGTGCACATTTGCTGTTAAAGTCTGTGCATGTAATTCTCTATCTTCACTTGGAGCTCTTAGTCTGGAAACTCTAGATATTTTATAACACTTCTGCCTATATCATCGCCTCAGCTGAATCATTTAGAAAGTTCTAAAAATTTTGCTGTAGAAAGTGTTGACTTTTAATTGTTATTTAATCAAAATATAAATAAATATGTTGCATTTCTATTTACATTATTTTGTAATGTTTGATGGCTTAACTTCATCCTATGTACCCGAGCAGCATTAGAGTCCATTGACGTCAGTATCCTCACCCACATAACATATCATTGCTACAGTAAAAGAAAATAATTTATTCTACAATACATGTCAATAGGTATATTTTTTAAAGGGCAAACTAATGCAAATTGAAAATTCAAAATCTTTTAGTAGAGCATTTTTCTTAATGGAGAATGTTTATGCACCGTGAAGGGGATGGAATAGATGAGTTAATATATTTCTGCTTATTTAATTTCTGTGACCTTATGAGGGCTGAGAGTTATTAAACAAATAATTAAGAGTAGTTATGCAATTATACTGAACTTGCAATTGTATATGATGTTTCCTTTCAAAGGTACCTTTATCAAGGTTTTGACATTAGAGGAAAATTCCCAGAGAAAAGCGTAGACTTAAAACAGGACAATTTTTAGGGCATTTTTTTTTTACATAAAGAAATTAAGAGATTATTATTAGAGTGAAACTCAATTATTGTTTTATAACCCAAGTTTATTAATGAGTCTAAATATACAGTAAAATGTTTTGAATTTTATACTGTTAAATCTTTAATATCCCTATATAGAAACTCAGTCATTGCCTTACAAGTATCTATTGAAACAAATGCAGCAGAATATATTGTAACTTGCTTTGATGATGAAAGTCTTTAAGTTTATTATGAGATCCTGTTTCTGGGAAGCAATTCAGATAACTGTGAAGTTAAGTGTGAGCAGTAATCTCAATCAACCATTGTGAGCCATTCATATTTTCAACATCAATCTAGTTTAGAATTGGTGTGATGTATTTGTTATCAATTATAATTACAGGTCAAATAATTCATTCTATGCCATGTTCTAAATTGAAGGTGAATAGAAACAGAACCATCCATTCCATTGCCTAAGCGCCACCTCTAATAGGACAATTCAGTCACTTAAAATTCGAAGTTATTCATCCTGTTTCCTGTTTGATTTTATTCCTGGACGGTGTCTTTTTTTTTTCTGTTTTGAGCTTTTTTTCCTACTTTAATCTGGATTTCATTGCTGCTCAATTTTACTCTTCTACCAGCTTCAAAGCTGCATCTCTTCAGTCTATCTTTCCTCTGCCAGTTTCCTGTTAGAGTTTCAATGCTTTCACGTCAATTTTTTGCTCAAAAAAAAAAAATCTGTTTTAAAGGTTTCCTCTTAGCCTTACTGGAAAAAAGAATTAAATTGCATGCTGTTACTCATTTGTAATTTTCCCCAATCTCCCCCAAACTTTACACACACACACACAGAGAGAGAGAGAGAGAGAGAGAGAGAGAGAGAGAGAGAGAGAGAGAGAGAGAGAGAGAGAGAAACTCTTATATGTCTTCCAGTACTAGAGTACCACCTAATTTCAAAAGATATTCAGTTTCACTCTTGTCAAGTTACTGTACCAGAGTCCTAGCACTGAAATGCCTGTCCTCCTTCCTCCTCCTCCTCCTCCTCCTCCGCCTCCCACCTCCCACCTCTAGGTACAGCAAATGATCTACCTGATTTCTTTCAGAGAAACTTTGCATTCTCTTTGTATTAGACAACGTTTTTCATTTTCTTTGTGCTCTGCCACAGCACTTCTGTTCCACATAAATTAGAGATAACTACCAATAACCTGATCTTTTCCCATTATCTGTATTTGTCAGCAAAGAAGATCTTATTCATTTTCGTCTCTTCCTTTTGAGAATTTTCATGCAGTACCATATCAATAAGCAATTATTGAATGAAGAAAGGAGGGAGGAAATAAGTATAATTCCTGATTTCTTTGTGTGTTGTATTTCCTTTCTGGATTAATGAATGTAGCAATTATTGAATGAAGAAAGGAGGGAGGAAATAAGTATAATTCCTGATTTCTTTGTGTGTTGTATTTCCTTTCTGAATTAATGAATGTACTCTAAAATTATGTTAACTCATAAAATGTGCTGTTCTCCATGCATCATATTTCAAAGATGTAATGAAAAATGATCACACACCTACTATCACTCCCACCCATTTCTCCCTCGGTCTTCTGAAGTTTGGTATTTGTGGGGATGTTTTGCTGAGTGATTCCATTTTCTTATTTTTCAAGATTTGAACCATAAGCTGATAACCACTTTTGAGAACTTGTTTCTCCTAAATTAACCTCATGGAAATTTGTCAATTGTTCCATACACTGCTCAATCAAAGACTCACTTTTTTTTTTAATTTGATGAAAAATAAAACTAATTTTCATAATTAACTGATAAGAGAATAATAAAGTTTAATTTTGTCTGAAGAATCAATGAAAATATTCTTGTTTCTCATACATATTTTCCATTATGGTTGACCTAAACAATCCTCTATTTACAATTTTTTCATTAGTTACATACGTGGTGTAAATTATTCCTTTATATGTTTTCAGATAGTTATTAAATTCTTAATTATATGATTTTGCTACATAAGAAGAAATACAGTAAAAAGCTTCCCCCCCTCTGGTTTTTATACTTGCTACAGTATATAAAACAGTGAGTACAAAAAGGAAAATGATTTAATAAATTCATGTTATTCTCCAAAATTTAGCAAACCATGGCAATTTTATGCAAGACATCTAAACGTATTGCTTTGTTCACTTATGATTCTGACTTCATTTGCTTTTTTGGAACCATTATTATAGAGCCGATTAATTTTTTAAAGTCATTTTATTATAAGTCATGTTTTTTGAAATATGATAGCTGTTTCTTTCCTTGCCCTTTGGTAAGACTTTCCTCATTTAACCTGAAAATAACCAGTGGTGACCTGGGGTAACAAGAATTCCAGCACTAATTTCACTAATTAAGGTACTGCTGACCTGAATAGTGTATAGTCTTCACATTCACTGGAAATATTTCTTGTTTTAGTATTGCTAGGTTAATTGTATATGTTCATAGATATTTTAATGTTTTTCTTAAAATATAAAAATAGTCTTTCCACATGATATCAGCATCCAAAATTTTCTGATCTGAAATGACTTCTTTGCTGGACCACATTTGTGTAAAATAATAGCAAAAAACAAAACACAGAGGCAGCTTGGCGAGTGAAACACTAAAGGATGGTGGCCTTCCATCACTATGGGTGAGACTCCATAATAAGCCAATCCAACTGTCTGATGTTTGGCAAAGTGTGAAAAATTCCTAAAATGTAAATCTTCTCAAATATGAACTGCAGTTCCTTCCTCATGGGGTCATTGATATGATTCAAGTAAGTGATCTATCTGTCTGCCTGCCTGTCTGTCTGTCTATATCTTTTATGGTTTATATCGAAATGCCTCCAAAAGCCTCATGTTTAAAAAGGCGATTGTATTATTGGTGGGCTATAACTGACTTGCTGTTAGAAGGTAGGGCCCGGTTAGAGGTGGGACACTAGAGGTGTGACCTCAAAGGGTGTGTTCGTGTCCTTGGTTCCTCCTTTTCTCTCTGCTTTTGGCTGTAATTGGTTGAGAAACTTCCTTCATTTTGCTCTTCTAATATTCCATTTCTGCCTTAGAGCCAGCCAACCTGTGAATGTACTGAATCATCTGGAACCCTGAGCCAAAATCAATCTCTTCTTTCAAACACATTCTCAGGTGTTTTGTCCCTTGATGGGACAGTGAGTAACACATAAGGTAAACACACTCTTGTGCTGTTAGTGTTATACTTTTTCTGCTTTAAGAGATTCTCTCCTGTGTATTGTAATTCTTATCATTATTACAGAACAGTAAGGGATAGATATTATCATACTCTTTCTTACCAACAAGAAAATCAAGGCAAAAAAAAAAATGTAAGTGCCAGGCTAAAGTAGCAAATGGATCTGAAGAGTGGAACAATTGAGCTTCCGTCTCAGATTTAACAGGTCCATGTTGGTCAGGGCATAGTCTCATGAACAAATCAGTGAATATTTAGGCAAGACTGGTTTCTTTTTTTCATTAATTTTAAGCTAATACAATTCTGGTATGTATTTAATTAATACTGTATACATAATAATAAAAAAGCTGCCTTATATTACAGATTAAAAATAAAGACATATAAAAAGGAGTTATTTAACATCTTTGCACTGCCAAGTAGGATATTTTTCCTTTTGCCAAACTTAGTATTAAGAAAGGGCAGACTCAAATGGGTTGAGTTTTTTCTTAGTTTTCCTTGAATCTTTCCTTCCTGTCTTCTGCTACCAAAGGAAGGAAGTTCTAAGAAAGATTTGGTAGGTCTCTAAGTGAAGGACTAACCTGAAAGTAAAGTACCTTAAAAGAGAGTTCTTAAGCACCTCTTTAACTGCCAACCTGCTCCTTACGAGGTCAAAGAGTTTAGTCAATGGTACGGACCACTGTTCCTATCCTTCTTAACCCCATCTGTTTATAGAGTGCTTTGTTGTTCCAAGTTTCCCTGTACTCTGTGCTATAAACAAGTAGCCCCTTGTATGCCAAGTCTTGCTGCATATGAGATTCATGAATGTAATATTCTCCATAGCATGTGAGTCAAAACAAATTCCCCTGAAGCATTAACTCTTACTGGGTCACTAACTACTCTAATATTCCCCCAAAAGATAGAATTATCTGATCTGTCACATTCTCCCAATAATTTTTAGGAATTTAGGGAAAAATACGGATGGATATTTTATTTCCCTGTTCAATTTTTGTCCAAATCCTTCCTTCTGCTAAGATCTTCACTCCTTCTCATTGGCTCATTTCTTCTTGGTAGATGGAAACAATCTCCTTTTTCATTTGTTTTACACTGGTCCACCAAGACTATTGATTTTAGTAGCCTTTTAATAAAGTATTTCTTATGATACACAAGAAATTGCATAACATATACCAATAAAAGCTTAATATTAAAAATAAGACAAATCCTTTCCAAGACTCTCAATATTTTCCACCATCAGGATATATCATTTTGTCTTTTTTTAAAATCCTGATTGATTAAGAAGCCTTGTCCTCATGTGAAACACCCATATTTTTTCTTCTCTACATCCAGTTTACAATCCCTCTAGAGTATCAAACAAAAAACTCAGGCTTTATTTTTTTAATTTAACTTTCTATTTTAAAAAATACAGTAATGAAATTCCCAGGAGCAAAGGGAGGCTTTATCTTCACCTGACATGAATTTCTATTCTCTTTACTTTAGAAATTCTGTGCCATTTGCTTTTCTAATTTTTTTCTTTTTTTGCAATGACATATTATTATCCAACAGGATTCTTAACAAACATGAAAGAAGAGGAAAGGTATATAGTGAATGGTAAAGTCAAATTTTATTCTTAATCACTGAAGTATTGGTGATGATCTTCCAGGTAACTGAGTTAGATAGAAATATTTTAGGCAGGCAGACAAGGCCGGACCCTTGAAGGAGTCAGTGCAGAAGCCCAGATGCCTTTTAACTGTGGGGGAGACAAATACCTCTGCTGTGGGCGAGGCCTCAAGATAAAAGACAAATCAAAGTACCTACGTACTTCCTAAGGGTAAGCATCAGAAACTGATATTCTAAATAAGTCCCTCTCATCCTAAGGAAGCAAGATTCACCATCCCAAACCCCTAGAGGAGGACTCACTGCTCTTCATGCATAACCACTTGCTATGAGACTCACTTCCACATTTGTTTCTGATACAGTCAATTTTACTTGAGCAGTTACACTTGCAGTCTTATTGATTGACCATAGTTCTGTCCCACCTCATGCCCACCTTGCGATTTCCCATTTTTCCCACCTTGGACCCACCTCATCTCATGGTTTTGCTCTATAAAATCCCTGGAACAGATATGCTCCTTGGCAACCCACTTGGGACCCCTCCCAGACAGAAGCTTTCTTTCATTCACTGAATATATTCTGCTCTTAACCTCCACTATTCCTAAAATTCATTCTTTGATTTTAGAGTACACGAACTCGTATTGAACATATAGCAGGTTGGGGGTTTCATTTCCCTGTATCAGTGAGACAGTTACTCTTGCTAAAAAACAAACAAAATGATAGTGATCTAAACTATATACTGGTTTGTTTTTTCTAATTTCACTCATGTTTCTCATTTTGTTCCAATATTTTTCTCCTTACTATAGAGCCTTTATGATAAATATGTTGAAGAATGGCTTCATAATAAATATATTCAATTTTTACATTCCTAAAGTTACAGGATTACAAAGAGAATGAAACAGTTATATGATGTGAACATTTTTGGTACTAAAGTATCAATTATATATGTATATATATTTCATAATAAATATGCATCCTTGTTTGAGCTGGGTATGGTGGCACATGCCTGTGATCCTAGCACTCAGGAGGCTGAGGCAAGAGGATGGTTGTGAGTTTGAGATCGACTTTGGCTACAAAGTGAGCTCAAGGCCAACCTGAACTGCATAAAAATTCACTGTCTCAAAAAGACAAAAAGGAAAAAAAAAAAGTATATATTTCTAGAAATTACTTTGCTATTTTTGGATGCTATTAAGTATTTCGTGGCAAATGTAAATAAAAGGAGAATGATTACACAGTCCACCTGTGTATACCTCAGTAAACATTCCGAATTTTAGGAAGTCAATAAAATATGAAGTTAAGCGAAACGTTTTTTATTGCTAAGAGTCGTATTGTTCATGCGGCACAGTTCACAAGTTTAAAAATTGGAAGGTTCACTGACAAGGATAATGACAAAGAGCTGGAGAATGTGAGTGATTTAAATACCAAGTGCTGATGAAAGCCTGGGAAAACTGATAAGGTCTCCAATTGTTTTCATTAAAAATAACCTTTTTGTAATTTCTCTTTTCACACAAAACAGGGACTGATGTGATTTAATCCCATGGCATTGAGGTAAAAATTTTGCAAATAAAATATTAACACTTGAAAGATTTTATTGCACCTGAAATTTAGTGTGTAGTGTAAAATAGAATCAATGCTGTGAACCAGTGCTCCACTAGTGAAATTATCCAAATAATGTCAAGAGGCGATGGTAAAGCAAAGAAATAGAAAGAAGGAACTTAGAAGAGGCTGCACAAAGTCTAACCTAATATAACAACTATTAACTATTTAGATTGCTACTTTCCACATATGTCTCAGAAATTTTATCTGATTGGGAGGTTATTTCTTTGCAAGGAGAGAATTCTACCTCTAGCCAAATGTGTAGAATTAGAATTTTAGGTAGATTTAAAGCAGAATGACTGTTGTATATTTTTTCTGCCTTTCAGAAAACATACATAGCATTATTAAGATTATTAACCTCTAATACTTAAAAATTGCAATGGAATCAACTTAATTAGTGGCAATGTATAGAACTTTCTAGATATGGAGACTGAGTCATAGTAAACTTTCAAATCCTGGTAATGGAAGAACATAATAACAGCTGATTTGTTCTCACTACAAAAATCTAAAGTACAGGGGTCACTCTTAAGCACTTGACTATTATTCATGCAGATGACGACCAATTGTTACCTCATTTCTGTCACTTCTCCTAACTTGTCATTTCAGTTTGCAGAGGAGAATAAAGTGCTACTATGGAATATCCCCTCCACGATCCCCCTCTGTTACTTTTCAACCTTAACCTCCAGTTTCATTTGCATATTTGATTTTTATTTCTTTCCAATATAACTAGTGAGAGTGATTTTTATTCTTCTGCACTATGTATTTCATATTACAATTTCAAGTAAGAAGTATAACATTGATTTCTTTATTTAAATAATTTAACATAAATATCAGATAATGAAGTGAATCTTTTGTTAAAAAAATGAAATAAATTTTTCTTAAAATATATACTCACACTTTGAAGAATGGAATTTTAAAGTGAGAATTAAGACGTGTCAACATATACTTTTGCAGTATTGTATTTGACTCTAAACACAAAAATGGATCTCTGCCTTATTTTCTGCTCAGTTCTTTTTAAACAGGTATTGCAAACAAACATTGCTTATTTCTGCTGAGTTTGTTAAAAACAGAAAATACGTCTTGCAGGTACAAATAATAGACAACAAATATGCTTGATAGACATGATTTCCTAGTCAAAATTTGCAGTCTGCTGGAAATTACTGTATTTAGTATATGACAAACCAATCATAAGAACTTGCAGACTGTGTTGAGAAAAATTATAAATAAATCTCTAAGAGCACTTGGAATGAAGTTGATTAAGTTCATAGAAAGCATTTTCGTAGAATTTTTTACTGCATTAAAAACGCTGACAGTGTCAACGCTTTATACTACGAAAGAAAGAGCAAGACGGTTCTCTGACAAAGCATGAATGATGAGTCTATTTATTTAATGTATGTTTTAAAGGTTTCTTTTGAAATTATATATGCTTTCTCTTTTAAGTTATTCTTAATCATGTTAAGTTCAAGTCATTTGTTTTACTTTAATGGTAGAAAAATTGATGTTAAGAAACTTTTTTCAGTCAAATTATTTTTGTTTTATATACAAAATTATATTTCTTTAGGCTTCAGGTAATTAAACATGTTTTTCCTTCTATTTAGTCTGAAGAAACTAGAAAAAGTACTTATACTTTCTTCTGGCTCTCTAGTAGGTGAGCTTACGTTCTTTTGCTGCCTTTTCATAATTGTTTATCTTCAGTTTTATAATGGTGACTTTTAAACAAGAATAGTAGCTTTTTAATGGATGGCAAAGTTTTAATTCTTGCCTTTGGTGTTCCAGAATCACTCCAAGTATGTCTGATTATTCATGATCTTCACTTTTGTAGGTTACTTTGTCTCCAATGATATTATACTGGTGCAAAAACATTTCTACTGTGCTGATTTGATAGTTATAAAAAAATATTCCTTTTCCTCTTTTCATTACACTTCAGCCTGAAAAACAAGGGATGGTTTGACAACACCTCTTAAAAACTCTTTGACTTCTGTGTATTTTCAATCAGTACGTGGTATTGGGGTTAACATGATTTGATTAATTCATGCCATCTGAAAATGCTTGAATACCTATGATAATTATGAGAACAAACCTGAGTTCCTAAAAAGAAATTATTAACAAATGACACATTCTATTACTAAAAACTATTACTGGAATTATTTGGGAGAATTATCATTTTTGTTTTGTGATAGCAGAGAAAATAGACAGTTTAGGTTAATTTCATTAATGTTACATAGTAACATTGGACACTATTCCAAAAATGTAAGCCCCAGAAGATAACCACAGGCCTAAATCATAGAGAAATTTCTTTTTTCTTTGCTTTTATTTAAAATTTTTGTTTATTCGGGTATTTTTAATTTTTTTTGTTATCTTGTGAATATGAACATTATTTTTAGATTTTTTAAAAAAAATTTCTCCCTGGGCCTATGATTTAGCTCAGATGCATAAGCACTTGCCTGGTAAGCATGAGGTCATGAGTTCAATCCCCAGCACACACACACAAAATTTTTTTCTCCCCTTCTGTCTTCTTCACCAGGTTTTCGAGGCTCTGGTAATCTTCCTTTGCCCTTTGGCATTGCTTTTAAACTTTTTTTGTTCTTTTATTTCTCTTTTTTCCTCTTTTTTTAAAAATTTCTCTGTTTAGTTGCTCCTGTCTTTTTAATTGTGCATAATTTCTTTCTCTCATCTTCTGTTTCTGGTCAGTTTTTTCCCTCCTTTATGCAGTGACACAGCCATCCCTCTATTCCCCAGTGAAAGGCTCTGTACCTCTTCCCCCTCCTACTTCTCATACCTCGCAGTTTAAGCTGTCAAAGTTTCCCTTTTGCATTCCTCCATCGCCAAATCCTAAATCTTTAATAGTATAACTGTAAGTCTTTGTTACTCTTTTGGTAGTTAACTATGTAAAATTACTATTGAATTCTTTTCTACCATCAATGGAGATGTAACTGTTGCAGTTAGTACATACATATTAGCTGTGCATCAATACCTACCTTAATGTTCACATCATAACTGACAAGTTCTTATTCAGGAATAAGGGCCGTATGGGCTGGTTCTTACAGGATGCTAATTTGTCTTGGTCAATATAACTGTAGCTATTTCACTCTTGACTAATGGGGTCTTATAATTATAGCTCTTTTTCTGTAAGCCAATGTGCAGATTACCTTTGTGACATTAACAGTACTAGAGTACATTTGCTGAAAACTTGGTTGCTGGACTACTTACACTGCATCCTCCTTTCCTAGAATAACTGACTGCCTGATTTTGAGACTGAGGTAAGGGATTATGCCCAAAGTTATGCATCATACCACACTATATATACTTATCCATGTTAAATAGCTCAGATGACTATTAATGGATGAATGGATAAAGAAAATGTGGTTTTTATACATTATGGAGTACTACTCTGCTATAAAGAAGGGTAAACTGGAGCTATTTTTAGGTAAATGGATGCACCTCAAGACCATACTTTTAAGTGGAAAAAAAAAACCAGACACATGTGCTTAAATATCACATTGTTTTCTCTTATATGAGAAAGTGAAAGGATAAATATGGAACAGTGGAAGATAGACATTGGGAAATAGGAAGAAAATGCCCAAGTAGAAAGAGAAACAAGGTGGGGGGCAGAGAAGAGAATAGAAGGAAAAAATGGAAACAAAGGTTTTGCAAAAAAGGAGAAGAAGAAAGATTGAAGGGAGGAGAAAAGAATGGAGGAAAAGTAAGAATTGAGATATATTATGTACAGGTACAAATTCCCCTTGATGAATGTAATTGTTATGTATATGGAAAGTGTACCAATAAAATTATTTAAAAATAATAACAAATTTATGTAGGAACCTGTATGAACTAGTTTTATGTCACTATAACAACATGCTTGACATGATTAATTTATAAAGAGGAAAGGTTTAGTTTGACTCAAAATCTTTCAGTTTGTTTACCGGATCAATGAATTGGTTCCATAAGCTTTGGATCTCTAGAGAGTCAGTGCAACATATCCAGAGCAAATGGTAGAGTAAAATCATTCACCTCATGGTCAGGAAGGAAATAGGAGGAATAAAAAGACTTGAATACCAGTTTTTTCCTGAACGGCACACCCTGATGATGTTAGAACTTGTCACATCTTCTTAATGTTCCATTAACTCCACTTAATGGAATCAATCCTGGAATCCATACACGCTTGGTAAACATTCAACATCCAAGTACAGCAGAATACAAACTATATTTTAAGTACAAGGCACAGTCAAAGGATAAAGAAGCAAATATATGTACTAGAAATATTACACAACCTGCAACAATTAATAGACTGCTAGACAAAATAACTAACAGGTGTGTGTAAGATCTAATAGGAAATCAAGTATCTAGATAAAACTGACATTTACAGAATATTATGCCCAATAATTATGGAGTTACATATATTGAATACATTTCAAAAAATGAACATTAATTTTCACCATGGTAACTTGTGCGGTACGCTGAAAAAAAAAGTTTCAATATATCAAGGACTGAAATATTAGAGAATAAATTATCTGACCATTTTATATTTAAATCTGGGTCAATAGCAACATTATATTTCAGAAATCACTAAAAACTCAGAAATCAAATGACACAGTTGAAGGGGTGCTCACATAAATATTTTATATCTCAAAACGTTTTCAAAACATTGCTTTAGACTGCTTTTATTGTATTTATTTATTTATTTATTTATTTATTTATTTATTTTTGGTACCAGGAGTCAAACCCAGAGCCTCACACTAGCCAGGAAAGTACTATGCCACTGAGCTATATACTTGGTCTTAAGACTGCTTAAAAACAAAAAACAAAAACAAAAAGAAAAAACAGAAAACAGAACAAATTGAAAATAAAGGTAGTAAACATAAGTAAAAAATAAAACTGTGGATACTAGACAAATTAATACAAAATTAAGAATATTTTTGTTCTTCATAAACATTAAAAAATGTTCAAAAATTAATAGCATGAATTAAGACAAAGAATAGGTATATTGATAATATAAGAAAATAAACACTATACAATCTACAATATCAAAATAATGATAAATAATTATAAAGATAATGATTAAAAACAACTTTTTAATAATAAATTCAGCAATTTGGATGAACTAAAAATATTCTTTCAAAAATATCACTATCAAACTGGCCATGGTCACACACACTTGTAATCCCAGCAGTTGGGAGGCAAAAGAATTGCTGGCGTTTGAGGCCAGCCTGGGATACACAGTGAATTCAGGCCAACCTGAATTACAAAGTGAAACCATGTCTCAAAGAAACAGAATAAAGTTAGACTAAATTAAACAAACCTCAAACACAAACAACTGTCAGTCATGTTTGGTGGTGCACATAGACAATCTCAGCACCCTGAGAGGCTGAGGTGGGAGGATCAAAAATCCAACCACATCCGCGTGGGTGTTGGCACACGTTTTTAATCCCAGTTTTTGGGAGGCGGAGGGAGGAGGATTACTATGAGTTCAAGGCCAGCCTGGACTACAGGATGAGCTCAAAGCCAGCCTGAATTTTACAGCAAGATCCTGTCTCAAGAAAAAAAAACAACAACAAAAAAAAGAAAATTCAGGCACAGCCTGGGCATCTTAGTGAGAACTGGTTTCAAATTAAAAAATAAAAAGTGTTGAGGATGAAGCTGGAAGGGAAGGCCCTGGTTCCATCCCCGATGCCTACAACTGCCAAAATCAATGTATAAACTGTTTATAACAGAGAAACTATGTTTGATATAAACATAACGTCAATGTTTGAGGGGAAACAATGTCACACGTACATACTTTCAATAAAATAGAACAAGAGGAAATGGTTCTCAAATAATTTTCTAAATAGGACACCTTGTATTCCAAAATATGTCAAAAATATTACACACAAAACACCTAACAAATATGTATGTTTAAGTACTTCGGAAACAGCAGACTGAGTCCATTGATCCATAATGTAGGAAGCTGCCTTATGAACAAAATGGCGTAGAGGGAAAGTCACTGTCTTAAGATAATTAAATAAAATTTGTAGCTTGCAAAGTAGACTTTATGTTTAAAGCAAGTTTAGTTTCAAAAACTCTTAGACAAGAAGCTGGCTATATTTTAAAGAGGATGAAGCAAGCTTAGAGCCAAGAGAAATTTAAATTTAATATATGTGGCATAGTGAATCTTAATGATTTGTATGAATAGTGAGACAATTTTTCTCATTAATTAAAACTCAGAATTAAGGAACAGTCACTTTCTCAAAAAACGAAACTGAAAATTTGAAGATAGATGAAAGTCTTTATAAAGTGCGAGTTATGCTAGGAAAGGAAATCGATGCTAAGACGAGACAGGAGCAGACGGTGATAAAAGTCTCAACATGCAAACAGCACACGGCCGAGAGCTCTGTCTCAGTGATTTTGATTGAGCAGTGTCCCCAGATTTCAAAATACTGAGATCAACACACTTGTCCTGAGTGAAAGTCTGAAGCCTCTGACAAAATAAAGTGCAAAAGCCAAATTTCTCAATTCTAAATTAGCCTCCAGAGGTAAATTCTAATTTTTATAAAGAAAAAGCAAGAAGGAGCAAAATCATGAAGTGAGACTAGGTTATAAATTGCTCCACTTGCCAGTCATCTTAGCGTTTCCTTGCATTGGTTCACTCTGGTGTTTACTTTAATACTCCCTAACATCAGTTGTTTCAAAATTTAAATTTACTCCTAAGTCAGGGGAACCTAATTTAGCTCCTCTGACACAGTGCAGGGTCAGTGTTGAATGCGTTTCAATGTTTCAGTTCCCCTCTGCTATCTTCCCGACAGGTCAGGACCACCTAATTGGTTCTCTTGTCTCAATTTCCAATTTACTACTTTGGCATAAACTAACCTGTAAAAACTCACCTACTAATCTTTAACATTTTCTTTATGATCACTTTCTCTAGGTTGCTCTCAGCGTGCATTTACGTGTGAAATTCCTGATTATGTTTATATTTCTTTTCCTCTATCTGACAGTTTTATTCTTAACATTTTACATCTTATCTGTTCAGTAGGTGCAACTCGTTAGACATTAGCTCTGTCTCAAATAAAATTTCCTCAATAATACCCTCACTTACCCCTATTGTTTTCTGTCTACTCACTTTGCAAGACTAGAAAATGATCTCTTCCTTCGAAGCACACCCAGGACATTTTCCGTTCAGTCAGGGTAAAGTCTGGTTAGCATTATTTGGAAACAGCACATACATGAAAGAGCTAATACCAGTTTTCATGCTTGGAAATTCAAAATTCTTGCAATCTCAAACCAGGGAACCCTGAGTTAGCATTTTAAAATAAAACTTGCCTAAATTCAAGCCAGTTCAAGGCAGAGCTGGGATTCAAACCCAAGCACCTCTCTCTTAGTCATTGAAAGTAATAAGATTAATTCCAGAAGCAAATGTGGCAGTGCACAACCGTAATCCCAGCATCAGGAGGCTGAGGCAGGAGGGTGGCTTCTGCTATGAAGTCAGCCAGAGCTACACAGCAAGACTGTATCCAAAAACAAACAAATAAATAGCTCCTACTCTTAATCATTAAGCTACACAGCATTTGATCTCCAACAGCATACATTTTTAAAAGGTTTACAAGATACGTAGTCTCTCATAAGATAAGCACCCCTGGAGCTCACCAGAATGAAAATTATATCAACATCACATGCATAGTTTCTGACAAAGTTACCCAGTCCTGATGCTCCCAAAACTGCTATTGTGAATCATATCAGTGAAGTCAGAATCCACTTGGTAAAAACTGAAGTCCACACATTTATGCTTTTCTCCAAAGAGCTTGTACAAATTAAGCTAGTTTATGCTGCAGATATTTAAAATAAACAACATTAAGTGACTTACATATGAAGGGGTTTAATTGCAAAAGCATAGAAATAAAAAGGTTTCTATTTTTATCAAGTCTTTCTTATCAGTATCATGGAGGGTATAAATTCATTTCATTTTATTTTTTTCTAATTATTCATCTTCAGTTACTGTTTCTCTTTCTTTCTGTTGAAAGATGTGATACAAGGTATAAGTTTGCTGCTTCATACACCAAGGTCTAGAATCAGACTATCATTTTCTTAAATCTAATTCAATGGGTCATAAGAACATATATGTGAAAATATAAATGGAAATAATGACATCTTGTAAAATTAAAGAATTAGCAAATTTAAAATACTAAACACAGATAGCCATCACAACTTTATTACTGAGGCAAAATTTGTTATTACTATTTTCATTTGATTGAGTCAAGAAGATTCTATGATTCATCAAGCAAACAATAGTCTTTCCAGTCATTCACTGGCTCTGTTATGAGGGGTTTATTATTTTACCACAGTTTTCCTCATGGAAGTGTAAAACATTTAATAGTATCTGTGGGCATCTATAGATACTTTCGATGATTTACTGTGTCTATATAGGAATCTTCATATTTCAAGGAATTGAGCCAACTTTAATCACAACTCTGGCCAGAAGAAAAGAAAAAGCGATACCCTCTGATAACTTTCACTGACAACATAGCTAATTAATTATTTGCTAAATTTGAAGTAAAGCATAGCAGTTCAAGGGAGGGTCATAGCCTAATTTAATGCCATGTAAGATTTGGATATGCCTTGCACTTTGGTTGACCCAACTAAAATTGATTATGTCCCTTGAATGTGGTGACTCAGAGGACAGATTACTTGAATGCATTAAATCTAATGATTTCTACTGAAAAGTTGCAGGAAAATGAATTTAAAAGAGCTTCCAGGTTTTATAACCTAAATTAGTTGTGGTTAACATGGTAGAGGAAAACTTTTCATTAATAAATGCATGTTAATTGGAAGAATTTTTTAGTTTTAGAATGTGTTTTGTTTGAAGATACCTTTTCATGTCTACAGATAGTTTTTCAGTAAATATCCTCAAATGTGATCATTAATCTTATGAGAGTTGGTGATTTTAGAGATGTTCACCAACTTCAGCTGCATATTCATGTCTTTACTCTTGAGGAACATGACTTTATCATAGGCTTCATACAAGAGCATTAGGCATCATTATTTTAATAGCATTACTTTTCTAAAGATGATGCATTTAGCCGTGTGAAACATTTAAACATGAACATGGGTCCCTTTTACTGAGTACAAAAAACTTCTCTCATCCAAGACACTGAAAGCACTTAAATGACATTATCTCATTATCTCTCTAACATCCTCTGACAGACTTGGCTTGTAGTATAATTCTCTTTTTTTTTTGGTGGATAAAGTCATGCACATTATGATTTTGTAATATAGCTAGGCAATTGGCTTGCCTTAGCAGACAGCTTTCAGCTTTACTTCCTCTTAGAAATTTATCTCAGTTATGTTTTCACATTTCTAGTGCAGACTTGACCTTAATATTCTCAGAAACCAAATATTTAAAAGGTCATTTGTCCAGTGAATAGTTTTTGTTGAAGACATTTAGTTGAGTTCTATCCCATTTAATTTCTAAGACTAAAAAGTGAATAATATTTTACATGATCCATAGAAATTAATTTGGGTCACTGTCTAGATCAAATGAATGGTAGAAACTTTAAGAAATATGTTTATGTTCTCACTCTGCTGCATGGCCTTATTTATTGATAATTTTTGTTCTTCTTTTTTCAATGTGTAACTCAAAAAGCAATCCCATATAACTCATTATCAGACATGTGTAAGTTAAAGTTTTAATCTATCTATCATCTATCTATCTATCTATCTATCTATCTATCTATCTATCTATCTATCTCTGGTGAGCTAACAGACTAATGCCATGAAGACACAGAGCTTTTGCCAGCAGAATCATGCCTATTTAATAGAAGCCACTGAACTGAGTTGATACTTTGATCACACTCTTTCAAGTTTTGCAGTCTTTCTGTTTTTTTATAAGTAGAAAAAAATAGTACACAAATAAAAACATATGTTTTTATAATACATGTTGCATAGGTTTACAGTGGGTACAAGGGCACTTACAGAAAACTATACCATAGATTGTGCAAGAAATATCCTAGATATTTGTCAGTTTGTTGTATTAACCTGATTCATTGGTACCTAGTATGGGAGTTAGAGGCTGAATAGCAACATAGAAAGGGCTGCAAGTAGGAATTTTTCTACAGTTTTCCCTTTTCTTTCCTGAGGAAATGCCTTTTGCATAGGAATATATTTTGGAAACTGAGAACAGTCAAATCTAAATACAAACATGAGTCTGCCCTTAAAGAATAATAGATAAATACTGATATAAAAATTAAAAGCACGCTATTTTAAACACAATGAGAGGAAAGCACAGATCAAGGCATCCTTTGTTCTATTTCAATTGGTTTTCTGGTTATTAGCAATCTCACAAATCCATTGTGGCTCAAATAGAGGCTGGTGCATGCTCAAATAGGATAGAAAACTGCAGTGAAAAAAAGTGAAAGAACTTTTCCCTTTAAAAATAATATTGTAGTACATCCTTTAGGATGAAAACTTTTATACTTTTAATGAAAGTTTTTGGGGCCAGGGGTTTAGCTCAACTGCTTAAGTGCCTGCCTGGCAAGTGTGAGGTCATGAGTTGGATTCCCGGAACTTAAAGAAAAAAGAAAAAAAGAAAAGAAAAAGAAAGTAAGTTCTGGGCTTATCTAATGTATTATAAAATGCTGAAATTATATTAACAGATATTTAATTTGAGCAGATAATCTATGATTGAAATCTAAAGTATTTGAGACTTTGATCTACTACTAGGAAAATGTATTACTATTTTCATTTCATAACAGTAAAGTTAGGGGCTGGGGATTTAGCTCAGTGGCTTAAGTGTGCATCTGGCAAGTGCAAGGTCATGAGTTCAATCCCTGGTACCAAAAAAAAAAAATACAGTAAAGTTATAAAAGTTTTATTTTCCACTCCAGAGGACCATCCAATTAAAATTTGATCCCCTAAGATAATATAATAATATTCTAATTTAGTTTTAGAGTAAGAAGATGCAATTTTTCTTAAAAATGTATTTAAAAATAAGTACCAGTCAATGTATTTCTTTTTCTTGTATAAAAGTAGAATTAAACTGTATCTGAAAAAAATAAGCCAAACTGTAGCCATGATACAACATTTATTTAACATTAAAAAAAAACTGCCAGCATTGTGTTCAGTGGTTCAAAAAAATGAAATGTCTCAGTGGAAGAATTGCTTTTGAATCTGAAAAACTTATGATTTACTATATTTTTGGCATTTAAAACATTGTCCTTGTTCAATAGCAGGCACAGAATACAACTTAATATTTATTGAAATATTCAAATATTAAAGATCAGTTACTAAAGATTTGTGCTGAACAATATGAACAATGCTGTACAATGTTCTCTGTGTCTTAAACTAAGCCAATTTGAAAGAAATGTTTGTTTAGTGTCCTGAGGTTCAAGATGGCTCAAATCCCTGTTTAGAAAAGGACAGGCAGGGGATTCCAAAGATGACTCTAGGCTCCGAAGTGTAAATCTGGGAACGTTTTGACAGAAGTATGTCAGCTCTGACCTTAGCTCCTGCTGAATGCCTTTTTCCTGTGAGAGAAAACCTCTCTTCTACTGAACTGTTCAAAATTCATTTCCAGCGTGCATTTGTTTTGCTCTCCACTTTGAAAATGTATGCAGACAAAATTGACTGACAGCCCTTCGGTTACCATACCATGAAGTCTGAAACCAGAAAAGCTACAGCTCTAATTCACTGAGAGCTGAAAGCTTCAGAACCTAATTTCTTGAGGTTCATTCTTAGATCTCTGCTCATTGTCCCAAGAGAAAAACAAATAATCAGGGGTTACATAAGACTAATGGAACCGTGTATAGTATGAGTGTGTAAATATGGAAATTGCAGTCATGAATGCTCTGCTCTTCTGAAAAGGAATCACATTTATTAAAGTAGTTCTCACAAAGATGGCTGATGAAATCATTTCATTTAGCAAAATATTTCTTTTTCAAATAGAGAAACATGTAGGACATATTTCCATATAATTTAAAAGTTAGTATAATGTGAAATTTTCCTATTACAAAATATTGAAATATGGCATAAAGTATCAAAACACACACACACACACACACATCACATACACGAAGTCTAATGTCATTCTTCCTTTCCCATTTCTAAATTTCTGGATATGAAAGTTAAATTCTTGATTCCTCTCTCCCTACTTCATCTCAATATGATTTTTGTGAAAGATTTTTGTTACTTATGCTTTAATGTTAATACAACTTTTTATTTCTCTCTTTTCTTTATTGTTGCTAAAACAAATGTACATATGATAATTAGGATGAAACAACTATCATGTGGGCATAAGAAAGGTCAGAGAAAGAGAAAAGGAGAATTAAAGAAAGAGAATCAGAAAGAGATCAGTATAGGCATTATTAATCCTTTATATTCCAATCTGATTTCTTGTTATATGATGAAAATGATCCCCTTAACTACTGTGGTGTGTTGAATAATGACTTTCCAAAGATGTTCACATTCTAGACCAACAACCCATAAATGTGCTGTTTTTACACAGTACATTACATTTTTAAAATATAACTGATTAAAACATCTTGAGATATAATCTTACTCAGAATTACTAGGGTGAGTGAAATGTAATCACAGAAGGAGGCAGGAATCCCAGAGGGTCAGAGACAATGAGCGAGCGAGATTCAAGTAATGCCCACAGACTTTGCAGATGGAAGAAGCGAGCCCTAAGCCAGGAATGCACACATCTGCTAGAATACTGAACAAGAGGTCTCATATCACTAGAACACTGAACAAGAACACATGCATTCTCCAGAGCATGAACCAAGAAGTTATCCAGGAGACCATTCTCTAGAAAGTGAAAAGGAAACACATGCTTTTTTAGGGCTTCAGGAAGCAATAGATGTGTGTACTTATTTTAGATTTCAGTGCTTTAAATGAATGAATTTTGTGTTGTCTTACAAATTTATTAATAATTTGTTACTGTGGCAATTAGAAACCAAACTAGGCACTGATGACTGTTATTTGAAATATATACTTAAATTGCACTAGAACAATTAATTGCACAAGTTTTTTCATATTTCAAACATTCTAAAAACATTTAAAGGGAAACCTCAAAATTGAACTAAGTCTCCAATGACAACTATTTTTTGTTCAAGAAATCCTATGTTCTGCGAAATGTAGGCTGCACGGGAAATACCTCAAAGCTGGGATCTCATCTTATTAAAAAGCTTTTACACAGCAAAAGAAATCATCAACAGAGTAAAAAATGATATACACTGTGAGAAAAAAAATTTAGTCAACTGTCCCTTAGAAAAAGAACTTGTATCTAGAACATATAAAGAATTGAAAAAAAAAAAAGAAACCCTCCAAATTCAAAGATCCAATCCAAAACTGGGCAGCTGAGATGAATAGACACTTCTCAGATGAAGAAATACAGGTGACAAATAAATACATGAAACAATGTTCAACATCACTAGTCGTTCAAGAGATGCAAATTAAAACAACTCTGAGATCCCATCTTACCCCAGAAATAATAACTATTATCAAAAACCCAACCAACAACAAGTGCTAGAGGGGCTGTGGCAAAAAATGAACCCTTCGTCACTGTTGGTGGGAATGTAGACTTATGCAACCACTGTGGAAATCAGTGTGAAGAGCCCTTAAAAATCTAGGAATAGAGGCCTCATTCGAACCAGTTGTTCTCCTTCTGGGTACTTTCCCAGAAGAATTAAAAAGAAAATCATACCAGAGCAATATATGTGCACCCATGATCATAGCAACACAATTTGTAATGGCTAAATCTTGAAAGCAACCCAGATGCCCAATAACTGAGGAATGGATAAAAAAGACATAATTTTTTTTATATAATTGAGTACCACTCAGCCATAAAGAAAGATAAACTTGAGAGTTTTATAGGTAAATGGGTATAACTTGAGACCATACTTTTAAGTAAAATGAATCAGAGCAAAATGTGTAAACAATGTATTGTCTCACTAGCATGAAAAAATGAACAAAGAAATAGGATACAAATATACAGTAGATATCGTCAACTGGGAAGAAACTATTCAAAAGAAAAAACAAACTGTGATGGGGAAAGGGAAAAGGAAAAAAAGGAGAAGGAAAAAAAATACATGTATACATAAGATAGACATGTATACAGCTAGCTTCCTTTAGTTCCATGGAAAGAATGTTTAGTGCTAATACTGTTAGGACAAGATATGATGCCTATATGTTGTACTCTGAACAGCAACGACAAAGATAGTACAAAATGTATCAGCTATTGTGATGATCCAGCCAGCCTGTTTTGAAACTCGGTTTCATTGGTATGTTTATCTTTCTTTTTTTCTTTTCTTTTAAAATAAGATAAAACAAAATAAACTTAAAATAATACACTGTCAGTGTGACCAATATAAAATGTGATGTCTTACCTGAAATATCTGTTGCCTGTTGCTGGCTGTGGTGTGGGATATTTGGAGCAGTGGGTCCTTCCTGCAAGATATAAGGTAATCTCCCTGGTGTGAGAAACTAAAAGAGTAAATAAAGTCTGAAATACACAATAGATCTTGTGCAGTGGGAAGAAACTGTCCAAGAGGATAAAGGAATTAGGATGGGAGAAATGGGGACAGACAAGGGAAAAAGTGCAAGTCAGTTATACTGTTAGTGTCTCAGTTCGTTAACATGGAAGATTTGTGTTAATATGGATTGGAGAAATTGTTATGCCCCTAGCTTGTACCCTGATAAACTGCTTCAAAAATAACATGTACTGTACTCACTGTTGTTATTCTGCTACGATTTTTTTATGAAATTTTGTTTTGCTTTTTTCCTAAAATAAAAACAAAGGAAATTATACGTTCTGTTAATTTCAAACAGAGAACTTTTTAAAACAATACTTGTTAGGAATGAGTTAATTTGCTCATCAATTTGTTCTTGGTGTTTATTTTTGCATTAAATTGAGGATTACTGGTCCTTTGATAACATTATTTAAAGATTAATTAATTAAAGTAGATTTCATAGATGCATATACAGCAAGTTCTGTCTTAAACAAGACGCTAGCACATACATGAAAGCACACACATGTGTGTACACTTTTAAGAAATAATAGAATGAACTTACTGTATATGTCAAGCAGACTCTTCACCTCACTCTTAGATTACCAACTCCTGATCTAAATGTCTTTCCATAATCTGTCTCTTGATTTTGCAAAAATATAGTAAAAATATTAAGTAAGACATATTATATATGATTACACTATATAACATTAAAACATTAAACCTGGTTGTCTCTCTTTTGTTGGCTTCAGGAAGTTCAGAGATTCATTTTTCAAGAACTAGAGGATGTTTCTAGAACCTGAAAATTGCTGCCCACTGGCAATAAGCAAGAAGTAAATTTAGAAAACACTGCAGCCAGGCACCATCTGCCTCTGAGCATTGTGCGTTAGAGGTTTTTACTAACTGTTCATCAGTGCATTTATTTCAAGGCCACTGCCAGGTAATAAAAATGAATCTAAGTCAATTATATAACCCTGACTTGAGTCCAGGCTGGCCCTACCATTCATTAGCCCATTCATCAGTAGGTGCTCATGGAAGATGAACTGTGCACCAACTTGCAAGTTCCAAACCAGCCATTCATGATCATACTGACAACTGACAGAGCAGACCTTCAGATGTCTAATGCTCTGTGTTACCCTAAATACTAAGGCCCAAACAAGCCCTGTTATGAGAACATATAAACAAACCCTAGCCTTGAATTGTGTCACTTAGAAGTCAATTACTCTGTGGCTTAATTTAATTCTAATCTAATTGTAGTTTGAATCACCCATGTAAGCATGATAAAGGTGAGTAATTTTAAGAGTGTGAAATAGCATTTAAAACTGTAATTGAAGAATATTGTTTTGTAACTGATTAAGAATGCTGGAGTCTTAATCAGATTTAAGCAAGACCAGTTTCTATATATGTTTCCTTAAGTAGGCTACTTATTTTGTTAGAATTCTTTTATTTTTTTAAGGGACACAGTATATCTATCATGATACCGCAAGCAATAGTTTTGGAAATGTTTCCATTTGGCAAAAGACAAGTTACCTATGTTCCAGAGTTAACCTATACACTTCATCATTTTCCCAGTTCCTGCCTAACACCCTGAAACAAATCTAGGGCCATGAACTTTAGTTTTTATTTTTGGTACCAAACCAGTTTCAAACATTTCATTTCAGTTATTCAGGGTCAGGAAAAAAAATTGGTCATCAAAACAAAATCATTATAATTTTCTTATTATTTTATGTTAGTATTTATTGGTTGATTGTTCTGCTGTGGTCACCTTTGGTCATTCTTGCAGCTGAAATCCACTGGGGATTGGCTACAAGCTGAGCTGACCTCAGATGCAGGACCTGAGATGCCTGACTGAGCTTACCATGTGGTCTCTCATCTTGGGCTTTATATAACAAGGTGCTTCATAGCACTGTTGTAAGAAGATAAGCATCAGTGTATAAGTTTATTAATTTTAAAGTACAATAATATTTAATTCAAGAGGAATATTGATTTGAAAGACATCATCATTTGGTTTAACTGCTAGTTACAAATCATTGTATTTCTTTAAATAATATTCTTTAAAGGTAAAACTGTCTGATTTTTTTTCTTGTGGAAAAGAGAAAAAGAGAGAGGTATAGAACAATTAAAGTTAATTAATCAAATGTATTAGGTTGCAAAAACAGAGATTAACTAGATTAAGCAAATAAAAGAATAAAAAATTTCATGTATCCAAAAATATCAGAAGGAAAGTACCAGAATGTAAATTAGAAAGAACTGAAAATGGTCAGCACTATTTTTGTGACTTGTGTTTTTCTCATGAACCTGTTTCATTCTCCTATTTCTCAAGTCATTTAGTACATTGTTTAAAGTGATGATCACCTCATCATTCTATTTCCCATTTCTGCTTCATTTTGTAAAACAGGCTTCACAGGTTCCTCCTGCCATTCCTGAACCCCTTTCACTCCTTTTCTCTTTTTCCATTCTCAGGAGGCAGAACTGTGTGGTCTGCAACAACAGAAGTCTCCACCTACGTATTTTTAGTTAAATTCAGCCAATGGGAAAAATCAGAAGATTGAAAGGTCTTTAGTTTGAGGAACCACATCTTAAGCACCAGAGTTTCGAAAGAGACCATCAGTTGTTCCATGTTTGTAGAAGTCATTTGATGTACATAGAGATAAATTATGGACCTGCTGTAGTCTATGAGAATGTAGAACCTGATTTATTTGTGTACTACCCTCTGTTTCCTCTTAGTTACAGGAACTTGCTTCCTATTAGCTGCACAGATATCAGTGATAATCTCTATGTAGAATTTGAGGACCAGGTTGAGCAATTCAACCTGTCTGAGACATCTTTGGCAGTTCTGTTACTGTTCCCCATGATCGGCAAGATGGGATCAAGTATTAGTTACTCTAAATCTAAAAGGAGGAAAATCACAACTGTTCTGTGCCTAAATAGATAATTCTAAACAAATTTGGATATTGTTTTCCTTAACGCAATTGGATGTACTCCACTTTGTAGTAATAGCTAGAGATATAGGGGTTTTGCTGAAAAGCGTATTTAAAATACATCATATAGAACTTCACTGTACAATATGGTACTCACTAGTCACATTTAGGTGGTTTAGATTAAATTAACTAAAACTATATGCAATTAAAAATGCATTTCCCCAGTTGTACTTGATATATTCCAAATGCCTGGTAGTCAAACATAGCTATTAGTGGTTTTATTGGACAATGCATATTAGATAATCTTTCCATCATCACAGTGAGTTATATTATTTGTGGATGATATGGACAATTCATCTGTCTTGAAACATACACCAATATGTGGTTTGCATTATGAAAAAAGTATTATTTAAACATCCATACAGTTTACATTTATTCTGTGAATATGCTGGGACTCCTTTGAATTAAAGCAAACAAATATAAAAATAGTATTTATTTACTGAATATTTATGAAGTTCCAATAAATGTACTGAAATCTTTTCACAGATTAGCCTACTTAATCTGCAAAAACACATATTGCTTATATACTTTTATTATCTCATGTATTAAATTCTTACAGTAAGTAACTGGTGTAGGCAAAATGAGAATCCAGCTAATCTCATAGACTGACAAGTAAGGTAAATAGAATGCAGGCAATCAGACATGTACTGGATCTAGCGTAGAGTTAGGGTAATCAATCCTTGTTCATATAGGCAGGAATCAGAAGTTAAGTGTTAATAAAACCCAGGTGGACAATTATGACCAAGAGGTAACAAACAAGATGATGAATGACCACTGTGACAGCTTATATTCTTACCTATCTGGAAAACACTGTTTCCCTCTCCACTTAGTTCTTTTAATGGATTAATTAGGTATATAAAGAGCAAGAGTCTTCTATAGCCCTGTATTTGCTGTGTGCCTCCTTGATTCCCCAGTGAGTCCAACAGGTTGACAGAAGTTTGATGCACAGTGGGCTGAGACCTGATGAAAAGTCCCCTGGCACATCACTTTTAAGATTCTCTCTCAACTATCGGGAAATATTTCTCTCTCCTTAGTAAACATTCATCCTCTCTACTTCCTTTTTCCTTGAACTCAACCTTCAACTTTATGAGACATCAACCCAGATGGTGCCATTAAAATCTGACTTCAAAATGCTTACTTGGTACCTGCCTTCTGAATACTTCAGAAAACACTAAATTACTTAGGACATTATGTTTTCTACTTCAGCAATCAACCAGGTAACCATCGTCAAGTAAAATGAGACATTGTTCATTACCATGCAGACATACTTCTCAAAGTTTTTAATATTTTAAACATTATTACACTTTTAAATATTAAAAACATTTATATTTAAAATGCCTTTGCTCCATGAGCTTAATATCATACAAATTTACTCAGATTAAACAATAATCTAGGATATATTAAGTTCCATTTTTATTTGAAAGTTTGAATAGTAGTAGTTAAATTTTGGGAGATTTCAGGGGATATTGTACATAACTGACCCAGCGTTCTTTTATATAATCAAGTATAGGACATATGCTCTTTTCTTTCTTTATTTTCATTTATCAGCCATTTCCAAAACTATCTCAGTGATGAGAAAAGAAATAGATTGCAGTTCAAGATTTAGTTTCCTTAATATTTGTGTCAACACAATCAACATTTTTACTCATACAAGGTTAAAGTACATAAGGGAGAAGTTTTGTCCTATAAATTTACATAGCTATGATCAAGAAATTAATATTTTATTGATGGATTTGATCTGCTGCACTAATATGTTAAAACTATGACTTGATTTTTTAAAATATTTTTATCTCATAAATATTACTTTTGGGGCACTTCTATAACCATTCTATTTACATAGTTTGACAATGTAGAAAGGGAAAGTAAATTTAAAAGAGAAATATTTTATTAAATATTTTATAGCATTAATATATTGCTTAAATAACTAACAAGCAATTTTTGCATATTTACAAAGATATCTTTAAAACAATAAACTACCTCTTGACGATAAAGCATCTCTTTGCGAGTAGACAACTCCTTCTTAACATTTTTCTTCTTATTGGTGGCAGTGTAGATTGCATAAGTTAGTATTTCCTGCTGGGTTAAACATTAATTCAGAAAGAATGAGTGACAGCACCGTAGGTATTCAAAAGCCAAATTGCATAGATCACATCAGAATGACTTCCTTACCTCCCAAAATTCAAATAGGATATTTTCTGATACTCTCAAGAGGTTTCTGAAGACTAAGGTGCATTATTACAAGTCCTAATTGCTCGTAATGTTTCTCAACTTGTATACAAAATGACAAGTCAGATTTTTTCAGTCTATGACTGCCTACTGTTAGCAGAAACTTTTTAAAAAATCATGAGTATTCACTCTCCTTTCAGAATTTGAAATGCACAAATAACTGTATTTTCAAAGAGTATGTATAAATTTACTTTAGAATAATAAATAGTGGGAGTCATATTAGGTTGGGTTGATTTTTTTTAATAGTAGTCCTAACCTATATCTCTATTATTTTGCATAGCTGACATGCTGCATTCCATGTAGTAAAGGATGAACTTTGAGGTTCTGAACTGTGCAAACCCTGCACACTCTAAGGAAAGATTTCATCTCTGTCTAGATGCTAGGGGATCACTTGTAAGCCTATAGACTTTCAGGCCTAGTTAAGGATTTTTGTTTATTTAAGGCTATGTTCCATAGTAAATAGTCTATGCTAATAATGTACTTCATGTCTGAGTCTCAGTCCATGGGGTAACTCTTTGAATCTGAAAGGGGCTGAAGACTGAGTAAGAAAAGTGAATCATATAGGTGTCTTCATCACCAATTCCCGACATCGTGCTGTAACAACACGTATTAGATAAATTTCTGAGGTTTTCAGTGCACTGTCATACACATATCTTGTCAGTATTAAGTGCTGTTCACATGTCTCCACTGAGAGAAGGAAACTGTTGTTTGTAAATAAGTGCCTTTATCTTCTATTAATTGTAACAAAATATTTGTATGCTAATGAAATCAATTTTGTTAAGTATAACAACCTTTGAGTTCTGTGAGTTTTTCTAGTGAATTATAGAAACTGATGATGATTTGAAGACATACTGAAAACTGTGTGTGTGTGTGTGTGTGTGTGTATGTGTGTGTGTGCATGCATGCACATTCTTGAGTGTGTGTGTATGTGTGTGTGTGTTCTGGAAGCATTTTTATGATTTGTGAACATTTCACTTCATAGGATGATAGAATAATTGACTTTTAAGTTCACAACCTATAAAAACCCACCTGGTGTCCTCTTATGCTTAAGCAAATCAAAATCTCCAGGCATAGATACTTCTTTGCATTTTTACAATTGACTGGCTAGGAAAATGTGGACCTCTTTAGACATAAGAATATTTGAGGAACTATCCTCTCCTTTCATGAAAAGACATTTGCAGTTGTCTACATTAGAACAACACATAGAGACAAAGGTTTTTCTATTTGAAATCCCCTCAGCTTCCCAGCAAATATCTCTTCACAAGGAGAAATTGGAATTCTGACACTAGGTCCAGAGTGAGAGATTAACAGACTCCCAAAGTGGGCCAGGGCCAAAAGAGGAGGGTAGTGGTGGGGAGGGGCTCAGATCAGTGGCTACCATCTTTTACAACTTTTTTTTTTTTATCTCAGATCCAGGCTGTCCTATCAAACGCCTGCCTGATCTCCTGCCAAATAGAATTGCAGACAGAATTCTCTGATTAGTGTTATGTGCAGGGCTTGGAAGTTGCTCAGGGTATTTGTCCTGAATCCCTGTGACCCACAGGTCTCGGTGATTGGCAGGTCATGGTCCATTGCCCAGGCCCCTTGCCATGCCACATCTTTAGCCTCAATAGTGCTAGAAAAATAGAATGACAATGTGATCCTAACGCAACAGTTAATTCTGTTCAAAATGGGCTCTTGGTTTCATGAAAATTTAAAAATGAAATAATGGACAAAATGGAAGAAGTTAGGAGAGCATTTACTGGGGAAAGGAAGAATAGCACTTGGATTTCCAGAGGGGGCCCTGAGGGGTACCCATGTGGATCTATGGATCCAGAGCTACATATGAACATGTGGAGCCCAGGGAATGCCTAATGGCTTAGAGGCCACCTGTCACAGAGAGCTCTTGATTTAAAGTAGCCAATTTGTATTCTGTCTCTCTAATCGACTTTCTCATCATCATGTGACATGTAAAGGACACTGGGATTTTACAGAAAAATCAATTATTAGGCATTTTCAATTCTTCCCTACTCAGGAACTTAGTAGGGATTTGCTCCAACTCTGGGAGGGAAAGGCTGCACTCTGTGTCGCTTGAGGAAGTTCATTCCTGGTCCAAAATCCTAGTTGGTTTTAATTCTAAATGTGGTTGATCACCCAAATCTATCTTGTTCCCTTTCCCTGACTAGCTGGCTGACTCATAAGTTAACTTAACAAACTATTTTTAACTATAACACTTAAAATATATATAACAAAAGTACCATGAAATAAATTCAGTTGACAGCCTATGCAAAAAGTAAATAAATAAAATTATGTATGTGTTTATTTATATGCCTACACAACACATATATAATATATGCAACCAAAAAGTAAATGAAACAAGGGTCATCACTGAGCAAAAATTGAGGGAAAACTTGCTAATACATATTTTGTAAACAAATGATAAAAGTCAATAAATCTTAAGAAAATCATTTAGTTTAGCTACACATAGAATTTTTAAAAGAGCAATGTAGAATTCCTTATCAAACGAAGAATATGACACATTGTATACTATACATACAATGAAAAATATGCATAATTACATAAACATATTGTGTACAGAAATGCACAGAACACCAACTTGGACAGAATCATATCATACAGTTGCTGCTGGTGATATCAGGAAAGAATAAAAAGCAAAATAGAAGTAATAAGCATAAAGCATGGCTGGGGACAGAGAGTAAAATATACTCAGAATATTTTGAAATTTACATATTTTGTTACTGTTTGGATATATAGCAGTAACCAAATCTTTGTGCATTATGAACATTAATCTAAATACAATTTACCTTGATGATATCTATCTCATAATAGCCTTAAGTAGTAGGCCAATTTGAAATAGAACTGAAAGAATGTGATACCAATTTCCTACCCCTTGCAGGTGAGGAAATAGCCTCCAGATCCATGCTAGATACAAATACAGAGTTCATATTGATCCAAGAATAAGATTTCTTGTAACAATTCTCAACTAAACTTTAGTCCTCTGTTTAATGCATTATCTTGAGCACCAGCTGGTCATGATGACCTAACCTCAAGAAGACTGCTGTTTTGTGTTTGGTAGATGTCACCGAGTTTTCTTAAATTTTATGAAGCACAAATTGTAGCTCACGGAGCAAGTTTTCAATTCACTTTCTATTGTGTCCTGAATCTTCAATCTTGACAGCAGTGTTTAAAACCTCTGTATCCAGACCCCCATCCTTACTCCTTAGACACATATTCAATTCTGCAACTTATTTTATGCAGTATGGAAATGCAGTTAATAATTAACAACTTCTAATTTGCTGAAAATTATATAACTCTTATTATAAAATATATAGCTATCTGTCCTTTTTCTAAAGCAGATACTATAATTCAAAGTACCAGAGAGGTCCTGACAACTTGACACGAAACATTTAGTGCTGGTGAAGCAATGATTTAGTTTATTTCTGGAAACAGAAATTCACTGCTATGACTTGCATGAATGTCCAAGAAAGGTCTTGTGCTAAAGTATTGGCCTGCAGTTATGTGCTGTTGGGAAGTACTGGAAACTGTGAGTGGGGGGATTTCATAAGAAGCCTGGCCCTTGGAACTCTGTTTTCTTCCTCTTCTCTTTCTGTCTCTTCTCTCTCTCTCTCTCTCTCTCTCTCTCTCTCTCTCTCTCTTTCTGTCTGTCTCTTGTCTCTCTATTTCTCTATCTTGTTTTCTACCACAAGGTAAACAGTTTGATGTGTCACATGCTCCTGTCACAATATTCTGGGGTTATTGTGGGCTCCTTTTAAAGTTCCTTTACAGGTTTTCTTTGTCTTGAACAAAGAATTGGACAAGATACACAAAAGGAAAAAAAAAAGGCAGTAAGGTTTTACACTCATTAAAAACAAGAAAAGAAGTATGTTCTGCCGTGTGAGAGCGGGCCACTGAAGAAGAGCAGAACAGCCAGGAAGCTACGGCCTCCATCTTCTGTGCTCCTCGCAGCTTAGACTGAAGTCACATGCAGGCCATTCGAACAAGAAAATTACTGTATCTCGTGCAAGAATAACCAAAAGCTGTGTTTTCTGATTGGTCCAAGGTGGAAGCCTTGGGAATTCTGTTTCTGTACATGTGTTCTGGATCTCCATGCCTGACAGATCATACCTACTTTCCCAGTGGGCTGACCATAGCCTAATGTCCTGTCTTATTTCCCACTGAGAGACATAGATTCCTGTAAGTCTTTATGGTAGTAGAGGTCTCTCTCTTTATATTTCTACTTCTGGCTGAAAGGGGCTGTAAACCCTAACTACTGGGGATTATGTTCTTGCCAACTAACTGGGGATACTTTTCCCAACTGGCTGGATTAAAACCAAATAAGAAAGACTGTCAGAACGCAGTGAGGAAGGAGTTAGTACCTACAGGTGAAGAAATATTGTGCTCCCTGTTCACTGGCAGAAAATGAGGTGAATTTGTCAGGAGAGTCATGGGCTGCAGTCTGGATCATCATCTGAAGCTTCAGTGGACAAATTTGACTATTAGTTTGGTGATTCCAAGTGCAAATATGAGAAAGATGGGGTCAGAATATTTCCTAGTTTGCCTTAGAAGGTGGACTGTGACAGCTTGTCTTGGACTCAGCTGATTATAGAATGAAACCTCCATGAAATATGAGTTAAATAAACTTTATTTAATTTTAGGTGTTGGTTATCTTGTCTCAGCAGTGAGAGAAAATTAACCAAGACACAAGTCCATGGCTTAGGAACTATGTTTATGTTTGTGTATCCTGGTCTCTGTGATTGACAGTTCATCTCCATTTTCCCAGTCAGTTGGCCATGCCCTAAACTCTTGCCTTACTCTCACCTTGCTATATGTTTGTTCAAAATATGAGGTCAATAAATAAAGGATTAGAACTTCCAAGTCTGTGAGTCAAGATAAATTTAATGTCTCATGTATTTTTTATAATAATGGAAAGCTGGACCAACACATTCAATTTTCAACACACAAAAATTGAACCTCTATTTGAAGCCATGGCTCACAAAAAATGTCAGTAGTTTTGGAAAATATCCATAATGCATAAAAGATAAACTTACCACATCATTTGCCTCGTAGCAGACACAGTTCTAAGTGCCTCCCATTCCTTAGATAATTTAATCCTCATAATGGTCCTTCAAGGTAGACACACTTATTATCATTCTTCTTTCACACTTGAGAAAGATAAAGCAATGAGACATCAAATGATTTGTCTGCCATAGCAGTGGAGGCAGCAAATAAACCCAGCTGTAAACCCACACAGTTGAGCATGCGTGACCTTGTCGGAATGAATATTCATCCTGTCACTTGGATGGCAGAAATTTCCTGCATACTGATGAGTTTTATTAAGCTTTTTTTTAATGGTAAAATGATTGGGGAGCATTGCTTACCACAATACATAACACATAGTAGGAACTCCATTTAGAAACTCATGTTCTTTGGAACTTGGTACTCTTTCTTTACTGGGTGTGATTTTAAGTGGTTAAGTCTGGTAGCAAGAGGTGGATCACGTGGTGTAGACTGTCTTGATCCTTCTCTGCTTCCTGCCTGTGAGGCCATAGACTGTTTCTTTCACACCGTCTAGGAACCAGCCAACTGTGGACTGAAACCTTTCCAAACTGTGAGCCAAAATAAACTGCTCCTCCTTTAACTTTTAAGTGTCAGGTATTTTATTCCAGCAATAAAAAAATAAGCAAGACAGTGACTGAATAAATTACATGTAGGATATTTAAAAATATATATAGTAGCTTCTATATTAGAAGATAATTTTGTAAGATGTCACTCATGATTTCCTTGGAGGAAATAGCATTAGCAAGATTTTTAAAATTCTTTCTGTGTGTGTGTTTCTTAATCAAACTGGATGCTTTGTCAGTGCTCACTGTGCTTGTGACTGCTTCAAGAATATTATATTCAGGAGAGCTTATTTAGAGAATTTTCTCCCTGAATTTAAATGTGGTTGTCTCCTTTAGGTATTGTAAGTAAGGTTAATGGAACGTTAACTTCCAAACCTTGGTGGGACCATTTATATGCTAATTATTAAGCACAGACAGTGGGAGAAACAAATATGCAACTGCACTCAAGGCACTTTTAAAAACTTTGCCTTCTGGTCACTGCTACTTCTTAACACATAAAGAATGGCTGCTTTTAACTAGTTGTTCCCTATGCAAGTTTCCTCAACACAACACTGGAAAAAGTACAGCTGTGTTCCTTCTGATTCTTGGACTTTATGCCATTATGTCAGAATCCACAGTATTCTGTAAAATGGAGCAAAACAGTAGGAAATATTCAGAATTTAATGTGATTTAAGGATCTCAAACATAAAGAATATTGAATAAATAAGCACACTGCAGTTTTCAGCCGATGATCATCAGAATCCTATCCATGTCATGAGTTTGCTTTTTTAGAAGACACTTTCATTTTATTTGATATGTAACCATTAAGGCATGATACCAAGTATACATCTCACAGAATTCTTAAAGATGGGTAGGGGGAAGAGAGGAGTAGATGAGGAATGAGAAGCAAGAATATTAAAATATTTAAAATAGGATTGAACAATGTAGCACCGTTTTCCCAAAACAAATGTAATCATTATTGTTGTACCCCAAAAGGCTGCACCCCAAAATAAAATGAAAATTTTAAAAAGGCAAAAAGATTAAAAAGACCAAGTCATCTTGGAGGAAAAGAAAAGAGCGCTTTAATATTTAGGCTGGTAGCCAGCAACACAGCGTGAGGGTAGAATTTACACTGCTGTGTAACTGGGCTAAGATTTGGGGGTGGTTTATAAAGGGAAAGAAAACCTGCAAAGATGTGGGGGGCCCACACCTGTGCATTCCTGAGGAAATGGGACATCCTGCTTTCTCCTTTTTAAAGGTCAAGGGGCGTGGCGCATGCAGAACAGAATGGCGGCACTAAGAGTTAGAGTACAACATTCCCCACTGATTTTTGTCAGTGAGCCAAATCATTGGCTCATAGCTTGAATCTACAGGTATTAGCTCATAACCCTGGGTAGCTAAGATCATCAGTTTGACAGCCTGTATTCGGCCTTTTATATAAGTTTACTTATGATACTTATTTATATAAGTTTATTTATACCAGTTTATTTATGCTACAGGGGCCGATAGTTACACCGACTAAAAGCACTATTAGGGGTCCTATGGCTGCTGATATGAGGGTGGACAACCAAGGGGAGAATGAGAACCAACGTTCAAACCAACTTTGTTCTGCCAGTTGAGCTTGTTCCCTTTCCTGTAGGCATTTTTTAAGGGCAGCCGTATTTTGCCTAATAACTCCAGAGTGGTTTGTATATAAGCAACAGGTTTCCCCCAGGGCTAGACAGAGGCCTTCTTTTAGAAAATGAAGATCTAATCCTCCTCTGTTTTGTAACATCATCTCAGCTAGGGAGCTTAAGGAGTCTTCCAATTTTGACACCGAGTCACCTAGGCTTGCTAGGTCATGATTAATGAGGTTAGTGAGGTGTCTATAGTTTTGGTATCCTACCACTAAACTAGATATTCCCAATCCCAATGACCCTGCCACCCCAATCCCCAGCAACACAGGGATGAGCACAGGGTTTCTCTTTAAACGAAGTTGGCCTTCCAAGCCTTCCCTAGGGAGAATGTGACTTCTTCCATTGTCTCCTGAATACCAATAGACCTGGGGCAAAATGTGAACTAAAATACATAGCTCAGGACGCTGGGTGAATATGTGGTGCATAGAACATGGAGTTATACCAGATGTGCAAGCAAACCAAGTCCCATTGGGTGCAATTAGGTGCTGATTAGCAGGATAAGTGTAGTTATGAATCTGAAGGGAGACAGTTCTGTTGCAGAGGGAAGCGTAAGGGGAAATATGCAAGGAATAGGAGGCTGAATAAACACAAGTTCCTGGTTTCCCTTGGACATTATCTAGAGTAAGCAAAGGTCTAGCGCCCCACCAACAAGCAGGGTCATCTGAGGAAGACTTAGACAGCTCTGAATCAGTGACTACTATAGGGGTGCCAGTATAAAAAGGAGGTCGGGCAGGGAGGCATAACCAACAGTCAGTAGTTAGGTCAGGAGCACTATAGTTAAGGAACTGAAAGGCTATGTCCAAGGGTGAAGAAGGGTCGGAAGGTGGCGGTGTGACTGGCTGTGGGATAATGGCAGAGAAATCTGTCATTTGGTTTTCATGGCCAGTCACATCCAACTTGGGTTGTGGAGCAGATGGGGCAGTTGAGGGATCCAGGGTCAGAGTCCTGGGAACTGGAGGAGGAGGACGAGGTGCTAAAGGCCCTATGGGTCGAATAGGGGCCTGTCGAGAATGGCTGGGTATAAACTGTATGGCAAAGGCATTACCAGGGTTGTACCCATAGGTCCACAACCTAATTCCATCATGCAGCCTTTGTTTCCAGAGGTTACTGGTGGGAAACTTTTGTCTAAGAGTCATTAAATTGCACTGGTTAAGGGTACAATTAGAAGGGGTGGTCCGAGTTAGACAGAGGTGCTCATCCGCATTTCCCCCATTCCAGTTTGATATAGTGACATATTTCCAAGAGTAGCAGAAAAACTCCTTTTTCGGGGGAGGATGAGCAGTATTGTGAGTTACGAACATCAGGCACCCCATGCTCGTATTGGGTCAGGGCAAAGATACCATGGTATGGACTGTAACCTTTTCTGATTATGTAGGTTGCCACAATAATAATTGGGCTCAGGATGGGAGCTCTGAGCAAGTGTCTGTTTAAGTAGTCATGAGCCATTAGAGGGAGCCCTATTTAGTAGAATACAGAGGTCTAAGGTTACAACACCATGGACAGTTGCATTAGTTGTCAACATGTCACCAGTATTATCGTCAGTTATTAACCAGGTTCCATGGACAGGATTGTGAGTGGGAGCTCGTGGGGCTCCCAGTGGAATGCTATAAACAAGCAACAATATTAGGAACATTTGGTTATCTTAAGGTTTAAAGGGTCCTTAGAGGGCTGCACAGTCCACTTATCTACAGTGTAGTTTTCGTCAGATGTTGGCACTGGCTTGATGTGTGAGTGATGGATCCAGGTGGTCTTTCCAGCGACTTTGACAGCAGTTGGGGTACTGAGGACTACAGTATAGGGTCCTTCCCAATGAGGCTCAAGGGATTCTTGGTGGTATTGCCTGACGGGGACTAACGCTCCTGGCTCAGTGGCAGGGCAGCTATTCCCTGGCATGGTCTCTAATGTGGAGTGGTGTTTCTTGAACAAATGGTGTACTGCAGTCAAAATGGGCTGGAGGGCCTGTAGGGACTTAATAAGGTCCTGATTAGAGAGGTCAGCTAATTTCTCTTCAGAGATTTTGGGGATGAGAGGTGGAGGCCTCCCATAAAGGGCTTCAAAAGGGGAAATTCCAGCAATATAAGGAGTACAACACGTGCGCAAGAAGGCAAAAGGGAGACTCACCCAATTTTCACCAGTTTTCAAGGCCATTTTGGTTATTACTGTTTTTACAGTTTGGTTCATTTTTTCTACTTGTCCTGAACTTTGAGGCCGGTATGCGCAATGAAGTTTCCAATCAATCTGTAAAGGCTGAGTTAATTTTTGGTTCTCTTGGGCTATGAAAGCCGGGCCATTATAGGACCTCATAGATAAAGGCAAGCCGAATCGGGGTATAATCTCATATAAGAGTATTTTTACTACTATGAGAGCTGACTCTGACCTGGTAGAGTGTGCTTCTACCCAGCTAGTGAAAGTGACTACCATTACCAACAAATATTTATGTCCTTGTAGCCCTGGCTTTCTCATTTCAGTAAAGTCGGTTTCCCAATGTTCTCCTGGCATGGTTCCTTGAAAACGCTTTGTCTCAATCGGCAGCTGTCGTTTCGGATTTACCAGTTGGCATTGTGGGCATCCAAGGCTTGCAGCTTGGGTAAGCTTTGACAATTAAGGAATAAAATACTGTTCCCGGAAGAGATCAGCCAGTTTTGATCCTCCCAAATGAGTTGACCTATAAGTCTACTGAATAAGTTCCCTCCTGAGTGCCTCTGGCAGTAGGACTCGCTTGTCAGGAAGCTGATACCAGCCTCCAGGGATATTAGGCTTGGCTTAGAGCTGGGTTGCTAGACGGAGGTCCTTTTAAGTATACACAGGTTCCAAAAAAGTGGGGGGATCAACAAAAATTGTAATGCTCAGACCATTGACTAACCAAATGTGCCACCATCTTGTTCTGTATGCGCCATTTTAAAATTAAGTTTCTGTTTCCTACTTAAGTTTCTGTTTCATAAGATAAGTTTCCTTTTCCCCGAACTGACGCTTTGCTTGCCACCCTCAATAACCAACCAAATTTCTCCCCGTGTTCTTACCACCCCGAATTCACCAATCATTGCTAATCTCATCCTCCCCATACCCACTATAAAGGTAACCACCCTTAGTTGTTAGGTGCGTAGTCTCGAGATCCATCAACAGAGACTGCGTCGCCAGGCTTGGCAATAAAACTCCTTCACTCTTGATTGATTGGCTTTCATTTCTAAATCATCATTGCACCATTACAATAATGTCGGGGCCGTCTTCGTCCTCACTGATTTTGCAGCTGCCTTTCGGGCTGTGGCATCTGCCAAGTTGTTTCCCCTTATAACAGGATCATGGGCCCTACAATGTAGGGTTACAACCTTTTCTGGCATCCAGATGGCAGCTGTAGATCAAGTATCTGGGGGGCATTTTTGATCTTTTGTCCCCCAGAGGTCAATAGGCCCATTCTTGATAAATGGTCCCATCATGGGCCGTTGCAAATGCATATCTGCTGTCAGTATAGATATTGACCCGCTTCCCTTCTGCCAGTTTGAGAACCTTAGTGAGAGCAATAAGCTCAGCCTTTTGAGCAGATGTACCTGGCTCCAGGGCTTGCTCCCACAAAACTTTGGATTCAGTAGTAACCGCTGCACCCGCGACTCTCTTACCTTGATGGATATAGCTACTCCCGTCAGAGAAGTGTGAGGGGGCCTCAGGCAAGGGCTCGTCAGTCAAATCTTGTCAGAGACTTTGGAGGTGAACAGTTACCTCAGAACAGTCGTGGAGAGATGCGGAAGGATCACCATCAGAGAGCAATGTGGCAGGATTCACATTGTCTTGTAACCAATGGAGGCGGGGTCTAGAAGTAGGGCCTGATAATGCATAATCCTGGCATTGGACAGCCATTGGCTCAGCAAGGCCTTGATTAGAGTTTTCAGGGAGTGTGAGGGAACAACAATAAGCTTCTGTCCAATAGTCAACTTTTGGGCTTCCTTTACCAATAAGGCCACTGCAGCTACTATTCGCAGACAGGGAGGCCACCCAGTGGCCACATTATCAAGTCTCTTGGATAGATAGGCCACTGGACATTGCCAAGGTCCCAAGCTTTGAGTTAATACTCCTTTAGCTATGTTCCGTTTTTTATCAACATAGAGAGAAGGGCTTGTGTAAATCAGGCAAATCCAGTGCAGGTACTTCAGTGAGGGCCTGCTTGAGCTGATTGAAGGCCTGATCTTGAGTCTCAGTCCATTTTAGGGGGTCTTGAGTAATCCCCTTTAAAGCATCATAGAGAGGTTGTACCACCTCTGTAAAATTAATAATCCAAAGCCTGCAATACCCTACAGCTCCCAAAAATTCTTGCACCTGTTTTTTTGTCTTGGGAACAGGTATCTGTAAGATAGCCTGTATTCTTTGAGAGGACAGAGTCCTTTTTCCTTCATGAATTTGGTACCCAAGTTAGGTTACGCACTGCTGACAGAGATGGGCCTTTTTAGCAGAAACTTCATATCCTAGTTTACTTAGAGTCCACAAAAGGGCTTCAGTGGCACTTATACAATTCTCATGAGAATCAGTGGCTATCAGGAGGTCATCAACATACTGCAACAGCCTTACATTGGGGTACTCCTCTCTGTAGTTCATGAGATCTCTGGCAAGGGCCTCATCGAATAGGATGAGCACATTTTTGAATCCCTGAGGTAGGCATGTCCAAGTTATTTGCTCAGACACTCCTGACACAGGATCAGTCCATTTAAGGGTAAAAATGGGTTGGCTTACTGGAGTGATGGGCTGGGTGAAGAGAGCATCCTTCTGGTCCAGTACCGAGTACCAAAATTGATCTGGGCTCAGCGAGCTTAGCAACGTATAAGGGTTGGGCACAGTAGGGTGGAGAGTCACCACTCACTTGTTTACCTCTCGGAGATCCTACACTGGTCAGTAATCATGGGTTCCGGGCTTTTGGACAGGCAGTAACGGAGTGTTCCAGAAAGAGACACAAGGTTTTAAGATATTATATTCTTTTAGCCTTGCTATATGTTTAGCAATGCCATGGCGCGCCTGCAGACTTATAGGATATTGCTTTAGCCAGATTGGGGTTGTCTGTGGGAGGAGCTCTATAACCAAGGGAATCTGATGTATTGCTAGGCCTGGGGGATTATCTTCCACCCAAACATTAGGGATCTCCTGTTTCCAGTGCTGCAGCAGTGTGTTGTCACCTAACACCTTAGGTTCTTCTAGCAGGAGGTGTCCTTCCCCCTCAGGATAGAGAGCATGCACCTGTGTGCTATGGATTTCATCAGATGCTTCAGATCCTAGCGTCACGGTTGGAGCCGCTGCTTCAAAACTGAGTTGGACCTTTAGTTTGTGTAAAAGGTCCCGCCCTAAAAGGGGACCTGTACACTCCGGCACCCAGAGAAACTCATGAGAGATAGTCTTCTGTCCAGGTCTGGCAAGCCAGGCTTGCAGTTTCGGATAGACCTTTTCAGTACTGGTGGCTCCTAATACTTTCATTTTCTTTTTTGTCAGAGTCCCTAATGGCTGTGTCAAAACAGAATGAGCCACTCCCGAGTCTACCAGAAAATCAACAGGTTGGCTCCCCGCTTGTAAGGTTAGCCTGGGCTCTAGGGGGTCAGCAGAGCCCTAACCCGCTCAATCTTGGGATAATAGAATCTTTGCATATTTTTCTGTTTTCGCTTTTAGTCTGGGGCAATTTCTACACCAATGTCCCATTTCTCTGCAATAAGCACATTGGTCCTTATCTAGTGGAGGGTGCTCCTTGCCTCTTTTGTCATCTTTGTCATTGCTGTCTGGAGGCATAGCTTTTGTACTTAAGATTTCCAGCACCTTGGTTACCTTTTTTACTATTGATCTCCTGCCAGCTCTCCCGATTATCAAATACTTTATGAGCAATTTCTACGAGCTGACTAAGGGGCATCCCTTCAAATCCCTCAAGCTTTTGCAACTTTTTTAAACATCTGGGACCGATTGAGTAACAAAGGCGATATTAATGGCCCTTGCATTCTCAGGCGAGACCAGGTCTATGGATGTGAAAATATGATAGGCCTCCAATACCTGCTCTAGATAACCTGATGGAGATTCATTAGCCAATTGTCTCAACGCTGAAACCTTGGACAAGTTTGTGGGTCTCTTGGTGGCACCTCTAAGGGCTCTAAGGAACAACCCGTGATACTGGGCTAGAGCATCCCTACCTTCCGTGGTGTTAGGGTTCCAGTCAGGTCGAGACAAAGGGAAACTCTGGTTCAGGCAATCTGGGTCCGAGGACAAATTTCCATCTGGATCCAGCATCGCCCTTCATCCCAATGCTTGAATGCATTCTCTCTCCTTGGCGGTGAATAACACCCACTGTATCTGCTGACAGTCATCCCAGGTGGGACAATGGATGGAGAAAATGGATTCTATTCTAATGATACCTTGGGGGTCTTTGAAGAGGGGTGGGTTTTACCCTTTCCAATTATACAGATCAGAAGTAGAAAAAGGAACATAAACAAAAATGGGGCTTCAGGATTTATAGAGTTTGGCATCTCCTGAAAGGGGCAAAACGTGGGAGTGGGGGCTGTGGAGGAGGAGTCTGGTGACTCCAGGCATGGTCAGCTCCTGGTCCAGATAGGGCTTGGTGGATGACAAGGAGGTTCTTCTTCTTTAGTGGTGCTGGTGGTGCCATGGTGCTGGCAGGCAGTAAGGGGGCGGTAGCAGCTCCTCCATATCTCCCTCTGGTAGGACTGGTAGGGCAGATGGTGTAGGCTTCGGTTTTTCTCTTAGCGGTGCCAGCAACAGAGGGTTACTGGGCTGCTGCCTGGAAACCTTAAGAAACTTTCTTAACCAGGGAGGAGAATCAAAAACAAGATCAATCCAAATCTGTATATAGACAATTTGGTCAGGATGAATTGGAGGGCTAAAGACATATCTCCAGACTGCCTCCGCGATAGCCATGTCGAAGCTACTGACAGATGGCCATTCAGGGACTCCGCGAGGCCACTCCAAGGAAGCGAGCATGTGAAGTCTCTTGGGATGAACAGGTTCTCCATATCCCTGGGCTCTTTGCTTAAATTCCTTAAAATGATTAAGAACTAGAGTTAGAGGAGTTAAAGGCACAGATAAAGATCCTTGTCCCATGGTGACTAGTAAGAAAATGGTCGGTTAAACACACACACAATAAGGCAACACAGAAGACACAAAAACACCAACAATGCACATACACCCTCTTCCGTCCCCTCTCAAGTGCCCTAGAAAGAAATATTAGATCTGGAACAGAGTCGATTGAAAAACAGTTCCTGGTTCCCAAACTACGAACAGGTAAATACCTGACCATACAAATTACGAAAGGATAAATACCCGACTGTACCAATGGCCAAAATGCCCCCAAACCAGGAGAGCATCCCGCTCCAGTGTAGAAAGAGCACTTAGGCTCCTCTACCAAATGCAAATGGGTGCCGAAATACAAAAAAGCATACATAAAAAAAGATACAGGGTACCAACCCAATGAAATGACTTGAGAAAAGAAAAAGGGGAGCCCTTTTGGGAGTCCTTGGGGTTAATCCAGGATGAGCCCCCAAATGTTGTACCCCAAAAGGCTGCACCCTGAAATAAAATGAAAATTCTAAAAAGGCAAAAAGAATAAAAAAGGCCAAGACATCTTGGAGGAAAAGAAAAGAGCGCTTTAATATTTAGGCTGGTATCCAGCGACACAGAGTGAGGATGGAATTTACACTGCTGTGTAACTGGGCTAAGATTTGGGGGTGGTTTATAAAGGGAAAGAAATCCTGCAAAGATGTGGGGGGCCCATAGCTGTGCATTCCTGAATAAACGGACATCCTGTTTTCTCCTTTTTAAAGGTCAAGGGGCGTGGCGCATACAGAACAGAATGGCGGCGCTAAGAGTTAGAATACAACAATTATGTGTTGCAAAGGACAAGATTAATTATTTTTGTTCACATACTTTGTAGAAATCATTTCCATCAAATTGATCCCTTGCCACAAAGTGTGTTAATCTTCCTCATCTAATTATATGACTCTATGAATTTCAGTAATAAAGTGCCACACCTTGAGTTGTTATTTTTTAAAAGTCTCATAATTTATGTAGCATGTACAACTTTTTTGTTTTTGGTACTGGAGATGGAACTCATGACCACATGTTTGCAAGACAAGCACTTATGCTGCTGAGCTAAACCTCCAGCCCAACACGTATAACTTTTTAAAAATTTTTATTTTATTTTATTTTATTTTATTTTATTTTATTTTATTTTAAATGTAATAACCCCCCCCCAAAACAGAATAAATCCAATCAAAACAAAACAGTGAAATTGGTACACAATAGTTGTCCATTCCATCAGATATAGCAAAATCTAGCCAAAACAAAACATAATAAAAGCAATCAAAACAGAATACTGAATAAAGCAAAACAATTAATTGGAACAAAATGAAACAGTGAGAACAATATTGAATTTCAAAAACAAGATACAAGTACATCTCCCATATTTGCTATACTGCAAACTATTACCCTCCCTATAGATGCTCAGATGGCTGGCCCCGGGCCTGCAAAGTCAGCCAAACAATACAAGCACCCGGCTGCCCCCTGTATCTCAGTAGCCACCACTCAGCCTGTCCTCCAGCTGGCTGCCCATGGGGAAGGCAGGGCGTTGGTGATTCTCAGCTTGCATGCTGGTAGGCACAAGGGGACGCTATCTGACTTCTGTCTTCCTGGGCCCTGCATAGCTTGTGGGGCTTACCAGAAAGGCTGTTGGCTTGTTGATACATGTTGTCCTCCAACATGTATCACTTTGAATCATTATATTATTGTTTTTTAAATTTTTTAAAAGTTACTTTTTCATTCAACATTTTCTAGTTTTTTTAATATTAAGACACTGAAATGTAATCACTGAAAATTTTCTAGTCACAGACTAGAAAAAAAATCTTAACTGTGGATAAGAAAGACTTGATTGTGATTTGGAGATTTTGCTTTCAACTTAAGGAACTCAGTGAGCAAAATACTGGTGATTTTAGACATGAAACCTTGCCCCAATCTTACATTGTCTGTTTCACTCAGCTGAATTCTATCCCACTTCAATCTTGTTTACCTTTGATGAGAGGACACCTCTAGGGCAGAAATTTTTCCTCAGCGGGGCTAGCCAGATTTGGTTGGATCAAAAAAAACTCCAGAGTGACAGTCAGACATCTCCAGTTTCATTATAATCCCATCTGCATGGTCAGTGACACATGGGACAGAACCATGGCATGACAATTGCCATGACAATGGGTAGAAATAAACCATAAAGGGAGCAAAAATAGGTGATGCCAAGTCCAGAAAAGATTCAGTGCATCCTTGCAAAGACATAGATTTTACTCTTCTTTATTAGCTTTTATCTCTTTCTCACTTCTTTTACCTTCTGTCCATAACTTCCCACAATGAGTTGAGTTCACTTGTGAGCTTTATTCTCCACTTTTCTTATCCATGGAAAAATAAACTTGTCCCAAAGTGCTTTGGGACAGGAGGTAATTCGACTGCTTGAAGTTAAATAACTTTAGAAGACAGCCCCCTCTCCTTCAGTAGACACTGATAGATATTGGTGTTTTATTCCTCGCTCAAGATATTTGAAGATATGGTTCCCCATTATTCAAAATAGTCCCTAGATCTTAATGCTGACAATAATTTTAGTTGTTAAAAATATTTGTGTCCACTACAAAGGACAGAGGAAGAAATTTCAATCACGATGTTTATATTACTTTATTGTTTTTATAGAAAATGCTTTCAGTAAAGAGGCAGATGTCAAGTGACTTTTCATTTTTTTCAGCAGAACTAATCTTTTTCTGCTACTTATTGGTTAGACTGCTCTAGAGAAATATCATCAATAGAAAATATGTATTTATACATAATCATGCAAGGAGATTTCTTAGATAGGCTTTAGGAACAGAGGCCAGATAGAGCCCAATGACCAATTTGTTGTAGAGCCAAAAGATCTTGCACTCAGCCTGTGAAGCTGAATACCGAGGAGCTAGAGAGATCAAAGTTGCATTTCTGGTACGAGACTGAAGGCCCAGAAGGTCCCCAGAGGGTTACTAGAGTGATTCAGAGTTGAAACGTTGAGGACGCTGAAATCAAATCTGATCTCTATAGTAGTCTATGTAGCAAAAGATGCACCGGGTCAGTTAGAATGAAGCTTTTCAAGTGGTAATGACAGTGGTCATCCTTTTCTTGTTTCTGATTTTAGAATGAAAGCTTTCAGCTTCTCTTTGTTTATTATGAAGTTAACTGTTGGTTTGTCATAGATGCATTTTATCAGATTGAGGTAAAGATCTATTTTCCTATTTGGGGGAGAGTTTTTATCATAAATGAGTGTCAGATTTTGTCAGATACTTTTTCTGTAACTATTGAGATGGTCATGCAATTTTTGTCCTCATTTCTATATACATGGTGTATTTCATTTTTTGGTTTGCATATGGTGACACATCCCTGCTTCCCTGGAGTCAATCTTATTTGGTCTTTTTGATGATTTGCTGCTTTCTGTTTGTCAGGATCTAATTAATAATTTTTACATATTTGTACATTAAAGAGATTAGTCTGTAATTCTTTTTATTGGCTGGGTCCTTTTCTGATTTTGGATCAGAGTAATATTTGCTTCCAGGAATGAGTTTAGGAGTGCTTCTTCCTTTTTTATTTCATTAGAGAGTTTATGGAGTATTAGCATTAGAGTTTCTTTAAAATTCTTGTAGAATTCAGTTAGAGAATCTCTTGGGATCTGCGATTTTCTGAGTTTTTTTTTTCAATTTCATTGGTTAATATTAGATTATTCAGAATTTTTGTCTTCTTGATTCAGCTTTGGTAATTCATATATATTCATGAATCTATCTACTTCTGAATTTTCTATTTTATTAGAATATAGGTTAACAAAGTAGCTATTAGTGAGCTTCCAAATTTCTACAGGATCTATTGTGATTTTACCCTTTTCTTTTTAATTGCATGCATTTGAGTTTTCTTTCCTTGTTTTAATAAAATGGATAAGGGTTTATCCAATTTATTTAATATTTCAAAGAACTAACACATCAATTATTGTATTTTTTTTACTGTTGATTTCATTAATCTTTCATCTCATGCATATTATCAGATCACAGTGCAATGGAACTAGAAATCAATGGAAAAAGATGTCATGAAATCTATGCAAACACATAGAAATTAAATGATAATTAATGGGCAACATATGAAATTAAAGAAGAAATGAGAGCTATACAATCAAATAATAATGCCTGTAAAACATTCCAGAAACTGGAATAAGATAAAGAGTAAATCAGTCATAAGAGGAAAGTTTACAGTGAATTCTTAAAAAAGAAAACAGAGTGAACTCATATAACTGAATTATAGACCTCAAAGTTCCAGAAAAACAAGAACAAGACAATCTCAAAGTTAGTACAAGGATGCTTGTATTAATAAAATAATTTAAAAGAGCAGATGAACTAAATAAAATGATATAAAACATGAATGACCAATTTACCAGAGAATTACAACTTGTGAAAAGGTGTCAATCAGAAATTTAGGAGATTAAAAGTCTGACTGAAAGTCATTTGTGGAGCACAAATGACTGATGTGATGATAGAATTTCAGAACCTGAAGAAAATGATGTCTCCAAAGACCAACTACTCAACAACACTTTAAAAAACAAAGAACATGATAAAAGGATCCATAAACTGCTAGATCATGCAAAGAAGAACTTCACTGGAAGAACTGAAAAGTCAGAAAAGAACACAAATGACATAAAAAGCCTGTTAACAGAAATAAATGTGACTTCCCATATTTGGAAAATGAGATAAATACACAGATAATTGAGACATATAGAACCTTTAATAGCCCTGACAAAAAGAAAAACTCTCCATGTCACATTATATTCAAAGTTCCAGAAGTCCATCACAATAACAAAATCTTAAAAGCTGTTAAACTAATGAATCACATATAATGGTAAAAGCATTGGAATCATAGAAAACTTCTCTATGCAGCTGTAGAGATCAAGTAGGGTTACTGTGAAGTCTTTAAAAACTCTAAAAAATAACTTCCATTCCCTGTGTAAGTATCTTGCACAACTTTTCTTTAAAATGGATAGAGAAATAAGATATTTCCATGGCAAGCAGCAGTTCAAGCAAAGAATAACCACTAAACCAGCACTACCAAAGATTATCAAGGATATCTAGAAAGAGACAAAGAAGCCAGTAAGTCATTGTGCAAAGAGTATTCACTCTTTTTGACTTTGTGGCTTCTTTGCACCCAGCATATTGTTAGGTTTTCTTTCTTGATCATCCTGCCAATCTACTTTGATTAGGAAGTTGAGACCATTCATATTATTTACATATTCCTATCATTGCACTATTTTCATGTTGCTCATATTTTTTGGTGTTTGCCAGTATGTAAAAATATCTTGAGAACACACAATATATTTGATAGGCTGTTTTCATTTTAATTCAAAAGAAATCATTCACTAAGCATATATACATTCCAATTTTTTGGTTCATATTGAGTTATTTTTCTTTTAAAAAATATATTGTTTTCCATACAGAAGGTACATGTTTTTTTAGGTGTGGCTAATCAGAAATATTAGTTTTAAATAATGCGTTGAATTTCAAGAGGCATGTAAATAAAAGTGTTCAAAATATTGGAGAGATACATTATAAGCATTCCACAGCAACCCAGATGACTTGACAAAGCACAAGATCAAAAGTACCAGTGAAAGAATTAGTATTGGAAAAAAATGATATTCTTCTCCTAGTGATGTAACAAAGTGAGGACAGGATAAACTCATTTGAATATTGAAGGTGTACTTCATCAGTGAAGTGAAAATGTCCAAAAATAGCACAGGGCCTAGGGTTTAGCTCACAGGCCTAAGTGCCTGCCAGGAAAGGGCAAGGTCATGAGTTCAATTTCCAGTACAAAAAAAAAAAAAAGTTTAATATATGTGCCCTGGGGGATGTTTAAAAAAAGAAAAGAAAAAGAACAGCTAGAAGTAAAGTTTGATAAATTAGAAACAGATAAATATGGATTAAAATCTCAGTTAGTGTTAGAAACTAAGAACACTAATGACAGCATATGGAAGAGGAAAATAGTAATTGTTGTATGATGTAGAAACTTGACTTTAAGCTCTTAGGAAAAAATTATTGTGAAGGATACAAGATCCAATGAATGTATTGTCATGAGCATAGAGACCCAAGGAGATCAACAGTAAAATCACATAGAGACATTCTTCACTATCAGTAAGCATTCAGCACTCTATATATCCATGTGTTCTTTATCTATGTATTTAGCTGATAGGAGCTTAAAAAAATTTGAAAAAAAGTGCCCGTTCTGAATATATACAAAAGTTTTCAGTCATCCACTTTTAAACAATGCTGTTTAAAAAGTTAGTGAAGCATTCAGTTTTCATTAGGTCCACATAATAAAAGCTGATTTAAATTGTACAGAAGGATATAGATAGGTTGCAAACCATTTGCCATCTGATGCCATCTTAATGGCTTGAGCATCAGTAGATTTTGGTAACAGGTGGAATAGCAGAATCACCTACAGAAACTAAAGAATGGTTATATATTCATTGGTTATTCCTGTTAATATTCAACATAATTATATTCCAAGTTAATCATCTAAGCTCTGTTTTAATTCAACATTCAGTTAAATCTAAACGTTTCCAGTTTTGCTCCTATTTCCTACTATTTTTTGTGGACTACCTGTCCTTGAAATGTACTGGGATGAATTTTATTTATATTTTTTAAATGTTGTAGTAGCATAGCTACTGAAAAGCAACTGACAAAACTCTGCTCTGTATGTTTCAAGATATTTACTTATCTGAAATCAAATATTAAGTATAATGAATCAAAATATATACTTGTAAGAAAATACATCATTGTTAGAGTCATTCTAATGTTTTTCATAAAAATATTTAATGGAAACTGACAACTGAATTTTATAATATATAATCTACACTTCTATTAAAAAAATCAGAGTATAATACCCATCTTCTTGTTTTCACTTATCATTGTCATTGGATAAAAACATCAATATAAACATTAAATATTTGTTCTGCTTTTTTACCCATGCTAGGTTGTCACTTTTATCAGATAAATTTTTATTTGCTACAAAATATGTCTATTCACCTTATAAAAATGGTTTCACTTTAAATGGCTAATGTTTACTCCTTCCAGAGTGAATACCAGTAAGTCTATAATGCTTTGGTGATTTAGCTTGATATTAGTCACCTTTCATTTACCTGTAGAAGTTTATTTAAAAGAATAGAATGATAGTTTCAAATATTAGAAAACTTTTGCTAATTTCAATCATTAAAAAAACCTAATGGCATAATATGTTGATTGCTAATAAAGTCATTTAATATTCTACACATCTGCATATTTATCAGCTCTAAGTGCAGCCTAGCAATCAGCAGTTCCCCATGACAACTCTCCTGTGGTGCTTTGCAAGGTAAAGTAATGCCTGATGAGCAGCAAGACTCTGAACCAAGAGGCAGTCAGCTTTCAGACTGATGACAAAACAGATGAGCCCACTCTGCTTTTCCAAGCAGTGGAGCCAGCACACACCAAAGGCATAGTAGAAAAAGAAATCTAAAGTGGTTCTAAGCATTTGTAAGCCATCTGCAACTCTTCCCAAAATATTCTCTCTCTCTAGAATGTCCTTAATTATGTCCTTAATCTTTTGTAGAGTTGGGTTAGTGGTCACAAACTCCCCCAGTTCCTCTTCATTTTCTTCATTAATCATGTATATTTTACATTAAAAAATCCTTTTTCATACAAACAGGTTTATACTTTTAAAAGAAAAATACTTATTGTGTGTTCTATTATTTCATAACTAATATTACTATGAAAAGATATCCCCAACTAATTAACAGTGTATTCTTGATGTGTAATGGTTCTGTGAATAGAATGTATGCTTCTTGCAAACAGTACTATTAATAGAGTCACAGTGGTATGCATATTTTACTCTACATAAGGAAATGTAATGTATAAAAAGCATATTATATTTACTATTTTGGCATTTGACTGAGAACTAAAAAGATAGTAAAAATTTTAGAGAAAGTCAAAAGTACAATAGGATTATATAATAGCCTAAACATACATTGTTGTAATTATCTGTCTAATTACTTTTTATAAAGACATAGAAGAAGCATTTCCCTTTATTTCTATTTTAAAAATAATGGAAGAAATTCAGGCCTGATTTTTCTTAAATTTCTCTTTCTTTTATAATTAATGCTTCAGTAACTACATGTATTTTATTTTATTTTACTTTATTTTGAAAAGAATAAAACCAAATGAGAAAAAAAAAACCCAAAATCAAAATTGGATCATTCAAAACTAAAAGAATGGACATAGTACATAATTTAAAACCACAATACAAGGTGATCTACAGTGGCTACCATAACATCTCTTGTTATCTTCAGTAGAATTACTCATATCATCAGGTACAATAAAATTGAACATATCAGTACAGAACAAATAAAAAAAAATTGGAGACACTATAGGATTCCAAAAGAGGGTAATAGTCAAACCAGAATTGGTATCATAGTGAATCTTACTGTCTTCAGAGTGAATTCATAGTGAATCTTATTGCCTATACTCTCAGACTCGATACTATCAAACATAACAGATTTGAATAAAATCAGTCAAGACAAGAGAGCAATTGAACAAGATAGATTCAAATAAAATCAGTCAAAACAAGACAGTGAAAGCAATACAGGGTTTCAGATTAAGTTAATAAGAAATTAAAAATGATTACCAGAGTACTTCCTGTTATCTTTGGAATAGCTGTCTATGCCCTCAAATCTAGTACAAGTAGACAAACTGCAACAGAATAAAACCAAACTAAACAGAGCTGTGAAAGCAATATGGGTTTCAAATCATGATACAAGATTAACAATGTTCTCTACCTTCCCTATTTAGACAGTTCCTTCCCTTTCACTTTCCCAAGGTGCATTGTACATTTTGTATCCCACTAAATCCTTTAGTTTTTAGATTAGGGAGGCAACCCACTATTTACCTAAGTGGTTCTGAACATTTTTACCCTTTACCTTGGTATTAAGTTGTATCCATTTACCTACAAGAGCCTTAAGGGTTTTCTTCCTCATAGCTGAATAGTGCTCCGTTGTATAAAAGTGTTATATCTTTCCAACCAATCTGCAGCTGATGAGTGAGCTGCCCCCACTTTTTTCTGGTTCCCTGTCACATAGAGCATTATTTTCTCATCTTTGACTTTCAGTCCATTAACCCTCTTTCAGGTTAAATATATTTCTTATGTAGAGCATCTTGATGGACCCTATCTCCTAGTCCACTCTGCCTGTGTTTCTTTTTATTAGTGTCAAGGCCACCCATGTTAGTGATTATGGCCAATCTTCTCTGCCTCATCTCTGCCATGCTATTTTTCTGCCTTTGGTTTTCTACTTTTCCACCCCTCATTCCACTGTCTGCCCCATACAGTAAGCCTCCTCTGTCACTGTACTTGAAACCATGGTCTTTTTTTTCCTCTCTCTCTAGAATGTCCTTAATTATGTCCTTAATTTTTTGTAGGGTTGGATTAGTGGAAACTCCACCAGTTCCTCTTTGTCATGGAGTCATTTTGCTTCTCCATTGATTTTGAGAGATAGTTTGTAGGGTACATCAATCTAGGTTGGAGGTTATTTTCTTTCAGGGCTTGGAATACTTCACTCCAAGCTCTTCTTGATTTGATGGTTTGTGTCGAGAAGTCTGTTGTGATTCTGATGGGTTTTCCTTCATAGGTGATCTGTTTCTTGTCTCTGAAAGCTTTTATTATCCTGTTCTTGTGTTGAATTTCTGGGATCTTGATTATTGGGTGTAGATCTATTTTGGTTGTAGCTGGCTGGGGTTCTGCATGCCTAATGTATCTAAATATCATTTCCTTTTCCTATGCTTGGGAAGTCTTCTTTAATTATTTCTGTGAATAGCCTTTGTATTTCATTTGTATTTATCCCTGCTTATTCACTCACATTTTTGATTCTTAAGTTCTATATCCTCTTGTCATCTTCTAGCCTTTGTATTGTTACTTTCTGGTTCCTTGTTATTTTTAAGAGATCTTTACTTCCATGATCACATGTTGCAAACCTGTCTTCAAGGTTTGATGGTCTATCTTTAGTTTCTTTCTAGCAGTTTTACCAGCATTCAATGGAGTTTTTAATTTCCTGGTCCTCTCTTTGAATCTGTTTCATGTATTCTAGATTTTTTTTATATTCTTCATCAAATGTTTCTCTCCTATTTTTGTGTTCATTCTTCCATCTGTGTCTTCTTGAGAGTTACTTAACATTTCTTTTATTATTTTTCTTATATCTTACTTGTATTAGAATTTCTGTTTTTAGTTCTTTTATAAAATCACAAAGATAATTCTTTATGTCAGATGCTGCTTTTTACCTCTCCTGAGCCAGTACTATTTGGGTTGGGAGTTGGAAACTTCCTTTTCTTTCTTCCTCTTATCAGGTTTCTGGTTTCTTCCAGATAAGTGGATAATAAGAGTCCCCAGCACTTCCTGTATTGGCTATGATTACTCTGAAGCATGCTGGCTAGGGATTGTTGCCCCCCCCCAGTCTGCTGATGACCACTGAAGTACAAGCAGGGTTGCAGCAGGCTAGCGCTTCCCTTCTGAGCTGGTCAATCACTTGGAGTCTTCACCACATTAGTGTGTGCACGTGGATGGGGCTGGTTAGGGATAACTTTAGGGAAAACTCTTCCTTGACTATTGGATTGTGTACAGGGATGGGATTCAGTCCAAGCAACTCTCACCAATCTGCTCTGAGCTAAGAGTGGCTGACTGAAAGTGCTGCAGTTCTGGTTCCAGGCTTGTCATCCCCAACTCCAAAATGTCACCTGGGCAATTGCCCACTCCCATGGGAGGACTAAGTTTGTTGCACTCACTGCGAGCTGGTGCAGCTCTCCAAGCTGAGCTGGTGCTGTTCTCCACTCCACCACTCCCCTCTGCAACCGTGTCCTCCCACTAAGGTCCTCAGGCTCAACAACCCCCAAGTTCATTGCAACCATCCATCTTCAGATGTCATTGGCTTTCCATGCACAATTGGACTGGCTCTGATGAAAGCACATCTGGCTACAGCTTTCCATCAATGTTTTTCTTGTCTTTTCTCTTTCTTTGTTTCTTTCCTTTAGTTTCTTTCTGTTTCAAGAGTTCTGAGTCAAGAGGATCTATCTCCTTTCATCTGGTCTTCTCTAGGATGTTTTATTCCAGCACTGAGCTGTTTCTCTCAGAGAGGTTCTTTATTTTGCTGCTTATTGATCCACCATCTTCTGAGACTCACATGTATTTTACTAAAAAATACTTAAAATAAAAGAATTAAACAAATAAGCAAAGCAAGACAACATCTAGACATGGTGTCACAGAGTTGATACTCACATGCAAAAAGAAAAGTAACAAATATAATTGGTGAGTAATATATTTGTCATTTTCACATTACTGGGACCAAATATGTGATTCATACAATTTAAGGAGGAAAAAGTTAATTTTGGCTTATGTTTCCAGGGGTTTCATTCTATGATAAGATGGCTTTAAGGCAGAATTTTCATAGCAGAGTTTATAAAAGAATAAAAATGTTTAGTTTCAGATGGCCAGGAAGCAAAGTAGGAGAATAGGACCAGAGAGGAAGATGCCAGTGACCAGATGGAGGACCCAGGATTGTGCTTCCATAATTTAGCTAGACAACCCAAAACTATGCTTTACTAAGTGCCCAGTGGTTCTCAAACCAATCAAGTTGACAATTAAGCCTAAGCATAAGAAGGAATATTTAAATTAATTTTTATCAGAACATGATTATATATCCACAATCCTAGTTTAGAAAGAAGACCATGTAGAAATTTAAATAAGATTGACAGAGAAATATTCCTTGTGGAAATGATGTTCATCAAAGGCTTGAAGAGTAGGGAATGTCAGCCAGATAAATATCTGAAGGAAAGAATAAAACAGGAGGAAGTCTCAGTGAGTGAATATATGAAAAGGGAGGAGCAATCATTTTAGGGAGATTTTTGGAGAGAAGTAGAAGAAATAGAAAGTAGAAGAAATAGAAGAGTCAGTGATATGCTAGTTTAAGTACACAGTTACGTCATTGTTAAAAATTTTTTTAAACTCTAAGCCAAATATGAAACAGTTGAAGAATTTTAAGGGCATTACTTCTTTTATGTTTAAAAAAAGTCCTTCTGGCTTTCTCTATAGGTATTGATCATTGAAAAGATGTACAGCACACAGAATTAGTATATATAATCAATGTGGAATATTAGACAAGTAAAATTGCTGAGAAGCATTACCAAAATTTTAATCTGAGAAACCTCTAGTGAAAATACAATGCTAAAATATATAACGCAGAATGACATATCAGTGTTATTAACTATATAATGAGATATAAGTGACATTTTTATAGATACAAAGAAGTTTACATTTTAAAATGAATCTTAAGATAATATGAAGGATGATAATGTGTATGGTTCTAATTATACATTGGGTCAGTATTCAAAGTTGAATTATTTATTTTCTTCAGTGAACAGATATTTTTAAAATTATTTACAGTATTTCAAGTAACATTCTAGGTATCAAAAGTTCAGAAATAGAAAATAGAAACAAATAGAAAAAAATCATCTTTTAAACCTCATCTACAATGAAATGAGTAGTAAATAAAATATTAAGTAAAATGATATATGTGTTACATACTCAGAAGTACATAGGAAGAAAGCAAACTAGATAGAAAATGGCATATAAAACTACTGCGCTAAACAGAATTAGAATTCTTAAAGGATATCCAGCATAAATTCCATTAGGAGGTGACGGCAAAATAAAGGAAGCAATGAAACTAATCTTAGGAGTACTAGAAGCTTGGAGTGATAGTGTGTGTCTGTAATCCATTACTTGGGGAAGTGGGAGGTCAAGGTAGAAATACTGCAAGTTGGCACCAAGCTTGAAGTTAGTGAGCTACTGAGATTCTGTTTCAAAAAAAAAAAGAGGCAGAAGGAGGAAAAAATGACTGAGGATGTTTCTCAGGGTGAATGCCTCTGTTCAGTCCCCTTACTGCCACTCCTCCTCCCCCAACAATATTTGGGGAAAGTTATTCCAGCAGAGGATTAAAATGTGAAGATTTTTTTCATTTTTTCCAGAAAGTGTAATGTTTGATACATTCTGTGAACTTGATAAGGTTAGAAGCTTAAGCTACTCAACAGGAGACCAGGGTCATCAGTTTACAAAAATCTTCATCTTGTGCAAGAGGAGGGCAGGGAGATGGTGTGAGTACTGCACTGCCCTATGGCTGGTAGCCTGCTTACCATACAAGAGAGAAAGATGTTTGCTTTGCCACCTTTGTGCTCCTGTTGCTTTTGCTGTCTTCTGCTGCCTTGAACTACTGACCCTCTTCATGCTACACTGCCTTGGAGATAGCTGATTATTTGCTAAAACCTCTACAAACTGTGAGCTAAAAAAATGTCCTTTTTCTTACTTTAGATCATTGGAGTTTTATGTCAGCAAAGAGAGATAAGTAAGCAACATAGAAGTTGACATCAGAGAAGTTGAGTCATTGTTCTGACTATACCTGACCATGTGTTTCAACAACCTTTGAGAATGGCTTGTAGGAAGAGTTTGGAAAGGTTCAGAGATGTCACCTTAAGGAGTAGAGCTGGGATGCCTTAGGCTGTCTATATGGAAGATTCTTGTCAGAACTCAGAAGACCAGAAGGCTGATAGAAATTCTGCTGGTAAAGACCAGGCACAAGAGTTTTTGCTAGAAAGAAGGACTACATTGGTTGTTGGAGTCCAGGTGATGTATGTTATGGCTTGACAGAAAGTTTGTCAGAATTTTGCTCATATTCAGAGACTTTGCCTGATATTGAGATTAAGAGTAGTAGACTAATTAATCTAGCAGAAAAAAAATTAAGTCATTTTAGTGTTGAGGCAATAGCATGGCAATTGTTAGGAGCTTTATCCACATCTATATTAAGAATCAAGAGCAGAGACCAGCAGGATAATCTAAAATGTTGTGAGTCTGGCCTGAATGTAAGCTCTAGTGTAGCTGTGGACTACAAAGATAGAGCTGAGGAGATCTAGATTGCTGACAAGGACCAGGAGAATACAAAAGATGTCCTGAGAGCATCAAAAGAAGCGGCAAGTCTTCACCCTTTGCAGCTTTAAAATTGCAAAAGTAAAAGACTTTACTCTGAGAAGAAAATTTGTAGAGCATCATGTTCCAGAATGGTGGTGGCATAGGGAATTTGTTCCTCAGAATTGGATTCAGAGTGCCCAGAATCCAGACACTAGACCCCTGTAGCCAAGATAGAGAGAGAAACCTAACTACTACTCCAGGTAGCAGCAGACTTTGGCAGCATCCATGTGTCCCTGGTTTTACACACATGCAGAATACAAGAGTTATGGGGTTAAGAAGCTTTCCACCAAGATTTTGGAAGGCCAAGGAGGCCAAGCAATGTGTCCCTGTGAGAGCAATGTGAGAAGCTGTAAGGGTGAAGTGTAAGATGCAATGGCGACCCCAGAATTTTGAAAAAGACAGGAACATGGATTATCTAAGGAAGGCTGCAAGAAGGAGCAAAGTGGCTCAAGAGAGAAGCCACAGGAGCTACAACCACTGGAATTGCTGTAGGGCTGGAACCACTTAAGCACTTGGGGAGTTGACAATTTGTCACAAACTGCCTTGGATACTCTAAATGGAACAACAGGATTAATGTTTGTCCTACTTGATTTTGGACTTGCTTTGGTCATCCCCTGTTTGTAATGGAAATGTTTATCTTGTGCCATTGAATGTTGGAAGTGTCTGGTATTTTTTACAGGGTTTGCATCTAAGAGTTTGCTTTCCATCTCAGAGGGGACTTGGAATTTGTACTTTTTAGTACTGCTAAATTGGTTAGGATTTTGGCAACTTTTTGAGATGACTAAATGCATTTTCCATAAAGATATGTACATGAGTCTTTGAGGGCTCAGGGGCAGAATGTTAAGTCTCTAATATAAAATTATGTTGATAGACTTAATACTGGTTCTTAAGGGTTACAAAACCTGTGTTATAACATTATAATTTAGTGTAATGATATGAACAAACATGTCTTTGTATCTAGAAACATGTCTGGTTCCAGTTTGACAAGAGGTGAATTGTAATGGTTGATTCATTGCATCAACTTGAGAACTTAAGAAGTTCTACTAAGCTCCTCAGCAAAAGACCAGAGTCCTCACATTGTAAAATTCCTTATCCCATGCAAGCGGAGGGCAGGGGGCATGGTGTGAGCTATAACTGCCCTAGGGTGGTAATCTGTTTACAATACAAGGAAAGAGGAGGCTTTCCCCCTCCCCATTTTTGTGTTCTTATTGCTTTTGCTGTCTTCTGCTGCTTTGAACTGTTGCCCCTCTTCCATGCCACCCTCCCTTGGGGCCAGCTGATTATGGTCTGAAAGCTCTATAAACTGTAAACTAAGTAAAGCTTTCCTTTCTTAATTTTGAGTGTTAGGCATTTTGTCTCAATGGGAGCAGAGTAACCAAGACACAAAGCTATGGTTTTCAAGCATGGAGACAGTTACTGCTTGAGGAAGATCTATAATGATTTTTTCAAGACAATATAAATCTGTAGTGTAGTAACCCAGCATTACACTCAACATTTCAATCCATTTTGGATATGGGTTTAGAACGTATATTCTGATCCCATTTTCTAAGTCTAAAAAGGAATCCAATATATTGACAGATTTGGACATATGATTAACTTTGAAGTTAAAACAAAGAGTTGATTTAAAGCTGGAGTAGAGAGGTTTATCTTTACCAGTAACATTATTTGGATGTTTGATTCTTGGTCAGCAGAAGAGCAGTGAGATTCGTAATATGGTTCATAAACTTTGGAATTCATCCCCCCACACACATTCATGGATTTCTCATGGTTAGTTTCTTCACTGATGATTTACAACCATCCTAACTGGTTTGATGAACTGGACTTATTTATGTGAGTAAGGAACCTGTCCAGTAGCTTCCTTCATTGATGACTGTCCAAATACTGAGGCTTTTGGCACCATTAGTCAGTTCAAGGTAGGTTGCTGGATTCAGGGAGAATTTGCTCCGTGGAATGCTTGCTGATCATACAAGATTTACTAGCATTTTCTCTCTACCTCTGCATCTATCTTTCACTTTTAAATAGAAGCATTATCTGAGTGTGTTCTGGGTAATTTGTTGAGTCATTTGAATATTTCAACTGGGGAAAACAATACCCATGTCTGTATAAAAACTGTCGTGAATGAGTTTCTTCACTGGAATCATCTAGGTAGATCTGGAGTTCAGCAGCAAATATCCAGTTATCTACCAGGGCAGAAAGCAAATCATTCCATTCACTCTGGAAGTTTCCTATCCTAGGTACTATTAGTATAGCAGATTGATTATTTCCATTGTCCATTAATGTACATTTTCAATGTAAGTGTTAAAATTTTTAAAACACAAAATATCTATAATTAATAATAGTCAAGCAATGATTGTTAACTGGTGTGAAAAAAAATAACAGATATTCAGGAAAAGCCCCTGTTACACCAACATACATTTTTATTAAGAGCAATGCAAGGAATTTTCATTTATTTTGTTCACTGATAATAATTTAGCAATTTTAAAGGTGGCTAATACATTGAAGACATTTCATAAACACAGATTGAAAGCAGTAGAAAACCACTGTTCTGAATTTAAATACTAGCATGCATTACTCATCTATTAGTATATGGATTTATGATATTTAAATTATTTTTCAATGGTATATGAATAGTAACAATAAATGATATTTATAATATTATATTATTATATTATAATAGGACAAGATGATAAGAAGTCCTTCCTGTTAAAAAGGAAAACTCAAATTAGTAGTAAAATAGCAACTATTCATAAAAAATCTAGAAATAATACAGTGCATATTTACACTAATTAAGTTATCATGGAAGCATATGTTGGCACACATAAAATTCCTAGGCAATGTTCCACCGTGATTAACCACTTACTGTTTTGAAGAAACATGTTCATGTAGATTATGGTAGACAATTCACCTCCTCAGTGTACACATAAGTTTCTTCCAAAAGCTTACTAAAAATATCTTTTGTGGAATTGTCTCTTTTTTTCACATTGCATAAAACTATGTAGGGCTGTAGAGAAATGTGGTTTGTTCAACCTATACTGTTAAAATACTTAAAGTTCTGGATTATGGCCTTTTTGGTATTGGGTTTACTTTCTATATAATTCTTTAATTCCCCTGAGACTTTAAAATGAATTTTAATATATTTGAAATTTCCAGACTGTTTCTTTTGTTTACAACTAACCATAGTTAGAGGAAATACAGTATGCAAGATATAGTTGGTTTTTCAGCTTTAAAAATTAAAATAGTGGAAGGCTTAGCTTATAAATTATGGAGAAGCTATGAGTGTTTAAAGGTTTTCACTGTTTCTAAGAATACATATGGATCCTCTCATGCATCACAACATGCTTCAAATAATATAAAACTAATTGAGAGCAGAAAATCTATTCCCCTGGGACCCATTTATGGTACTTAGATTTCTGGCTCTCTCTCTATTTAGTATTTGACCTCAAAGAGTCAAATACAACATCAAGCACCATGGCTTGAACGTTCTGCAACACTAAATGTTAATTAAAGCAGAAAGTAGGCAAGGCTATTCTAAATAAAACTGAACCACCTTATTTCTTATATTATTGATATTTCAATGTATTATATCCTGATTTCACACATTTATTAACTAAAGTGTTATTTATTAATGAGTATTTGAGATTTTTAAGTTTTTAAACATTTTTAAAAATATTTATTAAAACATTTAATTCAATTAGTTTAAAGGGAAGCCTAATCCTTTTTATATTTGTCAATTCTTTGTACAAATTGCATACTGTGGATCACATATGCCCTTATAATTCAACATTTGTTTTCTAAAATACAATATTTCTAATTTAGCAGCAATGATGAGAGCTTGAATTATTTGAGTCTTAACTTCTAGTTCTCAGATTGATAGTTCAGTTTCCATGTAAACAATAACAAGAAAGGAAATTTCTAGTATTTAGGTAACACTGTAGTATACATGAACCTGACATTTTAAGGTATAGGCCATGAACTTCCAAATGTTTTATAATATTGTTTCCACTCCACTATTCTTTTAGCTATCAAAAAACTTTCTGTCTTTGAGGTCATATCTAATATCAGACCTACTCCCAACCTGTCTAACAATTAGGATCTGACACAACACATAGAATATTTTTTTTTAATCTCACATTTCATGCAATGTCCCTACCTGGTTTTGTGTATATACTAGCTACTTTCTTCGGTTGACTCAAAGGCATCATACTAGAGCTAAGAAATAGGTACAAAATGAGACAATTGATAAATCATTCATTTGTTTATGAAACTGTCTATCCCTTATCACTTTTACTCAAACAGAATTGACCTCAGATGGCCATGTTCTCTCTTAAATGTACATTTTTGGAAAAATAAAAAAAAAAATCTGGTACTTACCATTTTAGAAGAATTTCAAACATCAACACAGTCTAAGCATAAAACAAAATTATGGGAAGGCCAGATTGGAGTACACTAAAATATTTCAAAAATGCTATTAAATCATACAAAGTTCTAGAAGCATGTGCTTAATGGAGTATAAAATATTTGGATACAGCAACCAATAAGACTGAAGCCAAGGAAAGAAATAATACAGACATGTGAAAGCAGGGCTACTGGCTGGTGAGTTATGGTTCATGGACACTCACTGATGAGACGAGTCAAGGATTTTATTTACTGTTTCTGAGTTCTGAGTCTACTCTCTAATGTCTATTCCACCACAGTGGGATCAGGCTTTACAAATTTATTTTCTTTGTTGGCTGGCATAATATCAGACTTGGTACAAGGTGCTGGAAGTGGAAGAGGTTTCCATTTCTAGTGTGATCTTACTAAACTCCTAAAGGATTGGGAAATCACATTTCAGGGAACAGAGCAGAGTTGCCAATTTTCTACTTCCTCAGCGTCTTTACATTAAAATGATGCTAATGAGACACTTCTCTGCGAGCAGCTCCCTGTAGCCTCAGGATTCTCTCTAACAACTTCCTGGCCATGGCCCTTCCTCATGTACCGCTTCACTGCTACCTCAAAGAAGAGAGTTCTGTTAACATAACACATTAGCGCCTTCTCCAACCTTCAGTTATTTTTGGCTGTTTAATTTAAACCCTGGTGAGGCAGCTACTTTTGCTTGAGTGATCTGTCTCTGCCTTGGGGATAATGGCTTCTTCTTATATCCACCAGTCTTATTCATTTAACTATTCTCTTTTCCTCTTACTAACCAATCTCCCATTTCTCCAATCCCCTGTTAACATTAATAACTTTTTATAGTTTTCTTTTAAATTATGATATGCTTCATTTTTCATTGGGCTCTGACTCATATGCAGCAATATATATATATATATATATATATATATTCAGCAAATTACATACATTAAATCTGCCTATAGAAGAAAACATGATGCATTCCAAAGATACTTACATGTATATATTATATTATTTGAAAGAAAATTGAACCAAAGATGACATGTAGCTCATCTGTTTGATAAAGTTATGTGTATCCTCAATCCACACTTTTTAAATGGGCAAATGTTCTCAGAAAGTAGTAAGGAAGAAATTATTGGAAGAGAAAGATGCAATTGAAAACATGGTAACGTTGATACACATGCATGCACATACATAAACATATATGCAATTGTCACTCTAACATTGTCAGTGACTAAAGACTACTATTTCAAACCTGAGACTCTTAGCTTCTGTTCTGATTCTGGAAGAATACTCTGTTCTTTCTTAGTTTCTCAATAATGTTTCTATATTATGCTTGGTTAGGCCTACCATGTTCCATTATTTTCAGAGTAGTGGCTAGAAATTTCCTCTTTCCTGAAGGGAAAGACCATTCTTCTGAAAAAAAGAAAGAAAGAAAGAAAGAAAGAAAGAAAGAAAGAAAGAAAGAAAGAAAGAAAGAAAGACAAAAGGGCTTGTGATAACTGGATAGATCATGGCACACAGGGACAGTCCCTTAGTCTTTCCTAAAACAGAAACAAAACCAGGCCAACTATAGATCTCCAGGGATGAGGTAATCTGTGAATAATCATCACTTTTACAGCACTGAATTGGAATTTTTGTTATTCTTAATTACATGGATATCTCTGTTGAAATTTCATTTCCAAAATTCTGCTTCTCAGTCTGGTTTCAAACTTTATTATTTGTTACCTGCCTGTAGACCTCTCAGAGTTGCCTACATGTTGCTTCAGCTTTGATTAATTTTACCAACAGAAAGAATAAAAGAAGACCAAGTTTTTTCCCAGTAATGTTAACGTGCCCTGTTTCTTCATTTAGTCTCTTCTGAAATTTCAGTCTGAATGTGTGAATATGTGGCGGTGGCCTGTTGAGTTACTGGGCAAAATGGACACTGCTGATCTGCTTAATGAGACATATTTCAAAATTACAAACTCATGCACTTTACCTTAAGTGCATTCCATGCAGTGAACCAGCTGCCGGCAAAAAAGTAAGGTCTAGTGACTTTGGGTCCAAGAACAGCTTGTGGTAGCAACATTGGAAATTTACATTTTAAAAAGCCCATTTCTGACCATGCCAAATTTTAATCATCATTTAAAATACTTTTCTCTGGTCCATGGCAATGTAATTTCCATGACAACAGGATCCAGTCGTTCACTGCAAAACTAACATGCAGAAGCAGATCTAATGTTACAAACTGTTGGATGTGAAGTATTGGTTTGACTAGGATGTCAGAAAGAACTCTGAACTCATCCAGCCAATCTTGATATTGAGAAATTCTTGCTATACTCACTGACCACAATTTGAATAAACTAAGAGTCCTTGGGGTTTGGAAAAGACAGAAAAGTTTGCCACTTTTATCCAACCGAATAGTTCATATGACCACAACTCAGTACTTGTGTGCTGTGAAATATGGCATTTCAATTTTCCAGCTAGTACACACAGTTTCACAGTTATTCCAAATTTACAACTCAAACAGCTAAATATTTTTATATGACCTATTTGTCTTTCTGTTATCACTTAAGAACTATCTTTTCATGTTCTTTGAAAAATATTTTAAATCAGAGATATTGCTAAATGAAACATATTTCATCCCAAAAGTTTCATGTTTTACAAACATCACTTAAGAAAGGATAGGTACACATATAGAGACTCATACATGTATAGAACTTCTCCTAAACAGTTTATGAGAATTGATTATATAATGCATAATGAAATGAGCAGCTACTTGGAAGAAAAAGAGACACAAGGTACCCAGTGTTGATTCCATAGTGTCACACTGTGAAATCTTCTGATCTGTTTTGGTATGTTTAATTTTACCCTCTTTAAAATAAAATTTAAAAAAATACCATTTATCAATTTATTTTCTGTATGGTTTCACATAAAAACTAAAATAATTTTAATGCAATTTCACTTTATTTACTGTTTGCTCCATGAGCATTGACTATTTCTTACTCTGAAACAGTCCCTCAAACTATCCTAACCCAATTTCTATACCTTTGCTAGTTATTTTAGAGCCCTTTACTTCCACTATTAGTAAATTCTTTTAAGTTTATCAGCTTTTACTTTTATGTTTATAGTTTTCCATATTCCTCCCTTTTCTAAACTAGGTTAAAATCGAAATGTTTCCTAAAGGCAGGAGTTGGTGGGAAAGGTGTGCATTTTTATATACTGACATTTTTGTTCTATAACAATAATCCATCATTTGTTTAAGTATTCTGCTTATTGAATAATCAAAAATATGGTGCCAGCTTTTTGTCACTGAGTGTTAAATAACAAAGAATCTCAATGAATACCCACTCTACAAAGGAGTTTTGTGTAAGAAACACCAACATATGAAGTGACTATATCTATATCTATCTATATATAAATATATATACTATATATATATAGTATATATATACACTTTACCATTAAATTCCTTCTATAATCACTTCACATTCTGAATACACATTTTACTATCATTATGTTTTCTATACTGTTTTCTATTAATCTGAAAAATTCAACCTCTAAATTATCACTGTTGCAAATATTAAATTGTTACATCTAGAACGTATGCAGTGCCATAGTGCAGTTTTCTAAGAGAAATGGGAAACTGACCCTATATTATTTGTACTTCATCTTTGAGGAGGTCAAATCTGTCCCAATGAAAGAAAACCATAACATTAACCAAATTCTTGGGCCACTGAATGTTTGTGTTTTTGGAGAATTTCTATAGCAAAGCCCTGGTCTTCAATGTGTTAGTTAGTATTTAGTGAGGGGATGCAGCTGAGAAGTAATTAGATTCAGGCACGGTAGTGAAAGTAGGGATCCCATGATGGGGTTAGTGTACTTAGAAGTCAAGGAGCTAAAGTGGATGTGGTGATGCCCACCTGTAATCCCAGCACTCTGGAGGCAACAGAGAACAAAATTCCATCTCTCCCTGTTACTATGTAAGACCACAGTGAGAAGGCCGCCACACACAAACTAGGAAGAGGGTTCTTTACAAGAGCTGAATGATCTGGAATCTTTTTCTTGAGTTCTCAGCCTCCAGTGTGTGAACCATGTCTGTTTCTTAAACCACTCAAACTAGAACTTTATTATAGCAGCCTGAGCTAAGATAATTTTCTTCACCATTTACACTAGCTATCATTTGCAGGTATGATCTGCTTTTATTTTTTAGTTTTTTTTTTTTTTTGGTGCTGGTCTCAATTTCATTACCTCACACTTGCCAGGCAGGAGATTATGCCCCTGAGCTAAATATCTGGCTGGTCTGCCTTTATTTACCTTGTTTATTTTACAATATAATTAGATGTTAATTGTGAGAATTCAAATAAGGATTTGCGAGGCCAAAATAAATTTAAGACATGAAGCGTTCATTCAGCACTTTCCTAAGGCACAGTGTAACAAAGACTATCTAACACAGTTCTATCACATTAAATAAGTAAGTGTAATTAAGTGTGTGCAATAAAATGCATGTGCTTCTTAAAATGCTATATTACATATAAGTAGTGTATGAATATTTAAGTTGCTAGAGATTATGAGGTTTTATAGTTGTCAAGCTTAATAAACGTGACTGAACTAATAATGATTTCTGAAGAGTTAGGACAAATCAGAAAAAAGGAAACAAAGTATCTTTTTTTCCTTTGGCACTGGGGACTGTACTCACTACCTCTCACCTCCCAGGCAAGCACACCACTGAGCTAATCCCCCACCCCCGCTCTGTGGAAACAAAGTATCTTAAAAGTGAATTTCTAGAAAAAAAGCAGTCATTTGGCCCTAGCTTGCTATTCAGAGCTCATCAACAAATTTGCACATCAAAATTCACTAGTAACTGAATCATTTTTTCATTCTAATTCAAAAGAATTCTGATAATCATGGCTATAAATGTATGACAACATAAAATACTCATATTATTCCTTTGAATAATCACTTAGATTCACTGAATTTTTGCAGCCTGTGTTACTTGTGAATAAGAAAAGAGATGCACACAGAAATAATTAGTTATAGTAATTAAGACTTACAAAATATATATTGTATAAGGATACAAATTGTATTTGTAACAACTTGTTGAAAAGTCTTAAGTGTGTTGGAAACTCTAGAGTTGAAATCAGTAGAATTTTTCACTTCACTTTTACTGTGCTATATATTTGAAAATTTACTGTCCGTAAAGATGATATAACATTGCATACATGATCCACTTTTGGGAGGAAACAGCTAGTATCATTTTGGAATCAGAAAAGCTACCTTATCGGTAATCAGAAGAAATCAGCTTTTAATATGTTGAGATTTTATTTGATATATAAAAACTTCTTTGTTATATGTTATTATTTCTGAAAAAATATAAACTTAAAGTACAACACTGGTCATACATTTTATCATTAAACTTATACTTGCATTGACTCTTATTTTTCCAGTTCTATTTTATACTGTGTACATTGAAAAAAGTAAACACTTCTAATAAAATGTTTAGTGTTGTTTACTGAGAGGTTAACATAGAACAAAGCACTTTGTATTTTGAGCAATTATTCTAATTAACAATTCCATAGTGAGCATATGACATGCAATACCACGCATTACTTTTGACAATTCTACAAGGAGCATAGAACTGTGACAAATTCATTTCTCCTTCTTGCTCTCTGATCTCCTTAAGTAATCAGAGCTCTGGAAGAGAACTTTGCAGAATAGGCAAAGTCTATGTAAAAGCCAGAGATTCATTTTTCTTTGGGACTGTGAGAAAAAATAAAGTGAATCTCCAATAAGTAAGCTTGCTAACATATTTTCATAAGTTTGTTAAGTATAAGAACAATAGTCTCTTTTTCTGTTCATAGTTTTAAAAACATTAAGAAGATCAAAGTTGATTTTTTGGATTTTTGTATAAGAAATATGTTGATTTTTATATACTTAAATGCTGCAACATACTATTGAATAGTATTTTTTCATTTTTAGAAATACCTTTCTATGAGTTTGCTATTATATTGTTAATGATTTCAAACAAAAGCTTTACCCTTGTGAAGAAGATGCTAAATTAATGTGCTTGATGGGAAACAATTGACTCTCAACTTGATATTTTAAATTATACCCTTTGGCTAAAGGAAGTTAAATATTTTGGAACAATAAACTTGACCCAAATGCAATCGTAACACTTTATGAGAAAAGTAGTATCCTGTCCCCTACCACACTTGTCAGTGTGACAGAACTGATTTGATAAAAATAAAATCAAATTTTGCCCCAGATTTCATTTCCAAGTCCCCCAAGTGATTCCCAAAACCCTGATGAAGTTTTTACTGTCTTTAGACAGAAGAGAACTAAAATAACATGTCACAAATTGTGCATAAAATCAAGTGCATTCGATTTATCAAACTTCTTTATGTTTTCACTGTCCTTTCTGCTATTGTGGCTCTAACATGACTTCAGTTTTGAAACAATGATAATTTGTTGTTTCCTTATCATGAGTGCAAAACTACAAAACTGATAGGATTTAGATTCTCACCTTTTTCACATCCACTTATTTTTCACTTATTTCCTTTGATTTACCCATTTGTGATTTCAAATTATTGTAATCACTGCAGCAGTCACCCGAGTTAAAAATCTCCACCAACATTTCAAGGTCTTATATCATCAGAACCATCTGCCATGATTTTTAAATAATTCTGTTCTGTTCAATGGTATCAATCCCTTACTATTCTATGCCTTTTCATCTGTTAGTGATCCTTTTGAAGATGTTTTTCTGTCTCCTTCATATATGTTGAATTACAATATAAAAATCAGACTTCAAGAATTAATGACACCTCTGTCTTCCGTAACATCTCAAACACATTTAAATATCATTTCTCTCCACTCTTCTGATACAGCAATTATCACACTGCACTCTTGTCTTTCTGGATGGCAATACTTCTTAGTGGCACTTATCACATTACATTATAATTTTTTAATGTGTTTGGCTTCCGTGCACAGAGAGATTGTTGAGTGTTGGAACCATGCCTAATTCATTCTTGCATTTCTATTTCCTAGAATATAATGCATGTGATAGTCATTTAATTACAGTTTCATGCATGAACTCTTAAATGAATGAATGACTCATCATAGCTACCAGTAGCTTTGACAAAATTACCAAGAATATAGCTTATTTGCTAATTGTACAAAGATGGGATTTAAATGTTTACATCATGGGTTCAGAGATTTTCAACTCTGTGTTTCATAATCACTTGTGAAGCTTTATAAAATCCATGTTTGGTTCTCAATGTTAAAGAGTCTGATCTGTTGGTTCACAGTGCTCTCAGGTAATCATGTACGCATTTGTTCATCCCTTTCAATTTTCTCTCATGATTTGTATGCACAGTCACTTTGAGACAGTGTATAACAATAATTCTAAAACAAGTTCCATAGTATATTTGGCTCATCATTAAGAACTCAGAAAATACAAATGAAAGTACAGACAGATGTGCTTAAACTGAAGCATTTAATAAACACTGGTTAGTTGTATACAACTATTCTTATTGTTTGCATGTAATTTTATTTCAATTTAATTATCTGTGTAAAACTTAATCTTGGGGAGTATTTAGAGCACTTTCCAAGGCTGAGGACATTAACTAACTATTCAGATTACTTTGTATGTAATTGGCCTCCTTTATAATTACGTATATGAAACATACTATCTGACAGTATTTAAAAATATTGCCAAGTTTGGGGACGTTATTAACTACCACCCTGATCTTAAAAACTAGGTGCTAGTGGACAAGATGACTATTGAAGATTAGATGATTAGAGTCCACAACTACCAAGAAATTCTGCACTGATGTCCAGTAAAGTGCCTGTGCTGTGATTTAGTAAAGTTTTGCTATCTTCAGCTCCACCGCAGCCTTCCTGGAATAGGGAGTGTTGCTGAGATTTGATTAATCTAGTGGCAGTTTGTGGTTTCACTTTTCTAGAAGGACAGTAAAATAAGATTTAGTAGTAATGATATGTACAGTATAGAGTTTCATAAAATCTTATGTCATAAAATGCCTGAATAACTTTCCGAGTGGTGAGAAAGAAGAAAAAACCAACACAATAATTTATGACAAAAATAATAAAGGAGGTTCTGCTATTGAAGGCTTGCTGGTACTACTGTTGAAACTGAGGAATGGCACACATTAAAGCGGAAACAATCTTGATGAAACTGTCTCTTGGAAACTATTATTTCTTCTTCTGACTTGATTTGTGGGTTTGCATCCATACAGATATGACTCTCTCAACATCATTGTCAATGTGATTTCAGGCTTATTTGTCTTGGCTCTGGACCATTACAGACATTTACTGAATGACTCATACAATACATTATTTCATACATCAAGTTTTCATGACTTTTATCTACATTTTAGCACTAATACCCACATATCCATCATTAAAGTTAAAGTAATAAATAACAAGAATATTATTGATAAATATTGATTCAGTAATATCTCAGTTCATGAACACATCTGTCTGCAAACAATTCTCTTCCCAAAAAAAGGTGTTTGGCAAAATTTTGCACTGGGTGACAAAAACAGCTACAGCCTTCTTCCCTACACAACCACACAGGCAGCCATTTCCCCCTAATCATAAAACCGATTCAGTTCATAAATGAGGGTTCCACCTTACCAAGATAATTGATATAAATCAGTTTAGTTGTTCAATAGTTTCTCAGCATGGGTTCTTGAATTACATGAGATGCTGTTGTGAATGATATGAACAATAATTATAATATTTTTAAAAAGTATTTTGTTCTTTCTGTAAGAAACTAACATCAGGGCACTGTAAACGCTTCATTACCATATTTTTCCATTTCCATGTAACAGTGGGCAGAGGTACTGTGCTTTTTGGGTTGTGTTCATTCTTCATATTTGAGGCCACATAAGGGAGACTTTTTATAATTCTCAGAATTTGGATACACAGAGGGGTGGTCAGGAAGTCAGTGACATCTGACTGTCTTACTGTATCCTCCACGCCCACCTCTTCCAGGAACTTCTGATTGACTTTGGAAAATCACCCACTGTCGCTAAAGAAGAAAATTCAAGCAAAAATGATTTTAGAGCACAATATTTTGATATTTTATATCAAAAATGATTTTAGAGCACAATATTTTAATATCTTGCTATTGATACAAACATTTTATAACCAGGATTGTGCAGGTCAGAAGTTAACTGTTTATATTCTGTTTTACATTTTGTTAACTTTTTTATAAACCAAGTAATATGAGAGTCCAGCATTGTGGTTTTTGAAGATGAGCTGAGACAAGAAGGGAAGGATTCTACATCTTAGCTGATTATTAATTCTGGAGAATTTGATGATAATTGCAATCATCTTTGTCATTTCATAAGGATATGCACAATGAATGGCTATTCTCACAATGAAAGTTTTTATTCTTACTTTTCCTAAACAACCATTCAAGTTTCTATTTGTGTCATTTGTACAAAAAAAACTAAAAATTCAATAATGGCTTCAGGGAAATTTTTAAAAATGCATCATTGAAGTCATGGTTCTACCTTAGTTAAAGGAGCTGAGCATTTTAAGTCTTTATTAGGAATCACAGTGAATAAATGGAGTATTCATTCACAAAAACTCACAACTATAAAAATATGAAAGTTAGTAGCAAAACTTATTTGCAAGAGAAGGAAAAGTCTCCATGTTAGGGAGAATAGGTTAGATTGTAATGATTAAAATGTTTGGACAAGGTACAGCAGGAAAATTCAAAAAGGTTCACTTCTTGAACAACATGATAACAGGTATATTAATTATCATGTTACTAGGTATGAAGAAATTTTGTGTCATAACCTATAAAACATTTTCTTCCATTTGATTGAGGAGTCCTGAGATTTCCCCAGCAATGTCGTGCTGCAATCCTTGTATGACTTGTGACTAATGGTGAGCTATCAGGGTCTTCTGTTCTAGGGTTCTGTTTTTATTTTCCCTCAAGAATGACCTACAACAAGAAAACACTAACATGATTCTAGATTTTTATTCCCCTGCAAAACAAGACCCTGTCTTGGGGAACTCTGTTGGTCGGTCAGCAGATGGTACCATACTGACACTTTGCGCTAGGAGAGTTTGCCATGTTTTCAAAAAAGATCATCCCGACAAATTCACAATGCTTTCTTCACCTACAAGTTCTAGAGACAAATGTTCTTACCTTAGTAAGAAAAATAGTTATGCATACTATCACAAAAATATGTTACTTTGTTAATCCCAGATCAGTTTACCTGTGAATGTTTGAAAAAATATGGTTCCTACCTGAACAAAGAAAAATGTAAGTCAGTCAGGTGGAATCTGAGGACTGAACAGAGGAAAAGTGCTTAACCTGGTGTTGGAGCCAAATTACAAATTGGAGGAGAGCTTTCAAGGAAATCATGGGCCTCTTTCAGCTGCAGTTTTCTAGAGTAGCTTTGGCTGCTCAACCCATCTGCTAGACCTCTGTTTTTCTACACAGGGGCCAGATTAACAGATCTTTGTGAAGCCCTGCAGCAGATATTATAGAAAGGAGACAGAGTCCTTAGAAGAATCAGTGACAAAGTGAATTAAAATGTTTCCAGTACTACTTGAACTTGGGTGTGTGAAAGGGAATCAGTAAGTCAGAAGTTTATACTTTGAAAACATATAAATTGTATTTTGGCTTAACTGTGATATTTAACAGAAATTTATTATATTTGCATAATGAGCTTTTAAAATTGATGAAATGAAGTTTTTCTCTATGATGTTTGTCTAAAATTTTCACTTCTCAGTTAGAGGGAAAACAGTCTAGCACATATAATATCACACAACGTAAATCCTACAGAGATTTGTGGAAATACTTTAAATTCTACATAGATAAAGTAAAGGCAAAAGAATGAAGTGAGAAACTGTTTTCTTTCTTGGCACTATTACTCTACATTTTTTGGAGAGGGATAAGCAACCACTCAAAAATAAAAGCTCATGCAAAAACTGAGTTTGTATTATTTTTATACTGTGTAACCACTGACTGTTCAGTGACTCAATAAAATACCCATTCACTAGCTTATAATTCTGTACATCAGAAATAAGGCAGGATGGACTGAATCCTCTTTTCAAGGTCTCATCAAAAATCAAAGTGCTTTAAGATTGTGTGCCTTTTCCTAAGTTTTGGAGAAGAGTTATTTTTCCAGGTCTGTTTTGTCACTGACATAGTTTATCTGGATGTGACTGTGTGATTGGGTCCCTGTATCATGACTCGTGGCTACTCAGGGACCATGCTCAGCTCTTAGAGACCAATTGCCAGTGCCTTCGTGTGATCTCCTCCATCTTCAAAGTCTACAGTTGGGAGGCTGCACCTGCCTTATTCTTCAGCTCCTTCCTTTCTATGCTATGCTCTTAAGAGGTTCACCTAATTGGGTTGGATTTGTCTGATCATCTGGATATTTTGAAGCAAAATATTGGAGTGTTTAATTTCACCTGCAAAATTGTTCCAAACCACTACCTCCATATACATCATAACTTCAACTTTTAGTCAACAGTATAATTCACATAGAACAGTGGTTCCTACACTATTTCTCCTGATGTTGTAGCCATGTAATATTTACAGTATGATACATAACTTATTGGTGATGTTGCTGTTATAAACAAACTTACTGTGTTGACAGTAATAAATAAGCATACCACATGCAATTATGAATAGTAAATAAAGCATAATAATAATAATGATGATGATAGATAATTCTTATTGGCTTACATATTGCTATGGTTTTTAAGTGTTCCCCAAAAAGTCCATGTGTTAAAGTTTGGTTCTGCAGAATCTGGTGCTATTGCAAAAGTGGTGAACAAACAGGTCCTAGTTGAAAAAGGCTACACTGCAGTGTGACCTGGAGGAAATCTTGGAAATCCTGGTCCCTCCTCTTTCTCTCTTTCATCTCTGTGCCTCCCAGATGCCATGATGTAAATAGCTTGTTTCCACTCCACTACCACCACAGATACACACTCCCACCATGATGATCTGTATTGACACAGGGCCAACGGAAGCAGACTAAGTGACCAGGGCCAGAATCCCTCTTATATAGTAATCATCTCAGGTGCTTTTTCATAGTAGCAAAAAGATGACCCATTAAATATTACACTATGCTTTTTTTTCATTATTTAGATTGTACTTTGATTTATGAAAAACTATAAAACACTGTCAGGTCATGCTGGAAGTAGCTTCAAGATCTTATACATTTATACAAGTTCAGGTGTGTAGTAAGCTGTATTATCCAGGCTTGTGTAAAAACATTTCATATTTGTAAAATGACAAATAACCTAACCATGATTATTTCTCTGAATGTATTCATGATATTACTCAATGAATTATTGTAGCTCAATTAGAATTTTATTGAATAATCAAGAGATTAGGGACTATGATTTATAGTATTACATGGTAAGGAATAGTTACAATTTATGATTTAATTGTGAATGTTTCAAAATGTGGCTTAAAATGAGGTAGTATTGGAAAAGGCTATAGTGCTACTTCAGTCAGCTCTTTTCATTTATTTGTGTATTTTGTTTTTGAAACAGGGTTTTGTTATCCATTTCTGGCTGGCCTTTTACTGGCTCTATAGCCCAGGCCAGCCTGGAAGGTGCAGTGATACTCTTGCCCCAGTCTCCAGAATGCTGAGATTACATGGCTTTGCCACCACCCCTGGAGGCCAGCTTTCTTTTTTCATAAAGAAGATCATCTATTCATGAAGAGAAAGGGCTTACTTTGGTTCACAGTTTTGGAAGCTCCAGCCCATTGAAAGCAAATGTTTAGAGCTTTTAATGCTAAAAGCAGCTCACTGCAGCACACCTGCCATAGGTTCACCTCCACCGTTCTCGCCCAATATCGAACAGCTCCACTGCTTTGAGGCAATAACAGTGCAGGCAACCTGGGCAGGAGTACCCACAGCCACAGACCTGCTCACCTCATGGCCAGGAAACAAAAGAAATGAGCAGGTGCAGACAATCCCCTTCAATGCACTCCCTCAGTGTCCTAAGCCCCTTGTTTCTCAAAGGGTCCACCATGTCCTAAAGGTTTCATCTAGGGGAGTTTAACCTTCAAAACATGGGCTTAGGCAGATAATTGATACCCAGTTTATAAGAACTCCTAATCCCATTTGAATGTGTTCATATGAGAAAGGTGGGGATTGCACCCTTATATCCAGAGGCTAAAGAATGGTATGAAAGCTTAAGAGTAGCCCGTCACCACTGAAGGAGAGATGAGAGACACAGAACAGCTTGTTCCTCAGAAGGAATAAAGCTCATCAACTCATTATTAGATTTCTATCCTCCAAAACCATGAAAAATCAAATTCAACTTTTTTTTTTTAACTCCATGGGTTGGGATATTATAGGATATTGGAGGTAACTGAAAAGAATCTATGAGCTTTTTAGAAGGGTTTTATGAGGCCTAATGTGTCCCTCTGTTCATTTTCTTATGAGTTTATTACACAAGATTCCATTTGGATTCTAAATAAACCAAATCGATTTTTTTTAAACCAAAAATATTGCAGTATTATTTTGTCCCTGTAAAATGTTATCTTTCTCACATTTAAAATGGCTAGCTTTTACTCACGGATTTTATCAGTTGGTGATTAGAATGTTAAACATATGTCAAAATAATAAAATAAAAGGGCCTGTGCTAGAATTAAAAGTATTTACTTCATGTCAACTACCTGATGTTGAGAAATTGAAGTACTACTAGAAACTTATGCAAAAATTTTAATAAAATACTATAGAATATGACTTATTTAGAAGACGGTTAATGTTGAAAGGTAGATATAATGTGGCGTGAGATAATTTTTACCATATTTGAACTAATGGGCCTCGGAGTACTCTGTCTCTTCCCTCTGACCACACTGTCATCTCCGAGGAGGAGCCCTGAGTAATCATGATGAGAGGTGAAAACCATCCTATTGCTAAGCAGACTCTGGCATGGGTCTCTTTGTCCTTCTCAATTCTGGCTTTCCTTCCAGGAATAATACCTCCATAAACAATCACCAAAATATACCGTGCTTAAGCTGTAACTGAAATAACTTTCTCTTCACCCATTCTTTTAGTTATGCATAAAAGCCCATCTCCCCTTCTGAAAATGTTTTATCCTGTCTAAACACCATAACATGAATATCCAAGCTGCCAACCATTCAAAATGATGCTGAGACTGGTTTTTACAAATACTGTATATATTGTCAGTTATGTACAAAAACTTGAGACAGTTTTTCATTGATCAAAATAAAGTATTATTTCTTCATATGTCACCAAAAATTTAGAGATAATTATAATTAAAGCTACAAGGAGTTATTACAAAATGTCAGACTTCATCAATAAAGGAACCCAGCAGCCAGTGAATTACAATTGCTATTCCTTAAAAAGAGTTTCTAAACTTACCTGTCAGCTCTAGTGCTCATGTTTGGATTATACACGCCTTTGTATACATACTTTGATTATACATCCTTTGATTAAAATTTGCTTTTTCCAAAGGATGCCAAACCCCAAGTAATCATACAAATAAAACCAATAACAAATATGCTAGATTCCTTTTACTGGGTTCCACCAAATCTTGTCCAGAGAAAAGATTATATAACACATATGTAGACCTTAACTAACTATGCTCAGAGGCCTTACATGACACCACAGCTGGTCTCTCTTTCCTAAATAAAGAAGTAAAATTAAGGTAACAAGCCATCCTCCAAGGCATTCTAACAACAGCACAAGAGAGACTTATCAATTATAAAAACTAAATGTTTTGTGTATATTGATCTTTTTGGTAATATCTCAATAGCTGTTCAAGATATTAGACAGCAAATCAAATATCCTGGACCTTAAACCTATCCTCATGGAAAGCCATGAATAGTTGCTGTTTTTGAAAATTTTTATTAACTCTCCTCATAATTATCCTGTTGATTTCATTATTCAGCCCATATATAATTGTTTCTTTGACTTTGTCTCCTACAGACTTAAAGCTTATGCCTACTGGAAATAAAAATGCCTAGTGTCTATAGAGGGCTTTTAGGTAGACCCTCTGCAGTGTATCTCTGACTGCCAATCAATAACTACTATTCCCTTTGGCCAGAAGAAGCCAGATTGGTCATCGCCCATGATGCCCTCATGGCCACTCAGGTTTCTTCCTCAGAGGGGTTATTGTTATAGGCACCTGAGTTAGAAAAAATATTGCAGGCAGTCAGGTAGGGCTGGGCCTTCGGAGGTACCAGGGCAGGAGACCAGGTTCCTGTGAAACTGAGGAACACAGATATTTCCATTGTGGACCAGTTTTTGAGACAAAAGATAAATCAAATGCACGCACATACTTCCTAAGGATAAACATCAGGGAATGGCATGCTAAATAGGTCTCTATCAATTTGAGAAAGCCAGAAGGAGCCACTAACCCAGCCCCCAACAGGAAGAGACCCTATTCTGTATTTATGCTCACTTCCTCATTTGATTCCAATTTAATCAGTTTTACTTGAGCAATTATACTCATGATCTTATTGGTTGATGACAGATCTATCCCACTTAATGCCCACCTTGTGATTTTCCATTTTTCCTCACCTTGGATCTGTCTCACCTTGGGATTTTGCTCTATAAAAATCCTTAGAAAAGGCAGAGTCCTTGGCAACCCACTTAGGACCCCTTCTGTCTCTCTCTCTCTCTACAATATTTCTTTTTCTCAACAAATATATTCTGCTTTTAAAAAATAAATAAATAAAATAAAGTAAAATACACATGAACTCTTACCCCACCCATCATACTCTTTCTTTTTCTGATCATGAAACTACAGATGATATATTTAGATATTAATTTTATAAAATAATGTTGAGTATAATAAATAGTACTCCAGTATTCAAACTAACAATCAATCAATGCTAAAAATAAAATGAATATTATAAATCATGAAAGTAAGCTAGAATCTGCATAGCAATTTCTCCACTTCACATTTTTTTTCATGAACATAGAATGGAATTTGATATGATTTAGAAAACTGGCAAAGTTTTCATCCAAGTACAAATAACTGAATGATTCTACATATTTTTAAACTTATTTTCCTATTCTTGCAACTTTCTAGCACTTGACTTTGATAAACTCTCTAGAAATCTGCACTCATCAGGAATTTTTTTGTAAACTGTTACCATATCTCTGTAGATATCTATCCTTTTTAACTGATGGAACACTGGCTTCTGAAATTTGCAATTATCATATAAAAAATGAAGTTCTTATTGTTTCCTGAGGCATATAGAAATGTGGTAGCCTACCTATGTCCTATGTATTAACTGAAGACTACTCCACTGCACTTAACTATTTACTTTCTGCCTACTTAGATGTAACCTATAAATTTTGCATAAAACATGGATAGTCTAATTGCAATCAAAACACTTGCCTTAAATCTATCATTCAGAATAAATAAAAATTTAAGTAAAGCAGACTCTATCACATCAGTATTTTTGTTAGTTTTACTTTCCATTTGTTAGTTTTTACCACCATTCATTGCGAGATGAATGCTCTGCATTAAATGTTTATGTAAATTGTACCACACTTTCTATTTTAATTTCCTTAAAATTAATTTAAAATATATTTGATGTAATATAAAGCTGCATGAATGTTGAAAATGAGGCTGAAACCATTATTACACATTTTAATAAATAGAGGGTTTTATTTTTGAGAGAGAAGAAGGCAATTTATATGACTTCAGTTTCCACAAGTTCATCAGAAAAATATAGATTCACTTGATAAATTTTATTTAAGATTGGAAAGAAAATGTTTATTTTAATGCCTTCATTTTGACCATGGATTATGAATATTGCTCAAGGACACTGAAATACATAAATCACAGAACCTTGATTATTCTTCTCAGAGAAATGCCTAAGATATTTGTTAACCTAGCTCTAAATGCACAATTAAAATATATATTCTGGTTTAAAACTGTATAATCATTAATATTGTAGCACAGTATCTTTCTTTATGAAATTCCAATATTGCTCATTATTTATGTACTTAATAATTTAAAGAGTGTCTACTTTATGAAGTATACACTAAACAATATATTCTGAAGCACCTATATAAGACAGGTAGAATGGTTCTTTTCCTCTCTGTACCTACTGAAAAGAAGAGGTGAAAAAAAAAGACAAAAGAAAGCTTTGTCTTAGTTACCTTTCTCTCATTGCTGAGGCAAAATACCCAATGCCCAAGTTGTGAGAGGAAAGATTTACTTAGCTCACAGTTTGTAGAGGTTTCAGTCCATAATTGATTGGCTCCAAGGCAGGGTGGCACATAGTAGAGGGGCAACAGTTCACAGTGGCAGAAGACAGCAAAGGTGAGAGAGAGACAGAGAAAGAGAGAGAAAGACAGACAGACAGAGACAGAGACACACACACACTCACTGCCTACTCTCTGTGTGCCTACTCTCTCTCACACACAGAGAGAGAGAGAGAGATATCAAATAATAACAAGCTTCTTGGTAACACATGAGGGGAAGACAGCTTGTCAAATGCATGTTCAGGGAAGGGTAAAATGGCTTTTAATATATAGAAATTACAGGATTCTTTCTCCTATTTGGAGAATATAGTCAATCAAAATATAAAAAAAAATCCTGAACAAAAATTGTTAACTGAAAATGTTTGTGTTTAAAAGTTGTGTTTAAAAAGACTTGGAAATATGAAATGTAAAAATGATTTATTTGAAACTGCTCAGCATTTTAATGATATGACTTTATAACATATAAGAAGTCATAAATGACTCTTGCTTCCTACCCATGAGAACAAGCAAAATAAGCTACAAAAAGTGCATTTTTTTATGTATTGAATATATATGAACATATACTGATATATATGTTAGAGTATAAATAAGCTGAGACAGAGAAATCCAAATGGATTAAATTATATTTAAGGAAAAAAAAATAAATGTTTCTAACAGAAAAAGAAGTAACAGAAAGCAACACAAGATTTAACAATGTGTAATGACTGTTGGTGATCTAGCCAGATGGAGAATAATCCCACAAATTCCACTGACTAAACTCCAAGGTTGCATTGCTCTGAAAAGGCTTTCACTAAAGGAAGAACAGCAATAAGAAAAAGATTATTTAGGACACGTGTGGAAAATTATCACCTTCAGTCCATGTTATAGTAAAAATGGTGTCTTTCTAAAATCCGTGCATTGAAATCTAATCTGCAAGGTGATTGTATCAAGAGGTGGAATGCTTTGGAGGTGATTAGATCATGAGGGCTCTTTTTTCATGTGTGGGATTAGGGACTCTATGAAAAAGCTCCAAGTACTTGCTCTTATTAGAGCTTGTGTCTAGATGCCTTCCCAAAGCCTCATGTGATCATAGCTGGAGCCTTTCATCATAGATAGATGTAGTATATGTGATGCTGAGATTAAAGAAGTGCATTACTAAATTAGTCCACTGATGGGTTTGGCACAGTTCTGTTGTGGAGAATGGGAAATCCTGCCCTGGGTATGGGTGGCACTACTCAAAGGGAAGGTAGCCTGAAAGAAATGACAGGAAGAGGCAGGCTACTTTATTATTTCACCACTTGGCTGCCTTCTGCTCACCATGAAATGTTTCTCTGTGATTTCTCTCTGCCATGTCACCTTTCCTTGAAGCCAGCTAACTGTGGACTGAAACCTCTAAAACTGTGTTGCAAATAAATCTTTCAACCTTTAAATTTGGGTGCTAGTTATTTTGTCTCAGAAATGAGAAGAGTAACTCAGATGTTTGCCTTGTCCTTTTCACCTGGTCATGTGAGTGCAAGAAGGCACTAGATATGAAAACTGAACTTTAGCATACACCTAAACTATGCTTATCTTTTTCTTGAACTTCTGAGCCTTCAGAATAAGAGAAATCAGGGTTTCTTATTTGTAAATCACTAGGTTATGGTATTTCTGGTATTTCTGTCTGAACAGACTAAGACAGTGTATGTCATCTTCCCCTCAGTACATGAAAGTAATGAAACAAAGTGTAGACAGAAATAGGTTACAAGTAAGGATAGATACCTCAGGGTATGTAAGACCTTCACTGCACATCAGTAACCCCCTAGAAGCTAAATGTAGGGTGGCAGGATAGGAAAAAATTCTCGTAAGACACACAAATCTCTTAAGATAAAAGGTAGGGATAGAAATCAAAGAATGGTTCATCAGCCCTAAAAGCTCAAAGCTATGTGATAAAGCCGTGTCATCTTCTATGACATGAAACACCAACTACTGGTCTGTTTGACACATAGGATCACTGGAAACCTACCGGGTTAGTGAGCTTTGCATTGCTGTAAAAAAGTATATGGGATAATCACTTGGAAAAGGTCAAACTTGATTTTGACTTACAATTTTAGATGGTTCAGTACATAATTAGTTGGTCATTTTGCCTTGGGTGTGTGACAGCATAGTGCATCCTGATGGAAATGCACAGTGCAAGAAGCCTGATAACACTACAATGATTGAGAAGAAATGGTTGAAGTGGTACTATGCTCTTCAACGTCGCGCCCCAGTGACCTGACTCCCTGTCCATAGCCTCCACCTCCCAAGGGTTCTACCATCTCTCAGTAGTGTTCAGCAGTGCTAAAGGTAGTCAAGCCCTTAACATATGGATTTTTGCTGGATATTTAACATCCTAACTGTAGTTCAAACTCATCTAAATCCTCTCTCCATTATTAAAATATTAAAACCAGTAAAGAATTAAACCTGAATAAAACTCCCATGAAAGCAGGATCTATTTCAACTGCAAGAGAAATTGGACTTCCTTCTCCAGCATACTGGTAGAGGATAAGTGTACTTCTGTTGTTGGAATAAAGCATATATACTACAATCTCTATTCTATTTTGCATGCAATGTTCAGCATAAGATAAACAAAATAAGATATGTGAATTAAGAAGAGACCCTATAATCAAGATGCAAAATAAATAGTGTAAATGAAACAAACAAACAAAAAGAGATGCCTCAGGAATGTGAATTAACAGAAAAGAAATTTCAAACATTTTTATAAATCTCTTAAATGCAATAGAAAGATAGATATGGAAAAAATACAGGACGTGGATGAGGAGTTCCTTTGGAGAAATTAAACATCATTTTGCAAGTGGAACATGTAAAATTTGGAAATGAAAATTCACATTGTTAAAAATTGTTATGATTTGATCTTTAGGAAAAGCGCTGCAGGCTTAGGTGTATAACCAGAGATGTGTGCTGGCCCCACTGAGAACAGGCTACCGAACGTGGCTACTTCTCTGGGAGTCTTCATAGTGCTTGATGTCATTCAATATTCAATGACACTTCTGTATGCAATAGTGCAATAATTAATTCAAGATATTTTACCAATAATAAGATAAAAAATGGCACAGTACATCTGACTGACTCCAAGTTAAGCAGCACTGCATTTGTTAATGCAGTTCTCACAGAGCTGGAAATTCATACCAACCTATTTTTTGTTATTTAGCACTCAAACATCTTTTACTTTCAATAAACACCTTTTTAGAGTCATTTTTAACAATGACCAGCTCCTACTTAATCCAATTTATGTGTTCGTCACTTTCTGTTTAAAGTAGCACTTTCTTATGCTTGTCCTTATTGTGCTTACTTAAGGTCAGCAATAATACAGCTATAACTGATGTTTCTTCCTTGCAGTTGTAGTCATTTCACCTCATATTCTCACTTAAACCTCATTATGAGCTGTGAAATAAGGATTTTAAATCTCTGTTTAATAGATACATATGTGTTCCTAAGTCACCATTGACATGATCTTACTGGTACTGAAAGGATTTCAGAAGCTACATGAAAAACCAAACCTTATCACTGAATGAAGCATTCCCTACAGATGCGACTCTAACTGAAAATACTTAATAATATTAAATTTAATTATCAATTTTTATAAAACTTTTACTACTGCCTACTTAAATGTTGAATTCAAAATTATGCTGCTATAATTTGAAATATAGACTTTATAATATCATTACTATTACACTAGTATTTTGGACAATCCTTTCTTTTTTTTGTGTTTTTTTGGTACCAGGGATCAAACTCATGACTTCATGCTTGCTAGACAGGCACTTATGTTGCTAAGCTAAATCTCTGGCCCTTAACAAATCATTTTAACTTTGAATTTTACTCAGCTCTACTGCTAAATACAGAATCTGGGTTTATTCTAGAAAGTGATAAAGGAGATTAAAATCTAACCATGTTCAGGTTCTGTTAAATATTGATATTATGTTTTTATTTAAGGAAAAAAAGTACTCTAGAATAAAGCAAGGGAAGGAAAAGAACTTCCATGATCACCATGCAGAACTCTAGACTTCTATACAGCTGATCTTTATTGAACTAAATACAGGGGACAAATGTGAGCTTTAAAGATTCCATGGTATAGATGAAGTGTGAAGAGGTATATAGGATATCATTCCAAAGGGAACCACTTTTTGGCACTTCCAGACTTAAGTAGCTAGAGTGTCCCTTTATTGCACATGTTCAATTCTGGTGATGCCTAACTGATACCAATTAAAATGTAAATAAAAGCTTAACAGGTGTTTTTCTCAGGCCACAATCCTACAGATGGAGATACAATGTAAACTAATGATATAACCATTATTCTGTGCTTTAATCACTCAGATTCCTCCTTGTAGCTCTGAACAGGGGAAAGAGTGGAATTTGAGGCTAATTTTGACTGTCTTCTTCCCACCTCCTACTGTCTGTAATCCCTGAAGATATTTCTAATTTCCAGCAGTTGCACTGATTCTTGATTGACTTTGCTGATGCTTCAGACAGAATTGACAGACTCCAAAGAAAATTAGCTTGAAGAATGTGTGTACCCACAGCTAATGAGGTTATTATCAAGTCTGTTGAAGGAGATCATTGACCAAATGGTCTTCTAATTCTGACATGGGATTCGGGTACCGCAAAAGCATGACTAGAAGGAGGCCAGTACACACATTTGTGCTTCACTACCACAAAAACTCTTCCTTTGCTAAATTCCCTCTTAGTCCCTCACCACTTTCATTGTCCCTGTATCATCCCAGACTTGTTAAAGCATTGCTTTCACTTGAAATTATTACCATTCCCCCGTGCCAAACACTGATATGATTTACTCTTCATTTTCTTGCTTTTTTTCCGCTCCAGTCTGTTAACAAAATCACCACTCAGTAGGGTCAAAGCTTTACTCTCCACATTGGATTTTATTTTATGCATTACTTTGTCACTGAATTACTTTGTCACTTCTCAGAAACTCCTGAAACTTATCATTCCATTTCTTTTGAGAGAGAGAGTAAAATGTTTCTCCTTCACCTGTCATTTTCAAGGTTATATTTCTGTAGCTTTGGTACTGAGTGACATGAAAGATATTGTAGTATTTTTTTTCTTCTTTTTTAAATCATTAACAGCAGACTTAAAACAGGACTTTAAACCATACCCATTCTATGATATTAATTTCGTCTTTCTCCCAAAAAGTATGAAAAATGCCTCGTTATCATGTTTGTTTACTGTAAGCAATTAGCTGCGTGTTTACCAATAGTTTTGCAGAGAAGCCAGTGCTTTTAGTTAAGAGTGGAAATATGAAGAAAGGCAGAGTGACAGGACAAAGGGCCCAGTGCTGCTTTTTCTTCTGATTTTTCTCTTTAGCAATGGAGAAAAAGAGCCCAGTAAAAATTCTTTAAGATGAACATCAAACATCACATTCCCACTTGAAAAATAAATATACTGCAGGATGCATTCAGGTGAGGTGCAGGCATGAAGGGTACCTCAGAAGTCACCCACAGAAAGGTTCATAGGCAACAGGAAAAAGTTAATTTCTCTTAGAAGGAAATACTTGAATTTGATTGAAGCCAGGAAAGCATTTGCTTTAGCATTTCCACAACTAGCAATTAGGGAACGGAACGAGGCAGTGGTTCAGGAAAACAGATGAAAAGGGGCTTTGCGAGTTAGATGAGAGGAATAAGAATTAAAAGAGAGACTTTTGAAGAAACAAATATATCAAAAGGGTTTTTGAGAAAAAAAAGGCGTTTAAACTTTATTTGTGTATGAAGTGCATTGCACGTGAACACACTGATGTCTGGGAAAAGCAAGGATATGATTGTAGTAAATGAGATGTGAGGGGCAAAAAGCTCATCTGAGAGTGAAATCTCTGGAAAGAGAAATATCATGACTACAAATCTCCCCAGAAAAATAAGTGACAAAACCTAAGGGGTACGGGATGGAATTTTAGGGTCTGAGTCTCACAAACTCAAAAAAGTAAGCGTTGTGTACTTGTACATGGCACCCACTTGTTTAACTGACCTTTTAAAGTGCAACTTGGCAGGTGGGATTGGTTTCTATGAATACATAGCAAAAGGGTAACTAGCAATCATCATTCAGTCGGAAGTAAGGAAAACAAACCAGGATAATTAAGTACAGCACCATTGCCATGGGAAAGATCGTATCTGACCATTTCAAAATAGACTTACAGGCTGACAAGTCTGAATGAATCTTCAACTTACAGGCTCAGTAAAAAAGTGTTTTCTGTTTAATCATCTTAAATTTCAAAGACTGAAATGGCTAAATATGGAAGATAATTAAACATTGTACCCTAAAATACACTCAGTGTGGTAACTGGAAATCCCTGTCTAAGGTGGAGAAGTGTGAAGAACTTGGCTAAGACATCAATTATGTTGCACTATTGTTCAAAAATAATTAGACAAATGCATTAAATAGAATTCTAAGATTTCTCTAAAATTATTTTTGTTTCTGATAAACAAGTACTGGATAATCTTCTGGCTCTGTATGATATATTTTTGCTCACAGGGTAAGGTTTTGTTACATGGCACTGCTGATTTTAAACAGGAAGCATTTTGGGGGCTGATCTGAGCATTTATATGGTGCTTCCCCAAAGGATTTGAAGAAGTCATAGATTAGAGGAACAAAAGGGTTTCACTGAGACTCTGCTGGAGCCAAGTGAGAGGGATCTGAGAGCTGAGAACAATCTCCAGCTTATGGTCAGCAAGAAATAGCATTCTGCCAGCACAAAGAAATGAATTCTGTCAACAAGATGATTCATGAACAGATTTTTTTTTAAGAGTCCAGAGAAAATGGTTTGACTGGCACCCAGTTTTGATTTCATAAATGATGAACTAGAATTCTGATCTACTAAGATATGGGTAGGGAAGGTGTGTTATTTTGCTGCTGTTATTAATTAAATGTATGATGATAATAGACATACGGAGTCTCAGTTTCTGTTTTGTAAGTTCTTATTCTTACCCAGTGACTACAGATTCAGGTGGCAATTATTTCTCCACATCATCCTTGTCTTTTGGGGAGCACTTTAAGTTGTCTTCAGGAAAATGTCTTTCTCTGCCATTTATCGATATTTCAATCTGCATATGATTGACCACACCTCATTTCTAGGGTTGAGGGAATAACAAATATGATCCATGTAGATTTGCCTGACGTAATTATTTCAGATTCTTGTAAAGTACGTGTCCTAGGTGGATCTCTGTAGAGAAACCATAAGGGTTTTGTCCTTGGAAATAAATGATGTCTTCTTAGTTGGACAATGAACAAAGAAGGAAGCTTATTGCCTTGGGATGGTTTATAATATATATATAATATTATATATATATATATATATATATATATATATATATATATGGCACCAATCCCAAGGAAATAAAACTGGGAAATACGGGAAGCAACTGAAGGTTAAGCGATATTTTTTGTATCTCAAACAAACTTTGCCAAGTCCAGTACTAGGCAATTACATGAGCTAATAATCCCCTTTATCACTTAAGTCAACTTGGCTCTGTGTTCTGCTATTTACAATCGAAATCCTCCCAGACTAGTCCATGATCTTCACTGAGACTCTTTCAATTTAAGTTACAGAGAAGCATAATTGTGTATTGGAACACATACTTTCATAAATTTTCCCTAAAGTGTCACTGACAGGTTTTTTAGCCCTCATTTTCTCTTCTTTGCTTTCAGTCACAAAATGCTCTGCCATTCAGCATTACCTCATTTAAAGCTGACAAAATGCATTTTTTTAATGAGAACATTTCAGATTTTTCCCCCTGATTTATCAAGGAGAGACATTTCATCATCAATATTTTTTAAAAGTGTGTTTTAGGATGGCCACTGGAGAGCTCCTTGTAGATGATGAATCTCATCTATTTTTGTTGTTTTAACCCCGGACAATAATATTTTATTCCAAAGCAAATATTTTGCAAAATATCAGTTCCAATTGTAAAGCGTAGTTCCTAGGTAGGGCTGAAAATATTTGGAAAGGTATAGAACAATTTAAGTGCATAAGCAGTTATACAATTGCTTGAGGATGTAGTACTATATCTTCACTCTCACATGAAACTAAGAAAATCTCCAGATAAACATAATATGTTCTCATATTTGGTTTTCTCATTTTACATACAGCCATGTTTTTCTTTAAATTTTGTTTTCTTTTTTGCCTGGTGTTTAGATCATGGTAGAAGGAATGATGAGATTCCTGTCTCTCACTGCTACCTACCAATTCTAAGCCATGTGAAATTTAAAACATAAATATTTAGAATACACTTATTGAAGGGGAGATACAGGACAGAGCCATAAGACACGCAATTTAGTGATTTAAAGGTCATAAGTTTAAGGAAACATGAGCAGGCTCTGTGTGATTTGCTTATGTAGTATCAGATTATTGCCTTACTTTTTAAATGAATTTATACCTCAAATAAATAGGAATGATTTTCTTATCACAGAACAGTGAGCGTGCACTATAGTCAAATGAAAAATTACTCCTTTGTTTCTGAATAAGATGGTAAAATATCATCTAAATCCTTCTTTACACTTTCATTTATAAAAGTAAATGAAATAAATAAAAACCAAGCTATATTAAAATGAAATAAAGTAAAGTTGGAAAAGGATACGATTTTTACCTTTCCACCTACTACAAATCCAGTATTATGTGTAACACTGGGTGAGGAGAACCCTGGGATTTAGTTAAGAAGGATATAAACCCCCAAAGCTCTGATCACTTGATATGACACTTGCTTATCCGAGAAATATTCTGGATCAGATCTGCAAAGTGAAACTCATTTGTGAGTGGTAGCAGTATTTTGACCGAAGAGACACATTTTGAAGATGTAAATTGCTTGTACGAATACTTTTTTCCACAGCAATGATTTAGACATGTGCAAAGGGCTTCTTCCTTCTCATTATGTATTTTATTACCACAATAAAATAGTGACATTCATTTTCTTTTAAAAACATAAAACTCTTAATAGGATTTTCTTTAGCTTCTCTACATCTTTGAAAATTTCCAACTAAATAAAGACCATGGAGTAGTTTTATTGCATTTAGTGATTTACCACATTTTATTGATTATAATAATTAATAGTATTGAGTAATACAAGTTCACACCTGTTCTAATAGTTTCCATATGGTTAAATGCTTTGACCAAAGCTGGTCTCTACTCCCTGGGAATGATTCTTGTTTAGCATAAATCTGGAAAGAAACTGCCAAAGGCAGAAAATCAAATTATCTTAATTATTTTTATGTTCTATTAGTAAACCCAAAGCCATATAATATGGTTATCTTTTTCATGGATTTGTTACGTTAATCCCTTTAATTAAATCTTCAAGCCACAATATGCTGGCATTTAAAAAGCTGCTGACTGAATCAAAGCCAAAGAACTTACAGTGAACAGATGATGGCTTCCCCCAGGCCAGGCTCAGCATCCAACCTGAGCTCTAAGAAGCCCATGAAGAAGACCGGTGAGTGAAAGCCTTCCTCTAAACAGTGCTGGGACGCAGTGCCTGGTCAACCGGCTTCAGGAGGCAAAGGCCAGCAGAAAAGTTTCCCGTTTACTATATATACTTGGATGTTTGAGCAAGAACATAACGTCGCTTTTAGCTGAAAGACATTATCTCTTTCAGATTTGCTCAGCTCAAACAAAAAGCCCAGAAAGCGTTATGTCTATAGGAAGAAAAATAAATACACAGACATGAATGCACTCACAGTGCTGCAGACTGAATTATGTTCCTCCAAACAGCTATGCAGAAGTGCTAGATGTGATATGGTGTTGTTTTGGAAATGATGTCTTTAAGAGACAATTATGAAAGGTTTCTGCCCTGATATAAATTACTGAATATTACGGTAGTGGGTAAAATGACAGAAGGCAAAAAAACCAGAAACAAAACAAAACAAAAACAACAGTTTATCTCACTGATGACTCCTCCTCCTTCCCTCAGTCTCGACTACAACTTCCTATTTCCTTTCCCTCTTGTGAAGAAAACTCTAATCATGTGTCATCAACATCCGTTTCCAAACTCAGCCTCTGGCCAGAGCTCAAACAACCCTCAGCTCCCCTTGTCTCTGGCCAGAGAAAGGGACCAGCCTCAAGAGTTGCTCACTCCTCTCCATGTCTTCCATAAAGGTGGCTCCTTCTCCACCTCCTCCTTCACCTCCTCCTCCTCCTCCTCTTCCTTCTCCTCCTCCTTCTTCTACCTCTTCTTCCTTTTTTTGCCTCTCTATTGAGCCAGAAAACCTAACAAATTTGACTTAGATGGGTTTATGAGAATCAAGCTTCCATGATTGGAGTAGTATTTTTATAGAAAAGTCAACCCATTGGTACAGCTGGCCCCAGCAATGCAGTTGGCATTTAGAAACCTAGAAAAGCACCCTCAGCAGAAATGATCTGGCCTCTGCTACTAGGACTTTCCAGCCTCTAGAACTGTGAGAAAACTAAACTTGTGTTATGTAAACCTCTCCTTCTGTAATATTTTTATGGTGGTCTTAGCAAACTAAAGCATGTACACATATCCAACACATGGAAAATTTTGAAAATTAAAATATTTCTTGGAAATGGGAATAAATTTGATTTTCTACATACTCTGGAGTCCTTCTATACAATTAATTGTAAGAAAATAGAAGGAAGAATCAGGTAAGTAAAACATTCTATCTTACATCTATTTTAGAAATCACCAAATGCATCTGTTGCAACACAGGTTCCTGTTACAATAAAAATGTGGAATTATGGACATGTACACTATAAACTATCCAGTATATATATATATAGTAAGAACTCTATCACACCAAAATTATCTAAGGAAGTCATAATTTACTTGAATTTTTCTATGGGTCACCAGTTTAGTCAATTATTTTCTATGTGTAGCATTCTCATATCTGTTAGTTCTGTCCTTGTTAATCTCGTCAGTAATTCCTACATGACTTATCAATCTTCCTATAGCAAAAGTATAGCTATATTGCTCCATCATTAAAAGTCTTGATCAGCAAGTCATATGGTATTCAAAATTTTCCTGTCTTAAAAATGTTTTATAAACACTCTGTCCTCTATTCCCGGCCTTATCAACTGCACTGTTCTATGCACATAACTGGATGCAGTGATAGAAAATCTTTCTATTTCTGAATGCACCTGCATTTGTTTGTTCAGTGTTCCTCACCCACAAAATCTCTCATGCTTATTGAAATTTATATAAATCATACTTACTAATTTTAAATAAAATGCACATATATATGTCATGTCCCTTAAAATATATACTTTGCTCTCCAGAAGCTTAAAGACAAATATATGTGGAAAATTGTAAACAAATAAATCTAAGCAGTTTTATAGATATTAGAACTATATAATACATAATGAATATTTTACACATAACATATATAATAGAAGTCAAATATGTATAATATGGAATAGGAGCAAAATAAGAATGAATGGGAAAGAATTGAAACAGAAATGTCTTCATATTGGTGGACACAGGGAACTATCAATCTACATGCTATAGGTAAAATAACAATGAAGCCCTGCATAAATAGAAAATGAAATCTAATATAAAAATTCTCCCAGGTAGTTTCTGATATATCAAAATGTATTGAGAGCAGGGGAAGACACTAAAAATGAACATCTGTCAGGTGCAAAGAGCAAATTCTAATGAGACTGTTTACAGTTCAGGATTTTTTCATTCAATTTGAAGATATTAAATGTCACTTTATTCTATGTCAAAATTTGAAATAGTCTCACGTTTCATAATATAATTTATGTGTATTTATACGACATTTATGGTAAGTTGTAGTTGACTAATTGAGATGTCACATTTATAAAGAGTAAACTAACATTTTCTAACCAACTTGTAAATTTCATGAAATGTTGCAACTGAAAATAAAAGTAAATCATTCTGATGTATATGTCAGATAGTTATTGAAAATTTTAGACAAGTAAATTTACATTCAGATTTTATTTTAGGGAAATCAGTTTACTGGACTAGATGACGTTAGGTTTAAAGAGAAAAAGCACCGTGTCACAATGGCTACTTTATGCCAGTATTAGTATGTGACATGTTTTCTTACCTCCAAAATTTACAGCACTACTGTGATGAAGTAGTTTATAACATCTCAACACTTTCCTCAAAACCAATTACAAAGTCAAAGTAAAATTAACATAAACGCTGTTTGAAAGCATTGGCAAACAGCCAAGACGGTCAACAGTTGAGGACCCTAATCAGAGACAAGCTTATTAAAATGACCTTAACAGTCTTCACACTGTCTAAGCCACCCAAGGCTAGAAGTAATACAACTACTAGAATGTGACTGAAAAGCACAGCACAGTTTTCTCTCTCTTGACCCTAGAGATTGAGAGAAAGCTCAAGACTTTGCAAGAGATAGGGCCCTACATATACTCAAAGCTCTTGGTCATGATTCCTGAAAAGAATAATAATAGGAAAGGTGTAACCAAAACACTCTACAGAATTTTGAAACCTTTTAAATGGCAATTACAAAGGCACTGGCTGGCTGGAGAAAATATGATAAATCTTTTCAAGGAGGAGAAACTATCATTTAAAGTCTCAATGATCTTTTTATATCCAGTGTCTACTATTCATTTGAAAATTATTAGGTCAACAAAAGAAGAGAAGCAGAAAAATATAACTAGATTAACTGTGATTCAGATAATGGAGGGACTAGAATTGGACTTTAAGATTACTATGAAGAACACACTAAAGTAGATAGATGAGAAGTAAAACTAGGGATTGAAGGAGAGGGTAAGGATAGTTCTGGGAAAAAACCTAAAAATGGATTGAGGTGTGATATTTTATGTACCACCTCACCATGATGAATGTATTTATCACCACAAACATGTATTAATTAGAAAGTTTTAGAAGGATATTAGGCAGCAGAATTTCATCAGAGAACTGAACTATATAAAATAATCAGATATCCTAGAAATGAAATATAGAGTAATTAAAGAAGTTAGTGAGCAGTATTAACATTTGGGAACAAAATCAGATAATGATTTGAAAATAGATGAATAAAGAATGGATTAAAACAAGAAGGTGTGTTCTGTGTTTGCAGTGGATGGTAGTGAAAAATTAAACAAACCGGTAATTGGACAAGAGAATGGAGCCGTGGTGATATGTACAACATAAAGCTGGATTGTCCTCCAAAGCTGCTTAACGTCATCAAGCCATGGATTTCCAGAAATGCTATGAAACCAGAAACTGTCAGTGCAAACGAAATCGTTCTAGGATATGCCAAATTCCTGAGAATCAAATTCTCAAAGACCAGAGAATAAAAGACACCATATTTTCATTGTAGTTCGTTTCTTCTTGCTGAGGCAAAACACACAACATTCAAAGTTGAAGGAGGAAAGGTTTATTTTAACTCACGGTTTATAGACGTTTTAATCTGTAGTCTCTGGCTCCATCCAAGGCAGGGTTGCCTGGCAAAGAGGGGTCAGAGAGCACAAAGGTGGCTGTGAAACAGAAAAGCTACAGCAGCAGCAGCAGCAAGCTTCCCTTTGACCTCATCCAGGGAGCAAACCTTTGGGTGGTGCCACTCACACCCAGGGTGGGGTTTGGAGTTATCTGCAGGCAGAAATATGCTAACCAATTAGTGAATTCATCCATACCACAGCACCCTTCGTCCCAGTATCACACACCATGTCCAGCCACCTCCCAAAAGCCCCATCTAGATACAAGCCATAGCAGTCTTCCCATGGCAAAAGGAAAAAGTGTGTATCAATTTACTGGTGAAGTATCTACATTTTAAAGAAACAAATACATCCTATTTCAGAAAAATTACCTATTTCAGGAAAACTAGAAATAAGTAATAAGATATAAATCAAATTTTTTCCCAACACAAAGTAATGAATAATATACTTCTAAATGACCCAAGAGTCATAGGAAAAACATTAAAATATTTTTAGTTTGTTAAAATAATCATAATTTTCCTATTTTATCACAATAAAAAATGACAGATCAAAATAATCTATGAGCGTATTTTAAATGGTTCTGAGCAAAATGCAAACCAAAACAATGCCTGCAAGCCAAAGTTTAAGAATGCAAATATAAGTAAATACATATGTACCAAAGTAATTTTTTATATTAGTGAAAATAAGAGCAAATAAAATTCATCTACTTTGATGAAGACAGTTTGATAAAATTTGACATAACTGTGAGTTCAATCCCCGGTACCACAAAAAAATTTTTTTGACATAACACTCATTATTATTACAAATATCATTAAAGTAAGAACAAAGGGAAATACACAACTTTGAAAAGTTTAGCCCATATCGTAATTAATAGAAAAGTTGTTAATGCAGTTCCTGTGAGGCCAGGATAAAGGCATAGATACTTGTACACAGTTACTATTTCTATTCAACATGCTACTTGAGACTATTGCCTGTGCAAGGAAGCAAAAGGAAGGAAAGAAGATATGCATTGGGAAGACGTGAACAATAACTGGAGCAATATTTTGCTATATGAGATGTCCAGTTCATCCATCTGTCTTTGAACTAAATTATGGAAGGCAGTAGGGGAACCAACACATCCTGGAAATAATACTGTAAATGTATATTATAATGTTATCTATTGCGAGTGAATAAAACATTTTCTTTTATTTATTATTTTATTTGCTTCTGAGATAGGGTCTTATTATATAGTGCAAGCTGGACTTGAACTTGCTTATGTAGCTCAGGCTGGCCTTGACACAGGGCAATCCTCCTGCCTCATCCTCCCAAGTGCTGGGATTACAGGTGTGTGCCACCTTGCCTGGCAATAACAGGCTTGCCGTTCCTCATTCTAGGTATATGGAGAGAATACATTTTTCTTAATTATTGGCTACCTGCCATGTACCCAAGTAACTATTTTAGGAAAGACATCATTTTTAAAATATCAACTGCAATTGGATCTAGTGCTTTCATTCATTTATGGTCCTGTACTATTGACTTGTAAGATCTGCTTCTTTCTTCAAGGGTCAGAGTTATGATGGTTTAGATGTATATAGGATTAGTCTCTAATTTGCTCCATTTCTCCTGTGATATAATGTTACTTATGTATGATCCCAGTCTTGGAAGATCCATTTCAGTCTCCAGCCTTGCTTCCACTGGACCACTGCTTCTAGCCCTCATCCCAAGAATCCCATGTGGGTCAATCCAATTAAGCATTAGAAAAGAACCCTGGTGTGTCTGCCAGTTAAGGGGAAGCTGTGAGCCTGATATATTTGTCACCTGGATCAGGTGAGCTTCACTCAAACCAGGGGCACTCAAGTAACACTTCAGGTATTTGAGTATCAAAGATTCCTCAAATTTAGGGTCTGATTGGTTTTTGAAGTTTATTTATTTTTATTGAACCAAGCATGCATTTTCCAGAGTAAATGACCATACCAAGCTTTAGGGAGGGACTGGAATAACCATTGCAATAAATATATGTCATGTTATTGTATGTTCTTTTCCTTTTGAGGACCCCGCATTACCTTCCTACTGAAGTTTCTAGGTCTCAAACTCCCATTTCTTGGAATTATGGCAAAAAACATGAATTTTTGTGTTTTTAGCTTTCTTCTAATTCCTGGCAATACAGTTTAATTTTCTTTAATGGGATAGAATTAGTATAAGGGTTGGGGGTTTAATTCAGCAGCACAATCGCTTGCTTGGCAAATGAGAGGCCATGAGTTCAATCCCCGGTACCAAAAAAAAAAAAAATAGTATGATTTTTTATGGGATGTTAATTTATTTTGTCCCAAATGTCATCATGCTGAGACAACTCTCACCACAGCTGTCATAGTTGCTTCTGCAAATTTCCCATACATTAAAACAAGTCTCCCCTTCATAGAGCTTTCTATTTATTAGATGCTATTGTTATCTCTGCCATCAGGGAGCTCAGGTCTGCAGCAGCATCTCTACTGCACCCCTGGCCGGCAGAGGACAGCTAGAGATTAATGTCTTGGGACGCTTGTGCCTCTCCCAGTTCATTCTCTATTGCTCTGCTAACTGGTGTCCTTCAGGTCCTTTTGTCAAGTGCAATCATTGGTGAGTTTCTGGTGCTACATGATGTATTTAGTCAAAAATATTTACATTTTAAGCCTCTGGCTTTCCTTTTTCACCCTCTGCCACAGCACTTCTGACAGTTCTGACAGTTTTAGAAAAGAGCATCAATTTCTGTCCTTCTACTGGATGTCATACTAGCACTTGCTCTGTCTTGTTGATTTGTTTGTTTGTCAGAGTGTTAAGTCTCATGTTTTAAGAAAGTCAATTGCAAACAAATGCTTTTAAGCCCAATATTTAATCCACTTCAGTTCATCAAATTATTTTACAATTTATTTCCATGCACACTATCTCAGCCTCTGTGGTTGCACATTACAGGTCCTTTGCTTCTTAGCGACAGAGTCTATGCCCTTTATAATTGAGCCTAGCTTGACCCTTGATGGATTAGCATGCATTTGCATTCTGGACAGAATGGGCGTTATGGCAGATGCTTGTAGGAGGAACATGCAGCTTATGGAAACAGATGTCTGCATTTGATGAATAAGAGAAAACCAGTTCTTAAGAAGGAGATTTGGAAAAATCTTACAGGCTTAAAGGTATCAGGTGACTTTGTAGATGCTTGAGTTGAGAAAGCTAACCAATAGAAAAGTGTGGTTCACTTTATGATTAACTGTAATGCAACTGACTATGAGAGTAAAGAATCCTTTCTAGATGTTAATGAGAAACAACAGTGAAGCCCAAATATTCCTGAAAAAATATACTTCTTCTACCCTTTGCAAGCAGAATAGGGAGGTATCTCACTTAACTGACAAGTGGCACACTTCTCCTGTTTACCTGGCTGTTAGGGTACCACACGAGTGCCCCAGGAGAATAAAGACTAATGCTGGCATTTTCATGCTGCCTCTGGGCTTTCCTTGCCCAAGGTCCGGTAGGTCTCCACTGACTCCAGAGGCCTTAACAGGAGCTTTATCTCTGCCAACAACTCTATCGTCTCTCCTCTGATGCCAGCCACTTGGTCCTGAGTGGCCAGAAGGTGGTTCTTGACAGGGCAGAAGCCAGGATCAGGCTGAAGTTGATGCTATTGTCTCTGAAGCTCTTGCACCCTGTTGGGCAATGACTAGTGTTGTTGTCCTTTCCAAAGAACTCATTGGAATAACAGTGAACATACCTTCAGTCCTATTTTTCCAAAAGGCCAGAGAAGACAACAAGCAGCTGCTATTCCCTCTTTGGTGCTATGATGCTAACAGCTGAGTCTGTTCTAGGTGCCTTGGGATCACTTTGGGGAACTCGGCCTCAGCCATGGCTTTACTAGGTTTTGGAAAGCTTTACGTTAGTTGTGAGTGTTGCTGATGACCCAGGTCCCCCTCGGCGGATTATAACCTGCTGCCTCTTCAGATAACCTTAGCCCCTCTTGCCACCACTTCTAAGAAATCTTAACAGGTTTATGAGATGCAGGAGATTGCATATTGGGGGCCAACTTCTTCTCCATCTATTCTCCTTAGGTCAGTCCAAGGAGTGCCACCTTATCCACTAACTCCCTGGGCTGTAATGCTAGCCCTAATAAACTCCTGGTTTTGGTAGTTTAGATTTCTATTTATGAATTTTATCTCAGATTGACTGGAGCAAGCAGGTTGCATTTAAGGAAAAACAATCGTAACACTAAAGGGTATCTATATCTTAATGCTCTAGCACCCAGAAGGCTGCTCAAGTGCTCCAAAAAGTAGCAAAGCTCTGAGAGTAATAGAAGAGTGAAAACTTCAGTGTGGCAGAATGACAGAACTACAGAAAAGAGTAGAGATTGTGGGAAAGCTCTGGAGAGCCACCAGAGCTCTAGGACAAACTCCAACTGCATAAGACCTGTCAGGAGTAACTGAGAACCTTGGGAACTGCTAACATTTATAACATGGAAGGACTCTAGGAACTGTGACCCTAAGGGCTGAGAGGAACTGACAACCAAAGCTCAGAGCTCTAATATGAAGAGCTGAAAGGCGCGGCAGGCAAAACTCAGAACTGCTAGTAGCACCGTATCAGTGGAGGCTTTACAAGATGTTTCCAAACACTGGCACATGCATTTTTGAGGGTGCAAAATTTCCTTTGATGGAACTACTGATCTAGACATGTTTATGTAGAGAAAAAGTAGAAAGCTAATTTTGTTTGAATCCGTCATCCTGACTTTATCATACTTAAGGTGCAAACATAGCTAGAGAAATAGGAAGTAAAAATGGCATAAAATGCCCAGGAAGATTAGATTCTCATTTCAGAAAAACAAATTACATTAAAAACACTTTTATTCTTTTAACAGCCCTTCTATTCTACTTACTATGTAGTTCTTTCTAGAGATTTGTTACCTCTAAATTTTGAGTGAAAACCTGGCATTAAAATTTCCTATTAATGAAGAGCAAAGGCTTCTTTCTGCAAGCGTTTTAGAGTCCTACCTCTTGCAGAAGTGCCTTCTCCTCACCATCCCTGTTACCTCCGTCATTGCCTGAGAGCAGCCTTTAGGAGGAACATTGCGAGCACACCCTGGTGGAGGAGTCGGGACACAGCACCTAGTGCATCTATACAAGATGCTGTTCCTCCTTAGACAGTAGCTGTTTGTTAACGTCTCTTACAGGATGCTCAAAATCGGAAACCTGAATGCTACATTTTGTTTGTCAAGTCACTGTGTTTGAGGGTCAAGAGGAACAGAAGACTTAATGCTTTACTTTGTAAAATAATTATCCAGATAAATACCCACAATTGTGCTGCTTTGGACAATAGCCACTGGAGATAAATGACTAAATTGAAAATGATTAAGATTTTAAATATTTAATTCTACAATTCTAGTAATACTTAGCCACATGTGACCAGTGCATACTGTATTAAAAAGCACTGATTTGTATTTAGCACTGTTGAATATTTTTTTTTCTTTTTTTCTTTTTTTTATCTGTACCAGGGATTGAGCTCATCACCGCACACTTGCAAGGCAGACACTTATGCCGCTGAGCTAAATCCCCAGCCCCCACTGTTGAGTATTTTATTGGTCTGCAGTACTCCAGAGAAATAAGAGCCATCAGTGGCCTTCTAGTATAATTTATTGGACTTTTTAGCCCATAAAATTTGTTTCGACTGTAAATCAACATAAATAGATATACATTTGGAATGGACAATAACACTTCACTTGTAGATGATTCATTTTGGCTTTGGAGAGAATCTCCCTAAAAGCTATGGTATAAGATTCTATTGCTCAGTTACAAACAAAATATGTGAACATATTTTTAACCTAATTTAATTGTCTGAATCTATGTTTGAATGATTTGTTTAAAAAAATTCTATCCAATTATTTGTAGTAAGAAAATTAGATGGAATTTAGACACATGGACAGATGATTGAGAAGAATTATTACATCATGATCAAACTTTCAGGAAATTCTTATTGCTACCTGATAATTTTAAAGTCCTTTGTTTTCTAATTTATCTCTGGTGAAAGTAATATTCATGGAAAACACATACTATTTTATTTAAACATTCAATTTATTTGTGTATATAATGTCTCTCTAAATGACATTTATTTCTTGATCAAGTGATTTATTCTACTCAGCCTGATAGGGTGTTTTCCCTCCAGGATTATGTTCTACCACACAAAAGTATTTCCTAGCATCTAAAGCAAATTTACATTCTCCAAACCAAGGATTTGTGAATAATTTTTAGATTACAACTCTTTAGTGGTTAGTGATTTCAAAGCAACAACAACTTCACTGGCCAAGTGAAATACACCACAGGCACACTTTTGTATAAAGGTAACAATTTTTAAGTATTTATGCTTAAATTGAAAGATAAAGTAACATGATGAAATTGCTTTCTTATTAATTATCCCCAAGACCAAGTTAAAAACATTTTCTGTAAACTGATTTTTCCCAAATTATTATTGAAGTAAAGTTAACATTTACAACCTTAGCTCATTGCAGGTTTATATTTCAGGAGTGTTGAGTATCCTTATTGCTATGAAACTATCACAAATACTCTTTCCATTTGCAAAGCTGAAACGCTCTACTGATTAAACAGCAGTCTTTCTTCTCTCTTGCTCTGGCACTTGGACATCGACATTGTCCCTTCCATTTGTATGATTTTGACAACTGTCAGTGCATAATTTAAATAGAATTATGCGCTATTTGTCTTTTTTGCGGCTGACTTCCACTTAATGTCCTCAGGGTTAATCAGTGCTGGAAGATGTGTCAGACTTGTATATTTAAAAAAACACTGAATAATATTAGTGTGTATGTCTATATTACATTTTGGTTTTACACTCCTCAACTGATGGGTATTTGAGATTTCTTTGTATTTTAGCTGTTGTAAATAATACTACAATGAACATGGGTGTTTTTTTCTCTTTGGCTTCTTATCATTTTTCAGTTAGGGTGTTAGTGTAAGACTTTTTCCTTTTTAATATGATACTGATAAAATTTTCCCCAACACTACCTTCACTGTATCCAGCAAGTTCTGATAGGTTGTGCTTTCACTTTCCTTCAACTGATAGGTCAAACTGTTTGAAATTTATCTTTTACAATTTCCCCAGGAATTTGCAAGTGTTCTCTATATTCTCAAGTTCCAGAAGAGAAATATCACACAGTTTATGCTAGTCTAACTTTGTTTAGGTGGGGAAAGACATTCCTAGTGCTTCCTGTTCCGTTACATGTCTTTTTTGGTGCCAGGAATTGAACTCAGAACATTTGTTTTCTAGGTAGGCACTAAGCCAGTGAGTTATAGCCCCAGGCCCTATCTTTCACAAATCCTCTCAGGTTCCCTTATTATTAAAGCAATACAGAGAAAAAACATTAACAAAATTAATGATTACTCTTGTTTGTAAACTAGCTACCCAGCATCATACTTAGAAAAATGACTGACGTTGTTAGTTGGCAGGTGAGAAAATTATAAACAGGAAGTAGAGAAGTCAGCTTGTAAACCAAGATGCATTTGATTTCACTCCCTGCACTTATTTACAAAATTAGTATAAACATTTTTGTTCAGTACTTACAGAATAAAAGACATTCATCGGCAGGCCTCTGACCTGCTATTGAGAAAGCTATTATCTGAGTTGTACCAAAGGTATTAGGTATTGGGTACCATGCTGGCTGTTGTCAAGAAAAAGAAAGAGGGGAACTTAAAGGTTAGTAATGTCAATTAAAAAGTATAAATTTTAAAGTTTCCTTTAAACTACATATGCATGTGGAGTGCTCTTTAGAAAAATCTTGTTCTGTAATTACAGTGTCTCTCAACTTTATTACAGTGTGTTATGTTTATTTTTCTTTTTTTAAAAATGTTATTTAAAGAGAAAAAAAAGCAGAAAAAAGGGTAGAAATAATACAGAATTTCAAAAAAATAATAAGAAATCACTAGTTGACAAATTAAATACTGTCATCTTAGAAATAGTTGTTCAAGTTACAAAAATAAAGCATACAAAGTGAGCCTTCAAGCAGTGAGACTGCAAACAGTTCTGTTCAATGATCCAACAAAATCTTGGTAATATGGTGATCTATCTTACAAACTTAAAATACATGCTGTTATATCCTTTAGAGCACTTTCTTTTCCTCTCTTAATTACAATAGCAATTACACATTTTGAGTTTTATTACTCCTACAGTTCTTATTACTTTTTACACTAGAGACACCATGTGATATTTATAAATATGATTTTTATTTATTTCACTTCCATTTACCAATGAAGGCCTTAATCAACCTTTTTATAGCTGTGTAATATTCCATTGTATTAAAATGCCACATCTTCTTAATCCACTCTGCAGTTGATGGGCATTTTGGTTATTTCCAAGATTTAGCTATTACAAATTGTGCTGCTATGAATATGGGTGCACATATATCACTGTGCCATGAACTGTTCAATTTTTCTGGGAAAATACTCAAGAGGGGGATAGCTGGATTGAATGGAGCTTCCAAAGCTGGTCTTCTGAGAATTCTCCATACTGATTTCCATAGTGGTTGCACCAGTCTACACTCGCACCAACAGTGGAGCAGTGTTCCTTTTCCCCACAGCTTCACCAACATTTGTTATCAGTTGGTTTCTTGATGGCAGCTATTCTTTCTGGAGTGAGATGAAATATCAGTGCTGCTTTAATTTGCATTTCCCGAATGACCAGTGATAGTGAACATTTCTTCATGTATTTATTTGCCATTTATATATTTTCATCTGAGAAATGTGTGTTCATCTCAAATGTCCATTTTTGGAGAAGGTGTTTGAATTTGGAGGGCTTAATGTTTTTTAATTCTTTATATGTTCTGGATATAAGTCCTTTGTCTGAGGGGTTGCTGGCTAAAATTCTTTCCCAATCTGTGGGTTTTCTTTTCACTCTGTTGGTGATTCCTTTTGAAATTCAGAAACTTTTTAGTAATGTGAGATTCAGGTTGTTGATTCTTTGAAGTGTTTCCTGTGCAGTTTGCAATTTGTTCATGAATTCTTTGCCTACCCCTATGTCTCCAATATTTCTACCTATCTGGTCTTCCAGTAGATTTAGTGTTTCTGTTTTAATATTTAGAACTTTGATTCATTTAGATTTTAGTTTTGTGTATGATGATACGCATGGGTCTAGTTTCAGTCTTTGGCATGTGGAGAGCCAATTTTTCCAACACTATTTATTAAAGAGGCTATCCTTCTTCCAGTGAACATGTTTAGCCCCTTTGTCAAATATCATGTGGCTGTTGTGTTTGCATCTTCTAATCTGTTCCATTGATCCTTGGGTTTATTTCTTCACCAGTATCATGCTAATTTATCCCTGTGGCTTTGTAGTATAGTTTCAAGTCAGGAATTGAGATTCTTCCTGCCTTGCCTTTGTTGCCCAGAATTGCCTTTGCTATTCTAGGTTTCTTCAGTTTCCAAATGAATTTTAAGAGTGTTTTCTCTAGATCTGTGAGGTATGTCAATGATATTTTGATTGGGATTGCATTAAATCTGTATAATAGTTTTGGGAGTATGGCCATTTTCACAATGTTGGTTCTTCCTAGCCAAGAGCAAGGAATATCCTTCCATTTTCTAATATCCTCTTCAATCTCCTTTTTTAGTGTAGCATAATTTTCAGTGTATAGGTCTTTTACATTCTTAGTTAGGTTGATTTCTAAGTATTTCATTATTTTAGATGCTATCATGAAAGGTGATATTTCCATAATTTCTCTCTCAGTGAGTTTCTGTTTGTGTACAGGAATGCTATTGATTTTTGAGCATGACTTTGTTTCCAGGTGCACTGCTGAATTTGTTTATTACCTTTAGTTGTCTTTTAATAGAGTTTTTTGGATATTCTATGTAGGATATCATGCCAATTTCAAATAGTGACATTTAATTTCTTCCTTTCCTATCTTTATTCTTTTTATTTCTCTCTTGTCTGATTACCCTGGTTAGCATTTCCAGAACTATACTGAATAGGAGTGGTGTTAGTGGACATTCTTGCTTTGCTATTTGCAGACAATGTGAATTTCAAATCTAAAATGATAAAAAGAGATAAAGAAGGTCACTACATACTCATTAGTGGAAAAATTCCAGTGGAAGAACTAACAATTATAAATATATATGCACCAAATACAGGAGCACCCAACTATATAAGACAAATACGAATGGACATGAAAAACCAATTACACAAGAGCACAATTATGACAGAGGACCTTAATACTCCCTTGTCACAAAGAGATAGATCAACTAGACAAAAAGCAAAGAAATAATAGAACTGAATCATACCTGTGAGCATTTAGACTTAGTAGATGTTTACAGAGTGTTCCACCCAACCACATCAGAATACACATTCTTCTCAGCTGCACATGTGACATTCTCCAAAATAGACCATATATTATCCCATCAAACATTCTTTAGTAAATTCAGAGGTATTGAAATTTATCCCATGTATAATATCTGACCACAGCACACTGAAATTGGAAATTAATTGCAAAACCTGCATAAATACATGGAACTTAAATAACAACCTTCTGAACAACCAGTGAGCTACAAATAAAATGAAAGAGGAAATAAAGCAATACCTACAATTCAATGAAAATGTGGAAACAACATACTGCAATCTGTGAGATGAAATGAAAGCCTTCTTAAGAGGAAAATATATAGCAATAAACTGTCATATCAAGAAAAAGAACTAGCACAAATAAACAACCTAATGCTTCATCTCAAGCTTCTAAAAATAGAAGAGCAAATTAAACCCAAAGGTCATAGAAGAGAGGAAACTGTAAAGATTAGAGAAGAAACCAATGCAATTGAAACAAACAAAAAATACAAGTATTAATGATTAAATTAATGAATTAAATTATTTTTAATGAATTAAAAAAGCTGGTTTTTTGAGAGAATAAACAAAATTGACAAACCTCTAGCTAACCTTATCAAGAAAAAGAAAGAAAAAACCCAAATTCATGCAATAAGAACTGAAAAGGGAGAAATAACTACAGATCCCATGGAAATTCAAAAAATCATGAACACCTACTTTGAAAATCTCTACTCACATAAAGTGGAAAACACAGAGGAAATGGACAGATTTCTAGAAATGTATGAACTACCAAAGCTCAACCAATAAGATATAGCAATTTTGAATAACCCAATATCAGCTGTTGAAATTGAAAATGTAATTAAAAGCTTACCAACAAAAAAAAGCCCAGGTCCTGATGGATTCCCAGCTGAATTCTAGAAAAAATTTAGAGAAGATTTGATGTCAATACTACTTAAACTCTTCAATGAAATTGAAAAGACAGCAATCATCCCTAAATCATTCCTGGAGGTAAGTATTACTCTGCTAGCAAAACAGAGAAAGACCCAAACAAAAAGGAAAACTATAGGCCAATCTCAGTAATGAACATTGATGTAAAGATTCTCAGTAAAATACTAGCAAATAGAATGTAGCAAATCATCAAGATTATACATCACAACCAAGTGGGATTCATTCAGGAATGCAGGGATGGTTTAGCATATACACATCACATCAACAGAGCTAAAAACAAAAACCACATGGTCATCTCAATAGATGTAGAAAAACTTTCAATAAAGTCCAACGCATGTTCATGATAAAAACCCTTCAGAAACTCAGAATACATGGTGTCTACCTCAATCTCATAATGGCCATCTATGGCAAACTAGCAGCCAACATTATACTAAATGGACAAAAATCTTTATTTTTCTATCATTCACACTTTGACTCAGTAAACTAAGCATGGAATGCAGAGTTTCCTGCAGTAAAAAATATATGACAAACAATATGAAAATATTTATTGTCTAAAATGGAAGAAAGTAAATGAAGTGTTGGATATCGCCAATTATATTAAATTTTTTTTCCTGAATTGTCTTTCTGTAGTAGAAAAAATATTTTTAATGAGCCCATTCCATCTACTATTTAAAGAAATAGCAGGTCAGAATATATTCTTTAAAATTCAAAATATATCTACTATTTAAAGAAATAACAGGTCAGAATATATTCTTTAAAATTCAAAATATACTGAAACTAAATACATTCTGTGGAACATTATTTGCATTAATATTTAGTTAGGATAGTCTCCCGTATTTTAGGATTCTTTGATAGTAAGTCTGGAGTCAGGTAATTTGTAAATTTGTGTTAGATTGTTAATTGCACATCGTACATTAGAGAATGAGGAATAAAGCCACCTAACTTTGCAATCTCTGACGCTTAATAAACTGAAGCCTGTGAAATTGTATTTAAGACTCAAATTTAGGTCAATTGTGATGGTGGTAAAAATTTGATTCATATTTTATTGATGTCTTACTTAAGCAAAGAAAAAAAGCTATTAATTTCTTTCAGTAAAAACAAATATTCTTTTCTCACTGATCACTGAAAGTACAAAAAGTATTCTTAATATACTATTTAGTTATATTCACTTGAATTAAAGTATATTCAGGATAAAATTGAAATACCATAAATTTGACTTTTAAAAATTCATGGCATAACAGAATATTCAGATGTCAGGTAACAATAGCCTGTAAAATCAGAACAATTTTTTACATAGCAAAGAGACAGGAAAATTTCTTTTAAAAACATTCATTTTATACAGTATTGCAAAGTATAATCACGGAGACATCAACTTTTTTGTTTAATTTCACTGGCTGTCATCAGTGGCACAAATCTTTCAATATCATTATGAAGAGTTACAGGTTTTTGAACACAAAGGCATAGAAATTTAGGGCATGAATACTGAGCATTATGCCTTAAGGACAGGTTGGCAGATTGTGCTAGGACATGAAGCAAGGTGATGCCGCAGAGACGGATAGAATGATAACAAACTCTGGTGCTCCACAGAATAAAAACTGGGGAGAGTGAAAAATCAGAGGGGCTTTATAAAAGGGAAGGAAAGATCATGAAACTCGAATTTTACAAAATAAGGTACATAAAATGATTAAAACAGAGCATAAAATGGAGTTAAAAGTATGAGATACCTGGATTTATTTTAAAATACTGCAATGATTTTAAGATTGAAGAATCGTTCACATTTTTTTCATCAAAATTGTATCTCAAGTTAGATATCACATTAAAAAAATACATTGTTGCCGAGGAGATGGGCTTCATTCCTCACAGAGAAAAAAGCTCTCCAGAAAGACTATCACTTCAAAAGAAGCACAGAGGTATCTCGCTTCAAATATTTGATGCAGATATCTTTAAAGAAGTGGAGGATGAAAATTGGATGTTTATGACTTCATTGCAGAGTTTGCTGAAAGTTTCATTCTAATAGTTCCTACTTTATGAAAATTCAAGTTTTCTTACAGTCCAGATACAAACTGTCTTCAACAAAGCAAAGTTAAATGATTTTTAACTAAGCATCAAGAAGATAAATATTCTACTTTTCCTAATTTTAATTTTATTCAGAAATGAAAATTGTCCTGAAAAAGATGTTTAATAATCTTGATTCTTTGACTTTGAAATACATTAAAACTTGATTTTGACTTGCATTTACTGTTATAGGTACGTTTGCAGTGAACGTGACTACATCGCTATGGAGGACAGGCACACGTAATGCCACATTTCAATTCCAGTGCTTTTCTGCTGCCCTCTACCCACTTTTATTGTTTCAGCATTAGGTTCATCTATTGATCTTATAAGACTTTGAATATTTGATAATCATGTATACTGATTTGAAAACCAGACTAATATGTCAAAGAACATAGAAAACATTTGAGACAGTCTCCTAAGTCGAGGCACACTTTGTCACACTGGGCCGGAGTATCTTCTTTTTGTTTTCTTTTCCCCCTATTACTTGCTTTTTATTTCATACCTCTGAGTACAGTTAGATTTTCGTATAAGAGAAACCATGTGATATTTAAGCTTGTGTGTCTGAGCTACTTCACTTAACATTATGGGTCTCAAGGTGCTGCCATTCTTTTCTGTAAATGACTCAAAGACAATCTTTCTTCTGGTGGGGTTGTGCACCTTTATATATAAACACCACTTTTTGAAATATGCTTGTCTGTTGATGAACTCATAGATGGTTTCCAAGATAAAGCTGTTACCACATTTACCGCTATGAACACGGGGTTGCTCACATCACCATGGTATGACGTCTTCAACTGTTTTAGGAAGATACCCAGAAGGGGCAAGCAGGGTCAAATGAAATGTCTTACTTGTAGATTTCTGAGAAATCACCATGCTGATTTTCACAGTGGTTGTATTATTTTACAGTGACATCAACAGTGGAAATTGGTTCCTTTCTACCCACAGTCTCACCAGCATTCATTATTGGTTAATTTATGTTCTTTTCTTTAATCAGGTACATTGTAGATATACATAATGATCACATTCATCATCCGATTTGTGCCTGCACATAATATAACTTGATTCTTTGTTCTCTATTCCTTACCCTCCTTTCAAACCCTCCTCCCCTGCCCATTTACAAAAGCTCTGTTTTCATTTTTTCCATTTTTCCTTTTTTTCCAATTTTTGCTTTTTTCCATTCCATCTCTCACCTCCCTGTTTCCCTCCCCATTTGAATAATTTTCCCTACTTGAAAATAGCTAGTTTGTCCTTATTTATACTTTTGGTTTCTCACCCCACAGAAACAATGTGGTATTTACACATTGTCTGATTTATTTCATTTACCAGTATGGTCTCATGGTACATCTACTTACCTGGGAAAACGCCTCAAGCTTATTATTTTTATGACAGAATAGTGCTTTATTGTGTAAAATGATAACTTTGTCCATTCCTAGGTGGATGACACTTGGGCTGTCTCTAGGATTTGGCTATTACAAACTGTGCCACTATAAACCTGGGTGAGCATATATTGCTGTGCTATGATGCTTTTAAATAGTTCAGGTAGAATCCGGAAGGGGAACAGCGGGGTCAAATAAGACCTCTAGTCCTAGTTTTTTGAGGAATCTCCACACTGGTTTCTTGATGATAGCCATTCTTTCTGCTGTGAGATGGAATCTAAATTTTGTTTTAATTTGCATTTCTCAAATGGTCAAAGATGCTCAACATTTTTTCAGTGTATTTATTGGTCATTTGTACTTTTCCATCTGAGGAATGCCTATTCATTTCAGTTACCTATTTTTTAATTTGGTCTTTAAATTTTACGGTTTAAAGTGTTCTACTTCTTTATATTTTCTACATGTTAGGGCTTTGTCTGAAGAGAAGCCGGCAAATATTTTTTTCACATTCTGTAGGTTGTCCATTCTTGCTGTGTTTCCTTTGCTGATCAGAACCTTTTTCACTTGGTGTGATCTCATTTGCTGATTTTTGTTACTATTCCTTGTGAAACCTGGGTTTTGTCAGGAAGACATCTATATCTTCAAGAGTTTTACCTATTTTATCTTCCAATAGATTAAGCTTTCTCTTCTAAGGTTTAGATCATTGATCTATTTTGATTTTAGTTTAGGGTATGGTGAAAGATATGGGTCTAGGTTCAATGTTTGGCACATGGCTGGCCACTGTTCCCAGCACCGTTTACTAAAAAGGTCATTTTTTTCTCCATGCAAAGCATTTGGCTTCTTGGTCAAAAATAACATAGCTTAATGTGCCTAGAGTTGTTTTTGCATCTTCTATTTTCTTCCACTGATCCATGTATTCATTTTTTATTTTGCTTGTTTGTTCTTGTTGTTGTTCTTGTTATTTGTTTCACTCTATTTTAGCAATTCTGTACTGTTTTAGTAGTTTGAAGCCAAGGATTGTGATGCTCACTGCCTTGCCCTTTTTTCTTAGAAATGTTTTTAACCATTCTAAGTCTCTTCTGATTCCACATGAAATTCAGGATAGCTTTCTCCAGTTATAGAAAGAATGTTATTGGGATTTTGATTGGGATTGTGTTCAATTTATGTAACACTTTTAGAAGCGTGTGCATTTTCACCACATTGCTTCTACCTATCCAGAAATAGGGTTATTATACAAGATCTTCAGAGAAGATCTAATGCCAGTTCTTCTCAAATTTCTTAATGAAAGCAAAAGAAGCAGCACTTACAAAATCATTCTGGAAGCAAGCATTACCCTGACTCCAAAACCAGAAAATGAATCAACAAGCGAGAGAAGTACAAGACAATCTCTTTCATGAACACAGATGCAAAAATCCTAAGTAAGACACCAGCAAAAAAAAAGGTAGAAAATCATCAAAATATGTGACCAAGGTTCATTTCAGAGGTGGAGGGTTGGTAGAGCACATGCAAATTGATAAATGTAGTACAACACATAAGTAGAATCAAGGACAAAATTGAGATGGTCATCCACTAGATGCAGAAAAGCATTTGACAAAATCTAACATCTATTTTCAATAAAGACACTGAAGAAAATGGGAATTCAAAGTCTTTATCATAACCTGATACAAGCTAACTATGAAAATCAATGGCCAACATCTTACTAAATGGAGAGAAACTGAAAGATTTCCCACTGAAGTAAAGAATAAAAGAAAGATTGACTATCATCATTTCTATTTAATATAATTCTTGAAACATTAGCTAGAGCAATATGACAAGAGAATGAAATAAAAGGGATATGGATAGCAAAAGAAGAAGTTAAGTTTTCATTACTTGATTATGACATGATCATCTAGAAGATCCAAAAACTCCACTAAAAGATTCCTCTAACTACTATTCCAGTTTGACAGTGTAGCAGAATATATAGGCAATATTAAAAAATTAATACCATCCCCATATGCCAAAAACAAAATCACTGAGAGGGAAATATATTCCTTACAATAGCATCAATAAATGAAATACTTAGGAATTAACCTAACAGAGGAAGTGAAACATTTTTACAATGAAAACTACAGTTCTCTGAAAAAGGAGATTGAGGGAGACATCAGAAAATGAAATAATTCTATTTTAAATGCTTGAGAAAAATATAAACATTAAATAAATGAGATTTTTCCTATTATAAATTGTTAAGTTCCTATAAAATGAACTTGAGACTGAAATGTTGTAGAATGCATTGAAATAATTAAGCTTTAGACTATGATTGCAGTTAAATTGAGAATTACAAACTACAAAATGAAAAGAATTGGCATAAATGATATTCTGCTTCTGGATGCTTTCATAGTGAGAGAGATAAGAAAAATGATGGTTAATTTTAATTTGTGTTTGTAAATATCCTATAGGCAATGATATCATCCGCGTTTTGCTATTAAAACAAAGAAAAAATGATCAAATGATTTTATAAGAAACAGAAATTTATTTCTCTCAGTTCTATAAACTGGAAGCTTGAGATCCTGCCATAGCTGAGTTTGGGTGAACGGTCTAACCCACATACAGCCTCCTGTCATCTTGCATCTGGACTTCTTGTCTATCATCTACATATCTATCCACCTATCCATCTTTAAATTGATTTTCACAGTTGAAGTTTTTATATATTTAAAGTATGTGATTGTATATTGTATTTAATATATTCATTACCTTCTATAGCTATTATTTTTTTCTTTTCTCTGGTACAGTGAGCTAGCCTCTTAATGAACTTCAGCTACATATCAAAGTATTGCTAATTACAGAAAGCTTACCTGTATTGTTAATCATAGTAACAGATATAGTATCTTTTGTCTTTCAAAAATGAAACAGATGTGCGTAGAACATTCTCCAAAGAAAACATACCAAAGGCCAAATATATACATATATGTGTATATATATAATAAATATATATAATATAAATGAATAAATATATAATATAAATAAATATACAAAGTTCTCAACTTACTAATAAATAATAAATCAAAACTATAATAGAATATCACTTTATGGTTACTACAGTGATCCTTATCAGAGAGACAAAAGACAAAATGTATCCAAGCAAGTGGAAAAAAGGGAGCCTTTTCCTATAATTTTTAGGAATATAGGTACTGTGGAAAACAGTATGTAAGACATTCAAAAAATTAGGAGCAGAATTACTTGTGATCTAGTAATTCAATATCTCAGTATATCAACCAAATGAAATCAGTATGTAAAAATGAATTTGTAGTAGTGAAAATATTAGAAAATTTAAAAAAAATTATTAGAAAATTCTAAATATTGGTAGGTGAATAGGTAAAGAAAAAATCTATATACAAAAAGTGGAAAATTATTTAGCCCTAAAAAAGAAAAAAAGTACTATGATATTTCTTTTTTTTGGTTGTGGGGACTGAACTCGTGACCTTCTGCTTGACAGGTGCTAAATCCCTGGCCTTATGATATTTCTAATATGCATGAACATAGGGGACATTAGGGATAAAAGAGATTCAAAAATAAAACACAGTTTCATGTGCAAGAAGTGATATGGTGAATGTATACATTTTTAAAAATTATCACAATAAAATAAATATTTCCATTAATTCTTCTGGAGTACACTCCCTCTACTTGAATGCACTTTCTGCATCACTTCTGAGCATCCTCTTACATGTGCATCTTTAGTTTAAAGTATGATAAAAATATGCTGAGTGCTGCTGCTACAGTCCTCCCCACAGTGAAGCAGATTCTTAAAAGCATGATGGTGTGTCCTCTTCCATTTTACTCACTGGATATGGTACTGTGTGACTTTCAGCTTTTTACCAAAGTTCAAATGTCCATGAATGGTAAGTATTTTAAATTGTTCAAGACATCAAGGAGGATATGACATCATAACAAAGGCATTCAAGAAAAAGGGCTTCTAGAACTGCTCCAGAAAGTGGCTAGAATGATGCGATAATTGTGTTCAAGGGCAGGCGGATGATTTTGATGGGGGTAAAAGGCAATGTGAACACTGTAATATTTTTCAAATTTATGCACAGATCAAATTTTCAATTATGCCTGAAAAATGTGTAATGAAACACAGTAGAACTCATAGAAGAAAAGTATAGAAATGTGATTACCAAGGACGGATGGGTGGGAGAATTCGGTAGATACCTAACCGGTTGTAGTCTTTTGCTGTAAAGGGGCCAAATTCATTCCTGAAGGCTAAACTCTCCAGGACTAACGTCCTCTCACAGCCAAACGTCTTAATATCACCATATTAGGTGCTAAGATTTCAACATACGAATTTGGTGGTGAATACAAACATTTGAACATTCACTGCAAAATTCTCTGTTTAAATACTAAGGTTAACTGTTCACATAGGACTACTTACATAATAATAAGGTAAATACAAACTTTAAAGACTTAGATCCTTGGACTTAAAACCAGTTATTATAAAAGGTCAGAGCTGGACAATGGGCATTTGTTTGAGTTACACAACAGGTAAAGATGGTTTTAAATTAGGGAATAGTATTTAAAGTGAAAATATTTCCCAGAAAATCCAGAAACAAGAATTTATTTAACAGCCACAACAGCAAAAATTCAGAACGTATGGGAACCAAGACTCAATTTTAGCATGACAAAAACTAGCTACAGGCAAACAGACACTGATTCAGTAAAATGAGGCGGGTGCTTGTCAGTTTGTCTGGACCACCTTCTGTGCCTCCTAACACCAGAAAAAACCCTGCTTTACACAGCAGTGCCCGTGGCCTGTCTCAGTATGCACTTAATGCCAAACAGAACCGTATGCAAGTTAATGACACAGTTGTAATTATGTTTGATCAGGATTTTGATGTAATTAGGAAAAAATCAAAGAAATTTCATAAAAATTGAGTTTCTGTTTTACAGTAGAAAGTTAGAAATACTATGGAGAAAATGGAAATAAAGCTTTGTAAGTAAAAAAGTGAAGGTGAGTTGAAGGGAAGGAAGGGGACTAGGAAAAAAGGAGAATCAAGATGTATCATGTACAGGCATAAATTCCCTATGATGAATATGCTAATTATGTTTATCTAAATTGTACCAGTAAAGTTAACCAAAAATTAATTCCATAAAAATAATTTTTATACTATCATCTAAAAAGAGGCACCAAAATGAATTCCGGAATTGCCAGTTTCTATTTTTGTCTTTTCTCTTACAATCTTGAAGATGCTAGGCAGGAGGTGTTGGTCCATAGTGACTAGTGGTAAACTCAAGTAATTTATTTTATTTTTGTAATTCTTTTGATGCTTAACTAAAAAAATAGTCACTAAGGATATCAACATCTATCAGATTCATTCTTCACATTAAAAGAAAGAAATACTTGGTTAGTGTTTTGCCTGGGAAACATTGGCTGCATTGTAATTCTATTATGTCTTTCATTAAATTTTACTGTTAATCCTACTGTATCTCTGAGAACTTTAGGAATTAATTGGAAATGATGTCAATGATCTCCTAGCTCTAAGGATGCTTTACACTTTCTTTTTGAAGAAATAAAGCACATGTTACTCCATGTGAGTTCACTGACATCTGACACCTTTTCTGGAACAGAGGCAGGAAGGTATTTCAATTAGCAGATGTTTTACTATGTAAGGAGAAACAAAGGTCAGTCCCCACACTCTGAATGTGTTTTATACAGAAACATATAAGTGGGTTTCAAAATGAATACCTAGGTTTCTTTATGGTGAAATTTGTAATTCTTTTAGATTACAAAAAGTCTGTCTGTGAGCCTTCATACATGTAGGACAGTAGAATTTTCAAAAGTCTGAAAAGACCAAATCCAAATTCTTACAACATATCCAGAAGGCACTGGCGATAACATGTGGTAATCTCTGTTTTTTAAAGATCACACTAAATTCATCACTAGATGAAAAAAGATTTTTATTTTGGACCTAAATATGGTATTTTATTTCATATAGCGGAGGAATCGTGATGCTCCAGGTACCATGTAGCACAGGCTCTTGATTCAATAGTAGATTGTCCAGTAAGATCAAGCTCAGGGATACACACACACACTCACACACACACACACACATCTACCTCATATTTTAAAAATCATTCTAAATAAGCAAGATATATTGGCATGAAAAATAAACATAAGAACTTGGTTGAATGTCTTTGCATTAGTTTTTCATTCGATTGTTGGTGGTACCATACGGCTTTCTGTTTGCTGTCCAATCTCCTCTTGTCCCTGGATATATAATGTTTCTGTCTTTCCCAGTCTTACCTTCTGTTTGTATGCTGGGACTCTAACCTCTCAGGAGTTTGTGCCAAAACATTCAATCTTGAGTCTTTTCAGAAGTCTGCTGCATCAATTATAACTACTCATAAGTGAATCATTTGTGAACATTCCATTATCACATTAGAGCAGCACCTTCTGGTTACTTAAATATATGATAATATCACAAAAATCCATAGCTTCAAAGGTATATTTTTCTCAATATTTTTCCATGATGCAAACTGACTGGTGGGAAGTAATCATGTGTATAAAGTAAAACATCTTCATGAGTAAGAAACTTTTTAAATCTAAGAATTTGGAGGCTGGATGGAGCTCTGCAAGTTAGAAAATACCCATTAACCTCCAAAATGAGGTGCCTGATTCCTTGACTATTGAAACACTCCTTGATAGTGGGATACAATTTATTTATATGAAACACACACACACACACACACACACAGGCTAAGCATTTTCTTTAAATGTATCTCCTTCTAGAATTTTTGTCATTAGTATTCTCTATTTTCTTTCCACACTGTTCTGTATATTGGGGTATACTCATACTGCAGGTCATTATCCCCTACAGGAAAAGCAAACATCAGGTGGAAAAACACGAATTTTATGTAACGAGCAGAATCCTAATATTTTCCTCCAAAATCCTGTACCCAGAGACTGTGATTTCTCAAATGTTTTTAAAGCCACCTATACACACCAAAAAATGTTAATCTTTCTTTGATTTGACTGAGTCATAAGTCCTCTGTACCAGGGTGGCCTGATTTTCATTTGCACCTCAGCAAAATTTTTCATTTACCTCAGTACCAATAAAAGGAAGCAGCTTTAGTTTTTCTCAGGGGAATGCATTTTACAGGCATTGCATCAGCAAATTAGGTGAGAGGCATCAAACATTCTTTCTTAATGACGGAATGTTTAAGATGCAAGTCTTTACTTTCATATACCCCAAACCAGTTTTTCAGAGTTTGTCCTCAGTGTATGTTACAATAGCATCTGGATTATCTGATATGTTTTTGTTCTCTAGGTTTAGTAACCATGATGTCATCAAGGAAACCCTGCATGGTGTTTTGTGAAATTCAAGACTGTCCAAGTCTCCATGGATCATACTTCAACAGGGCTGAAAGTCAACATAGAACTTAGTTAAGACAAAACTTAAGTTAAGACAATTACAGTTGTAGCAGTTTGCAGATGAATAGCTAGCTGCGTAACAAAAATAATAATAATAATAATGAATGCATGGAGGTTTGCTCCCAAATGTCTGGCTCTGGGAATGCTATTGAAGTACCATCTGATCATGATTTTAATTCACATTCTTCAAGACCCTCTGGCTCTAGGGGGAGGAAAGTGTGAATGTTGATTAGACATGTGATAGGAATCTCTACCCTTTGCATCTTTTGAGTATGGCCTTAATCTCTCTAGTTCCCTCAGGCATGGATTATTGTTTCTACATTTTACAATTTGAATTCCAAAGCATTCATAGAGCTTTTATTGATCCATTATTATAATAATAGGTCTTAATTCATGAGTCAGGGAGATAATTTAGAAATTCTTCCAGCTGCCAAATTTATATTCCATTTATGCATCTCTAAAGTGGTAAAATATATGTTCAGTGTGAAACTACAGTCACCCAGACCCTGGTCTATGATGGACTAGGAAATATGCTTCATTTGGTGCCTGAGAAGTTTCAGTCCTTATTGACACAGTAGTGAATTGGGTCTGCAGAAGGTATCTTTAAAATATTACCACTATCTACTAATCACTGAAATATGATTGTATTTACCATTTCCCAAAATACAATCACCATAGAATATAGCTTCACATTCTTTCTAATGGATTTGATAATGATTTATAGTATACACTTGTGGTACCACTTAAGGACATTTATTTAAGGGAATTCAACATTTCCTTTAGTGAAGAAACTTTGGATCTATAAGCACACTTGAAAATGAGGGATAATCCACATTTTACCATTATGGTGACTTTCATGGAGTTCACAAAAGATACAGAATTTTTCTGTTTGGAGTATTAAATAATATATTAGTAACCTGACTACTCTTTAATATTTAGAAATTTAATGATTGATTAAGATCAACAATCTCTGTAAGTCAAAAAATTCTACTTGCCAATACACATCAGCTGTTTATAAGCTGTTTACACTTTCATAAGGATTAAATTTTAGCACCTTAATTTTAGACTCCAGGATTCCACCATTCTCATGGAAATCAGTATGTTTATTTCAGGAGAGATATGTTTTAACACTAATCACGGCCTGCAGAGGAAAATTAGTGCAGAGATTCCACAAATGGTGCAAGCTTGCCTTTGATGCTAGTTTACGGCACTTTGAGGAAGGAACTTGTAATTTGGAACTTAAATTTATTCTGGCATTTTCATCTCCCAAGCTGTTTGGATTTCTTGCACTTTCTTCTGCCGGAGATGTTTTGGCATCTCAATCTCATTGCTTGTTGCCCCACCTTTGTCTAAAACTTTTAGTGAATCAACTAAAGTGTTACATCTACATCCAATCGCTGGAAGTTATATATCAAAATAATAATACAAAGAAAATTGGTACATATGGATAAATTAGTTTAATTTCTGCCACAGAATGTCCAACACACTTAGAATCTGTTGCTTCTTGTGTCTCTCAGGTTCTTGGCAATATAAGTAGTCACATATTGCAGGTAATTTTGTATATGATTCCCTTTGGATAAGACTCCCTTATTCCCTGGGCATACATAGAAATATGTTTATTATGGATCTTGGGAGAAAGAGGCATGATTAGGGTGGGCCACAGAGAGCAAACAATCCAGTGCAAAGTGAGGTTTAGGATTGGCTCTTTAAGCATGGAGATGTCTCTACCGAAATGAGGAAGTTTCTCCCTCTGGCAAGGGAAGAAGACTGGAGAGGGAATTTAAGAGGTGAATTTTCATAGAGACTATGACATCAATTAAAGGACTCTAACCCCAAATTCAGAAACTCACTTTTTAATGTCTAAAGTTTTATTTTAAGAAACTCCATTAAGGCGTTTTATTCTACTCTCATTCCTATTCCCTGATTAGCATGGTTAAATTTAGAGTTTAATTGTTAGCCATGTCTTCCCTGTGGCTATAAGAAAATGATATTATCCCTGGTCTACAATGGAAACTTTCTGGTGCTCTTTCTTACATTGATTGTTACAATGTAAGAGCTTATAGTTCTCCTTCAGGAATAACCAGAAGTAGCTATATCAAGTCATAGACTTTCAGTCACTGTTTCTGCAGTCATTTCAAAGGAACATATATTTTATCCAGGAATGTCAATTTCAATGAACAAACACTGATAATGGATTTTATAATACTCATGTGACTATACACCATTGGTTTTCAAGATCCCTTTTCCAGTTGCAACAAAATTTTTACTACGTTTTTACCTTAAATATGTGTGTAATCCAATTGTAGAGTCCTTATGTAAAAAAGTCTGCTTCTTGAGAACAAGTCTATAGCAAAATGTGTAATATACTCAGGTCAGAAGACAAAATCCGTACTAGATAATCCGGTGTGGGTAGGGCAGAATATGGAACTGGTCATAGTGGTTTTGAAACAACTGCAAAAGGGGAGAGATGGGGCAACCTCATGCCAATTTCAAGAGGTCCCTGAGGGGAGGTGGGACTTAAAGAAAATGAGTTTATTAGAGTCTGGAAGCTACAGAAAGAAGGTAGGAACTGAAATTCTGGAACCAGAGATGCTGCGGGGGCAGCCTGTGGGAGCTGGGCCATGGAAGAAGTTGCTGCCTAGCAAAGCTAAGGGCTGAGCAGATTCTAGACGTCACTTGAAGGTGGAAGAATCTTACCCAACTCTTCCTACTTCCTGATCGTGGGCAATCTACGGCATCCCCTTTGGTTAACCCATTGGCTGAACTCGGCTGAAATCAGTAGGAAAAGGAGAATAATAACTATGTGTCATTTCCCTGAGGCATAGGGGAAGGAAGGTAAGTAGATCTGAGAGAAAACAGAAAAATAGCTGGAACAATATTTTTATATAACCATCTCCAAATACTTTATATATCTTAAGTGGAAATAAAATGTTCATTTATAAAAAAAGAAAATTAAATAATTTACATAATATTTGGGAAAATATAAGAAAGTATTTTTTCAGATTTTTGACAACACTAGATAAAGGAACTTGGCATAACAAGTATATAAATTCCACTTTTAATTTTCTATTAATGTTGTAAAAAACTACAACAAACTCCGTGTTTAAAGTTTAACTTTTCAGGGATTTATTTTTTTTTCATTTCAAATCCTTATCTCTGTTTCAGTGTTCTATCACTGCATGACACATATTCATCAAGTTAATATCTCGAAAACCCACTCATTTATTATCTCACAGTCCTGTAGGTCAAACATCTGAGTCAACTCAATCGGATTTGTCCGAGATCTCACAGATGGCATTTTTGTGCCTGTCAAGTTGGGCTCAGGATAAGAATACACTACTGAGCTCATTTACTGGGGCTCAATTTATTTTCTTGGGGTTCAAGATAGACATGTTTGTTCCCTTGCTGGCTTTCACCCAGGGGTACCAGCTTCCTTTGGTTCATGGCTCGCCCCATGTTTAAACTATTCAGGGTATATCAAATCTTTCTTCAGGTTCAAATTTCTTTCTCTTCTGCTATGAGTTGGAGGGAAAAATGAAATCTCTCTTTAAGGACTTATGATTAGATCCTGCCCATCTGAGTAATCTCTCCTTGAATACTGACTGTGCCATTTAATGGATCATAATGAAAGCACTGACATCTTATTCTATTTACCAGCCCCAGGGATTAGAGTGCCACATGACGAGGGACCATTTTAGCAGAACAGCCCACCACGGTGGCACACGGCTGTAAGGAGCAGAGAGAGTAACATCCTCTGGCCAACACACATTCTGTGTTCAAAGAATAATAGCATTGTCTACTTTCAGTGCTTGGTAATGCAACAGATATTTAAGAATAATATGGGAAATTATTTGATGGTAGCATTATAAATTAATGCCTGGAAAAGAAAAACTTTAACATTTGTGAAAATGAACTAATAGTTCCATAGGTATATAGGAAAGAGAATGTTGTTTTCTGAGTAATGACAATTATTTTGTAAAGAAAATAGTATCTTAGGAGAACACATAGGATTAAAAAAATATTTAAATCTAAAAATTCTAATACAGATTCTTAGGTGTGTGACTGTGTGATAGCTTTCTTTTTCATAAGAAAAGAGGTATATTTGAGCGCCATGTCACTTTCTAGCCTTGATCACTCTGAATACGGAATCATTGTCACTGCATTAGCTGTGCTAGAGCTAGGGAACAAACATGCAGACAGCAAGCTTACAATAATTCAGCTGCAATTTCAGAGTCTTTGTAAACATGAGAACATCAATGTATAATAAAAAAAACCTTGGAACTTCTTTGAGTTTTCTGAGATACTTCCTGATTATTTTACAATTGTTTCATATTACTACTAACTTCTTTGAAAATAGTTTTTCTGTGCTGATTTTACTGGAAACCATAAATTCTTAAGGAATAAGATGTCTATTATTCTCTTTGTATTCTTCCAAGTAAATAACAATGTTACATGATAATAAAGTAGTGGCCTTGTTAAATTAGACATGTTCATGAAACAAATCCCCCCACCCCCACCCCTGCTTGTTTGAAATCCAGGTGATTGCTAATAGTCACTTTAGTATCACAGCAGGTTATGTGGATCATTATTATGTCTAATTAACATTCTGACAAGTAGAGGAATTCTTTACCTGCATTCAGATTACGCACAGAAAATGATTTGAAAGCATTTCCTCCTTCAAAAACATCAAAGCAAATCAAAGAAATCAGCTCCAATCTTATCGTTATTATCAAATACCTGGGGACCATTAAACCAAATGAAAGAGAAAGAAATGCCAATTACAAATGCTGTTTTAAGATGACACTTGATTTTCCATAGGAGGATATTATTCCAATTAAAATTATATTCAACAATGACATTCTATTGTTTAGCAATTAAAATTTTGTTCCTTTCTGTTTCTTAATCAATGAACTGACATAAAATATGACATTTCATATGTATAACTTACTCAATTTCTATTTGATTATATTCTTGTTGCAACATGTACTAAGTAATTTTGAATTACAAAATATCATATTAAAATTTCCAGCAACAGTGAGAACATAGTGGCTTATGGTTATACAGATTTATATACTGAAACAGTCCACACTGACAAACAATACTACAGATACTGCAGACTGATATAGGGGTAATGGTGTGAAATGTCTTTTATGTAACACTAAATAAAACTGTGCTTCTTATGTTGAAGTACTTAATTATATGAGTATTTGTTAATAATGATTTATGAATGATATTTAGTAGAAGTTTCTCACATAGCTACTTTATTGGTTCTATATGTCTAATGTAAGACAAAGTAAATCTTGTAAATAATAAATTTCTAATTTTTATATGGTATGTAATATATGTAGTATTGAGCATTAATTGAGCTGGTTGGGATCAATGTTTCTATTTCTAACATAGGAATACATAGTAATATTTTGTCATTAATTGCTGTGAGGACCATATGTGTTAATACAAGAAACAATAACAAAAATATTCTTTCACAAAAATCACTCAATAAATGGCAGGCAAAATTAAAAAATAAAACAGTACATAAAATTAATCGGATAAAATTCCCAAAAACCTTTCTTGTGTTTTTAAATAACAGATTCTGGACGATATTTTCTTACATTTCACCCAATTCCTCTACAAAAATAAGTCACCAAACAAAAGAGCATAGCAAAAACCCCTCAAAATAATTTCCAAGGTGTCTTTATAAGAACAGTCCAAACAATTAGAAAGATGATTAGACCATGCCATATATTATACCTTTAGTAAAACCTGAAGTCAGAAAGTTAAGTTCAAAATAACTTGTAAATGATAAAGGAACAATATGCTTAAAAAGAACAAAATAGCTCTGTAAGAATAGACCAGGTGCAGAATTAGAGTAGAAAAACTGTGGAGACACAGGTGTGGTGGATCCCAGGGAAATAACCAATGCAGTAATAATAGCAAAAGCAGCAAAAAAATAAAAACAGTCACTTCCTGAAGGTAAGAAGCTGCACAACAGTGGAAGGGTGTGTGTGTGTGTGTGTGTGTGTGTGTGTGTGTTTGTGTGTCAGAAAGAAACATCACTCAGTTAGGACTTTTTACTTCCATACTTCACTCTGTACTTTCCTGTCTTTGTATATGATTTAAAATAATGATGAAAATAGTTTCAGGTGCGCCTAGCGATCTGCCTGTTTTGTGTCAGGCCCAGGGTCATAAACAGTGCACAGATGATATGGTGGCCACGAAGGTCATTGTGAGCCTTTGGGTTGCTCTCTGAGCGAGGAGGGAAGGCCCTAGAAGAACGCTGTGGTCTTACTGTACTCTAACGAGACAGTCTGGCTGCCGAAGAATGAACTAAGATCTTCAGGGACAGAAGCAGGAAGACCTTTAGGATATGAGGCTCTTTCAAAGCATTTTTTAGAGGTGATAATAAATTTGACCAGGTGTTCGTGGTGCAGATGGGGAAAGAGCTCCATGCTTGGGCATATGCTGGAAATAACGGCCTTCTGTAGTCACAGGTTGGGTGTTTGATAGAAAGAAGTGAAAAAAATTAATGGTAGTTTCCGAGTTTGTGGATTGACAGATGAAAAGAATACACCTCATATCTAGTGCAATAGGGGATTCTGAAAGAAATTCATCTCAACAGTAAGATACGGAGTTTGCTTACGGTGATCGGGTAGAAAACGTTTTAATCTACCCTCGTAGAGTTTGGGCCTAGGTCTGAGGGTAAAACAGGTGAACAAGAGAAAAGCATAGAAATATAATGTAAGTTTTATACAACATGGGAGCGCTCATAAAGAAATGTAAGAGCCAAGGTACCAATTAAAATCAGACAACTGAATCAAAGAGCTGTAATTCGTGAAAAATGACAGGTTCGGGTCATATTCACAGAGAAGTGAGGTGGAAGATGGCTTAGTGTTTGTTTTTACAGATGTGACTCAGACTCAAGTCCCTGTATCTGATGATAAGAATGCTACTTCCTCTTGTTAAAGGGAGGACGTCTCTCTCAGAGAATTTTATATCCTAGTCTCAAGAAGAAAAAGTACATCAATGCCTTTCTTGCATCTATTTTTCAAAAGCTTTACTGCAAAGCAATGCTTATGTTAAAGTGGCATAGTTTGGAGGTGAGATATACTATTATCCTTGTTGGAAATGGTATATTGAAGGATTTGTTAGAGTATAATAAATGCATATATATATATATATACATATATATAATCTTTTAAAGCATTTTAAGTAAGTTATTGTTCAATAAATGTATCAGACTGATGAAAAATTTTTAAAACTTCAAAAAGTTGATATATGTACAGATTTTAGCTTATAAACATGACTTAAATGAATAAGAATATATATATATATATACATATATATATAATCTTTTAAAGCATTTTAAGTAAGTTATTGTTCAATAAATGTATCAGACTGATGAAAAATTTTTAAAACTTCAAAAAGTTGATATATGTACAGATTTTAGCTTATAAACATGACTTAAATGAATAAGAATCACCAGGAATTGTAAAAAAATAAGCAAGATATAAAGCTGTTTTTGGCAGTCATGTTATTCTCATAGCTACTACCTAGCCAAGAGTTTCTTAACAAAGTCAAAACAAATATACAATTCATCTCAGAGAAATAATATGAAGAAAAAACTGTATTTTAGCAGATTTTTTTCTGAAATACCACGTTTCTCCAGAGACATACTTTGTGGTTAGTCTATCTAAAGTTCTACAAATATGTACTTGTGAACTGTTACAGATACAAAATGTGAAAATTGCTGCCATTACTTTATTCCATTATTAAAATGCTCTAAGTGCAAAATTTCCTTCCCAGATGAGCTGAAGAATACAAAATCTAATTCATAGAGGGGAAGCATGAGCAATTTACGAAGCCAAGAGCAAACAGGGAGACTGTCCCAAGTGCCCACTTGAGCTCCCCATTATGCACCTATTTCATTCTTTCCCTTCTGTCCCCAGAGACGAATTCTTCTTTTCTTTCTTCATTGGAGAATCACAAAGATCTACGATTTCTTAGTGTCATCATTCATTAGGGCTGGCACTTTTCCTGTCATAATTATGTCATTAGAAGTGAGGATACTGTTATTCCCACTCACTTAGACTACGAATAGTGTCCCACGGACCACAGGCACGGTGTTCATCCACACAACACAGTTGGATCATTCCCAGAGCAGTAGCCAAAAATTTACTCATTTGTAAAAAAGAATAAAGAAGCTAGGAAGACATTGGTGGGAAATGAACTTTCAGGGTGAAAAAAGTCAATTAGCAGGTGAGAGAGTAGGATTAAAATGGGAGAGAAAACTAGATCATGCACATACTAATTTTTATACAAAATTTTAGCTTTTTGCTATTCTCAGTTAAGAGATTAATCAGTAATAAAGTAGTAAACACACTGTGATTTTCTTCACGTATTGCTCTCAGATTAAAATATACAAATGCACATGCATATTTCTCTAATGTGTGTTTTCTTTTGCCTCAAAAGGTGACATTTAATAAAAGAAAAGAAAAGAGAAGAGAAGAAAAAAAGAAATGACAAGACAAAAAACTGACAAGCTATCCATTCTCTTCTCCCTCCTCTCCCCCGCCAGCTGCTCCTCAATTCCCAGGATTGAACTCTGGTTGGGGCTCGGCAGCAGGCCAGCTCCTCTCAGGTGAGGTCAGCAACAGTGAAGGGCGTCTCTTCAATGGAAGCATTGTATCATTCTCCATCGAGACCCAAGAAGAGGACACAGGCCAAGGGTAGAATTTCATGCATGAAACTGCTTTGGCCACCAACCCAGGAATCAAGCTAAGATGAACAAAAGACTGTAGCCTGCTCTGCATTGAATGATACAAAAACAACACCACCAGTTAGGTGTCTCTTTGCCCATTGCCAGGGGATAATGTGTGTCTGTTTATAAATGAATATAGATATTTACATCTATATACAATAGATATTTAAATCACATTATTATTTTCTTAGGGATTCATTTCACTGCTGTGCGATGTCAGAGTTAATTATAGATGTGAATTTTGGAGCGATGAAGTAAATAGGATCTAGTGAGCAGAGCCAGGCTTACTAGATCCTATTTACTTGTCAATGACTGTCCACATCATTTACAGGACTTCCTTTATCAAATAGCTCATTTCATAAGTACAGTACTTCCGATATGAATTTTTAGTGTGCAGAAAAATATTACCCGAATTCTTATTTTTGGAGAGCCATGAAATTATAGTCAATTTCTCTTTCATTTATACTTTCAGATAATGTTTTCCATTAACTTCCCTCATTTTACTAATATTTTTTCACAAACTATTATTTATTGTCAATGAACAGGAACTCAGGGGCTAAAACAGTTTTACTATCTGTAGAGTAGATAATGGTTTATTTATGAATAAAAACCTGATCTCAAGATTTATTGAAAAAGTTTACTTATAAGGTATCAACTTGAAAAAGCATGATTTGGAAAATACTGTTTTATTATTAACTTAGAAAACATAAGTATTTTAAGGTGAACATCTAGAGAATATATCTATCATCTATATATATATATATATATGATTTATTTTTACATTATATAGATAATGGAATTTCTGCATTGATATTGATGCAACTCATTTGAGAGTTAAACTTTATATTCTTAAGAATTTTCTCTGGATATTATACTTTTTCCTATCACCTATATATTTCCATAAATTGAATTGAATACCAAAATATGAGCAATTAATTTTTAAGAAGTGAAAGGATTCATGTTTTGTTAAAAAATAAATTGTCATTCTGAATTGAATCTGCATATTAACAGCTTTCATTATTATCACAATTTAGAATTTATATCATGTTCATTTCCAACTGCCTACAGCTTTTTCATGATCTAACAAATGCAAAACTACTTTAGAAATTCTATGCCTGTCTGATTGCCTTGAAAACTGTGAGGATGTCTTTAGAATATAAGGCATGAATCATTAAAGGATTTATTTTGTATTTTGACGGCTAAAAATATTTGGAATTCATTTTCAAATGTTGCAAAGCATGCTAGTATCTCGTGGGTTTTTACTTCCAAACCTCATACACTCAAAGAATGAGTTCTCATTCACAATATTCTACATAAGCAAAAAGTACACAGAATGGCAGATAAGACAATTTTCTCTTCAGTATAACTAAATCACTTTAGGAAAGAAGCTGGTATTTATACTTGAAAAGCTAAATAAAAACCATATGCATATACTTTGCAAAGGGTATGTTAATTTAGCTCCTGTTCTGGTACTGTTTCACAATTTTCTCATATTTCTTTAAATCTTGGATAAATACTCAGAGTAATATAAACAACTGATTATTAAAATTCAAACTTGTACATTGGATCATGAGCTTGTACAATTTTGGATAACTTGTTAGTTTCATTGTCTTATAAGAACTGAGCAAATTATAAAGCATATATACCCCATACTTTTATTTTTGCAGTAGAGTAAATGAATACAGTACATAGGAAATAACTTCTTAAATCATAGAATTGTTATTTGTAATGTAGGCAAGACAGTTGTGATCAAAAATTTAAATTATTGCACCCGACGTTTGTCTTGGAAAATTCCAAACAATATAAACTCGAAACTTTCTTTAAAATTTGTTGGGCAGTGTTTGCTCTTAATTTTATAAACCTTTCTTCCCTTAGATTTTAATAACTATATTATTCTATTGGGAATACTAATAATCTCTTTTTTTAACTTATGTCTAAGTAGGAAAGTATTTACACTTGGACAAAAGTTAAATGACTATTTATATATTAAAACAGTGAAAATAAACAGCTAAAATTTAGGGTCAGGAATTTAAGTTTGAACTGCCAGTGTAAAGTATGTGGCAGATCTAATACAGTTTTCCCAACACTTCTTTAAAATTGCAAGATAGAAACAAGAATTTCTAGCAACTATATATATTAAAAAATATATCTAGTATCCAAACCAATGTTTTTCCCCTTTTTTGTCAACCCTGTGCAATTGAAGAGAGAGTTCTTCTATGTTTGGCAGATATATATTGGTCTAAATTTAGGGTAACTCTTTTTTCACTCTTTTCTCCTTTAACCTAATTGGGGAAAAGATTCAACAATGTAGTAAACAGGCCCAGATATATATTGGATACGAAGAAGAACAGTCTTATAAAAATGGCACTTGTCCACTGGTGTGAAACTTAATCAACTCAGGATTGGTCATAACCAAGAATAATCAAGAGGTAGTGAAATCCGGGCAGTATCATTGCTTTTTGTGTTGTTCAGTAACTCTCACTGTCTACAAAGGAGAAAAGAATTTAACTGGTTTGCAAGGATACAGGAAAGAGCGCAGTGTACATCCCCCACACACAGATTAGTTGGCAGAAGTTAATTTGAGGTACAGAAATGCTCCTTAGAGGATGAATAATGAGTAAGAAAATAAAGTTGGACTCATGGAAATATATTGCAGTCTGATAAAGAGGAAACCCTATCTCAGAAGTGAAAGGAAAAGTGTACCTCTTAAAAATGATTTATTGTAGTAATATTTTAGAAATCTACTTGGTATTTTAATAAGATTCAAGAAGACTCAGTGAGTATTTGCACAGACATAAGGAAAGAACATCTTTAAGATAAAAAATAGAGACTACAATAAGTAGCAGAAAGAGTTTTATTTTTAAAATGGGATGCGGAAACTGAAGTGTCCAAGGAGAAGCAATAAGCCAGAAGAATCATTTCCATAAATGAGGAAAAAATATAATCTTAATCAGTAGATGAGACATTGTCATTGGATCTGTCTCATAAATATGATTCAGCTACTCAGCCCTTGGATTCCATGGGTCAAATTCTGAATTGATAATTACATGGGAGGCCCCAGCCCTAGGACTGTGTCACATGGTCTCATGGGTGGAATGAGTTAAAAGTTCAAGTGAATGTGATTCTGTAGAGAGAACAAAGCTGTAGGTAGCTACAGTCTTTAAAGATCTTGACTGAAATGAAAGAGCCGTTCTAGTGCGTCCCAAAGCCTCAGATACTGACCCCGTAGCACAGAGAATTCACCTCACAGCCAAAGTAGTGGTGAGGAGAGTGAAGCAGTCTAATGCAAAGAAATGGTTTTGGTTTTTAAAGTTCGATGGTGAGAAACAGGAAAAATGATGATAGATATCTATCTGGTGAAAATGAAGCATTCTGAAGAAGGCACAACTAGAACTTCAGCAGTAATGAACTACACTGAGATTTCTGCTAGATTTAAATAATGTAAAAATAATATAATGAATGTCTGTGATTTACAAAATTAATTAAATTATATTGTGTCCAGAAATAGTTGGAATTTTTCTTTCTAGAAGGCATAAAATAATATATTTATAAATTTATTCAAGTAAAAGAATTTATTCATTTTAAACAGAAAAGGACACAGACAAATCAAGAAGTAAGCAAGCAAATAAAAACAATAGCAAAATGGCAACAAAGAAAAAGAATTTAGAAAGGAAGGAATGGCACAGTCATCTGACTTCTAAAGCCCAGCTCTAACTGCCAGTATTCAACAAAGAATAATCTAGGAATTCTCATTGGAGCTGTCTCATAAACATGATTCAACTACTCAGCCCTTGTGACTTTACAGTTCTCCCCAAGAGCTGGTCTTATCAGCCAAGTTGACTTTGTATACAAGACAGGAAACACATTGTAAAAAGTAATATAGAAATAACACAAGAAGTAAAATAAGAAATATGACAATACAAAGCCAAAACAATTGTGCCAATGAATATATGTTGTAGCATCTTTACTTAAAAAAAAATCTCAGATTACATTAAATTTCTAAATAGACAAACACCTCTTAAACAAAATAACTTAATGTTAAAGCCATGCTTCAAGTTGCCTACTTCATCGCCTTGTATGAGCAGATAATCGACATTGGCAAATGCACCCTGCAACAGAAGTGCTTGTCTTTGCATAGGTAAGAAAATAACTTTCATGTTCTTTGCCACCACTGCCACCAAAATCTAATTTAGCAGCCTTTTCTCTTAGTTTACATGGTCTCCTCTCTTGCACTGTTCATAACACTGAGCACACAGGATTTTCTTTTCTTTAACAGTGGTCACTTAGTGCCACGATCCTCCTGTCACCTCGACAGAAGTCAGTGAGACCACGCTCCTGGCCATGACTGAAGAGACTTCTCTTAAAATAACTTTTGGAAAAAGTTACCATGTAAAAAGAGATGCAAGAGAAGGTTTTGATGACATCCTTTCTTCTGATTCTTCTCTAACTATTTATCTCTGTTAGAAGCTCTGCTATCTCTTCAGTATTATAACTAGTTTCAGTTTTTATTTTTATTTAAAGAAAAAAAATTGAAACTGAAAGAGGGTAGAAATAATACAAAATCTCAAAAACAAAACAAACAAAAAAAATAGTAACCAGTAAAAAATCACTAGTTGATAGTTACTTATTTTCCTCTTAGAAGTAGTTGTTCAGGTTATAAAAGTAAAGCCTACAAAGTGGACATACAAATTGAGACTGCAATCAGTTTTGTTCATCCATCCAACAAAATTTTAGCAACATGGTTACAATCCCACACACTCAAACATGCATGCAGTTATATCCATTAGAATACTTTCTTTTCTGCTCTTTTTTCTCTTTACAATAACTATAATCCATTCTCGTAAACTACTTAGAAGTTCTACATATGTATAATTCTCTACACGTACACCTAGCCTTTCTGTATTAGAGGGAGAAAAGTCAAAACAAGTCAACAATACAAATTGCTAGAGAGACACGAAATGAAAAGGACATATAAAACCACAATACTAACAGATACTATCTGATCTACGGTAGTTACTATGATGTCTCTTGTTGTTTTCAATAAAATTGTCTTTATTGTCAAAAATAGTATAATTAAACTTAGCATTGCATTACACTGTTAATAAAATCTAAACATTGGAAGCATTATAGTATTTCAAAGGCAGTTAATAATCAAACCAGAATGGGTATCCTATTGAACCTTGTCATCTTCAGAGTAGTTGCCTCTACTCTCAGACTCGACACTCTCAAGCATACCAGATTCGAATAAAATCAGTCAAGATAAAACAGCGATATAACCAATCTCTCTGTCTTATCTATACTATGCTATTTTTCTGTCATTGTTGTTTGTTTACTTTTTTCCTTCATTCCACTCTCTGCCCCTTTCTTTGAGGCCTTTCTGCCATTGTTCCTGGAACCCTGGCAATTTTCTTCTCTCTCTCTAGAATGTCCTTCAGTATTCTTTGCAGGGTTGGATTGCAGGTCACAAACTCCCCCAGACCCTCTTTGTCATGGAAATATCTTGTCTCTCCATTAATTTTGAGAGACAGTTTTGCAGGGTACATCATTCTGGGTTGGAGGTTATTTTCTTTCAGGGCTTGGAATAGTTCACTCCAAGCTCTTCTTGATTTGATGGTTTGCACTGAGAAGTCCTCAGTGATTTTGATGAGTTTTCCTTTATAGGTAATCTGTTTTTTTTCTCTGATCACTTTTAATATTCTGTTCTTGTGATGGATTTCTGGGATCCTGATTATTTTATGTCTGGGTGTCGATCTGTTTTGGTTGTAGCTGGCTGGAGTTCTGTATGCCTCATTTATCTGAACTTCACTTCTGTTACCTATGTTTGGGAAGTTTTCCTTAATTATTTCTGTGAATAGACTTTTTATTTCATTTATGTTTGTTGCTGCATCTTCATTCACATATTTTATTCTTAGGTTATAAATCCTCTCATCATCTTCTAGCCTTTGTATCATTGCTTCCTGATTCCTTGTTATTTTTTAAGAGATCCTTCCTTTCGCAATCATATGTTGCAAATCTATCTTCAAGTTTTAAAAGTTTGTCTTTAGTTTCTGTTAAAAGGTTTTGCCAGCTTTAAGTGGAGTTTTTAATTTCCTGATATTCTCTTTGGATCTGTTTCATGTATTCTAGTTTTGTTTATATTCTTTATCAAAGTCTTCTCTTCTTTCTCTGGGTTCCTCCATTCTTTCACTTGTTTCTACTTGAGGATTACCCAGGATTTCTTTTATTAATCTTCTTATATCTTGCTTCACCTGAGTTAGAATTTCATATTTAAATTCGTCAATGAGGTCATGGAGAGATATTTCTTTATTTCCGATGAGGCTGTCTCTGACATTACAGGTTTGCTGTTCTCAACCTCCTCTGCATTTACCTCTGCTGGACTCACTTTCCCTGGTTCCACAGTTGGAGACCTTTTGCTGTTTCTCTGTCTTGTCATGTTTCCAGCCCCTTTCAGATGGCTGGGCCTTTCCTATTGCTTACAGTTTTTTCTGCAGTGCACTGGCTAGAGAAGTGCTGCCCCCCTGTCCGCTGTGGATCTGCAAGGTGCATGATGAGACCCAGCCCTTCCCCTATGTCAGTCAATCAGGGGATGCTTCAGCAAGTTTGTGTGTTTCCTGGGGATGCCACTGGCTCACAGCAGCCTCGTCCCTGGCTATTGGGTTCCAACCAGGGGCCTGGCCCAGCCCAAGCAGATCCCACCAATCTGCTTTGGACCAGGGGTCGTCCAGGGACATTGCCTAGGGTTTCGATTCAAACTGGCCCTGCCCAACTCCAAAATGTCCTCTAGCTGGTCCTCCTGCTCTGGGGAATCCAGTTCCCATCCCTCACCAAAGTTCACGCAGCTCCACCAGCTGTTTCCACTCCCTGCCGCAGCGCCTCCTCCAGCCGAGGGTCTGGAGCTCACCAACCCCCACTCTCCGCAGGGCTGTGATCTCAGCTCAATCGTGAGTCACCTGACTCTAAGATGTGCTGGTACAGCCACCAGGCTTGTCCAGCTCCAGCCCTCCATCCACGCTTCTTCTTCTTTTTTTTTTTTTTCTTTTTCTTTTTCCTCAGTTTCTTCCTGGGTCATGAAAATTCCTCTCCTTTTGTCTGGCTTTCTCCATGTTGTCAGATTCCAGCGTCTGAGTTGGGTTTTTTTTCAGAGAGGCTCTCTTATTGTGCCACCACTCAGTCAGCCATCTTGCAATCAGCTCACAAGTTTCAGTTTTAATTAATATTTGAGATGGTATTCATTGTTGTTTCCTAAGTAGCCAGTGTGTTATACAAATAAAAAATCTGAATATTTTTACAATATACATATATTTTTATCTACCTTCCTTTAAATCAGCTGTGTGTGTAATTTATTTACACCATATTTGGAGAATAACTATAGCAACTGTTAATACTTTTCTAGTTACTTTTGGGTAATAAAAATTCACAGCTACATTAAGTAGTAAATTTCACTGTCAGTTATGTAATTAAAAATTTCAGTCCTGTGTAATAATTAACTATAAAAATCTGATATAATTTTGAAGCTTCTTTCTTTCTTTGACTAAATTTTGCTTCAGGCAAAGATCTCAAATTGCAGAATGAAATGCAATATGATCGACTTGTTCAGTGTTTCTTTACCTGTTATCTTTTTCTTCTTTTTTATTGTTAATCAAAGTTGCACCCCTTCAAGATGGGTGAGAATAACTGTCAGCATAGAAATTACTTTTATGAGTCCAGAAAAGATAAATATGATACTCACTGAAATTGACAGATATTTATAGTTGCTTGTTCCATAAACATTTTTGTGGATTGTTTAGTGATTTACTTCTCTGAATATTTCATCAGCAGTTTACAAGATTCAGCTACTGACTCACTCCTTTGTTAACCTTGGTGATAGTTTATATTCTTTTCTATAATCTCTATTTTTAACTGCAGGGTGCCCTCTAGAACAAGAGGAATCCAAGCAACCCTCCTTTGTGTGCCATTCCTATATGGCTCATAGAAAACACCTAGGCATCTTTTGCTTAGACAAATATGCACAGGAATTCTGTGCTGATAGTCTCACTTAGTTCAGATAGTCAGCCAGTCAGCCAATATCTAACCCCCTTACATTTTTCAAGCTGAGTTACCATCTTCTTCAAATGCTAGATATTCTGTAATTTCTAACCAAACTTCATTTACTTTGGTACATTTCAGGCCCAGGAACATAGCTCAAACTCCTCATCATTGAGGGAAGAGTTGGGAGACATAGCACAGTTTTTCTTTGTTTTATGTTTTTACAAAAATCAACTCCAAAACTGTTCCCTAATTCCTCATGTGTTACATAAAATCGGGGGGCAGGGGGTGAGTGATTTAATAATCACAGTTTGCTCCCTCCTTTTTTGTAACTCTACTGTGGAAGAATATTGCATCTTATTTTGAAACATTAAATCTAATAAAACGTACTTGAAAATTCTATTATTTGTCTAATATATTTATAATCCATAGGGCAGGGCCAAAATGTATTTCCATATCTCAGCACTTCTAGCATATCTTGCACATTTAGTAAAGCTAGTTAAAAATACCTTTGACATAGAGACTCAGGTGAAATGGAATTTGATTAGAATATTGTCCAAATGATAGAAAGTTGTTTATAGTGAGATTATATGTGTGCCAGAATATAAGCCATTCATGCTCAGGAAAAAGTTTAGGCAGTGAATTTTAAGATAAGCTCTCAGAGGACCATCATAAAGAAGATAAGTTATTTTGAGTCATTTGGAGAAATTGTTATACTGTGAATTTTTAGTAGTAAAAGTGAACGCCATAATTACAAAAGATAGTGACTTCAAAACACATATTAATTATTTTGTTCTTTTATTTATCCGGGAAGCACAGTAAGATGAGTTTCTCAAAAAAGAGAATAAAACAGTAACTTGGGAGACAATAGAGCTATCACTAATCAGCAAAGACTCCTATTTTTCCTTCATATTAAAATTAAAAACACAGAACTTATGCAATCATATGCTTATTTGTTAGTTCGGTGCTTAAGATTCTCAATACTCTGTAACTGGTATTGTACTTATAGTTTTCTCTTTCTCTTCCTTGAAAGAATATTATTTCTGTACAGAAACATGTTTTCCAATATAGAGAAACTTTGAATGGAGGCATTAAGCATTTCTGCTCTCTGTTAGGTTTTTGAAATAAATTTTAGAATTAAACCCTTCTTTTATAACTACTTCTTCAGAAGAACTTTACTCAGCACTTCTTTCTTGACCTGTGTTTTGAATGTTGTGTTGCTCTGATACTCTGGACAAATACAAATAATGTTATTAACAGATTGAACGCATTATCTTTTCTTTCTAATCCTGAACTTCATGCAAGATTTGGTTCGCGATTTGTGAACTGTAATAAAAATTTTACATTTTGTTTCTTGACAATATAAAAGGAGACTTATCTTTTCCTAGCAAAATCCATAAGTGGATCATATTAGAATAATTTTGGACATCAAGAAAACAAAATACAGTGTTGTAACGCAGGGTAGTTATTTGGAAACCATGTTTTCATTATATTGTTTTCTCTAATGACATGCAGTATGAGAGAACCCACATGTATTAGTTTCCTCACAGCTCAGACACAATACCTGGGACTCACAATTTAAAGAATTGCAGCTTTATTTTGGCTCAGTTTGTAGAGGTTTTTTCCTATGGTTGACTGATTCCTAGGCAGGACAGTGTGGCAGAGGGTCAGCAGCAAAGTAGAAGCCGCTCATAGCATAGAATCCAGGAAGCAAACAAAGAATGGAGGAAGAAATTGAGGAAAGAGAGGGAGAACTGGGCCCAATGATCCATCTCCTCCAACCAGAACTTGCCTCCTGCAGCAATCAGGTACCACTGCCCATAACCCAGTCACTTTCCATGAGCTTCCACCAATGACCACATGATGGTTTAGGGGGACATTTAGATATAAACCATAAGTGCATGAGATCACTTCCTTTAAACTTTGTAACAACATGATACATATTTTCTTGGAGGAGCATCACATGTTAGTATTAAATGAATGAACAAAATACAAAGAATCTAAATTATGCAGTAAAAATTGTTTAACAGTTTAGTAATACATTAATAGTCCACATTAGTATCTCCTTAAGTTTATCAAGAAAGGGCTTGAACCGCTGAGCTGAATCCTCAGCTATCTCCTTAACTTTAAAGTGCATAAATTTGTCTTTTGTTGAGTAAATTAAATAAACATATTCAGTTACATTTTTTGAATATACCAATATCATAAGAATGTTTATTTGTTGTATATATGTTTGTCAGAAATCTGATGGAATTTCAAACACAATATTTAATACATAACACAGTTTATTTTGACATTTATTTAGAAATACACTAATTAATATCAAGTAAATAAAATGAAAAATGTTTCAGTGAGGGATGGAATATGTCTGATGAATAATTACCAAGATTTCAAATTTTTTGAAGCTATTAGTAATTATATTGCTTACATGTCCATTAAAAATGACATAAAATGCATATAATTATTAGTTTTGTGGTATTTCTCAAATTACTCTTGTCTTATCTCATTAAACAAATATTAATCCAGTATATGTCATTAATCTACTATTTCAAAAAGTCCCATAGATGTTAGTCTTTAAAAGTACTGAATTTACATGGATATAAACCATGATAGCCAGCTGATTTATGCTTGAGTGAATGCTATGATCATCAACTAATTTAATTAATATTGAAATATTATTTGGGAATAAACTAAGGTGAAATTAATCCAATATTATTACTTGTAAAAAGTAATTATTATACACCTGTGTAATTATATTTACTGTTTCCTTACTTCTTTCTTGGACTAAGGCACAAGCATGCACACACATACACACAGAGACACACACATACACACAAACATTTATTGAGTAGTTTCATTTGCTAAGTTCTGTGCCATGTGTTAGACTGTGATGGAAATTGAGGGGAAAAAAGTCATGTTGTTGCGGCCTTCATGTGGTCTGTGCAGTAGGTGCAGGAAATAAATTAAAGAATTAGATCCCATAAATATACCGTGTGTTCTCTGAGAGTGCATCCAAGAGGAACTGTATGAAGGTTTGCAAATCATTCTTGAGGAAGTTTGACTACGTTGAGGTCAAAAGGATGGGTGTGTAGTCGACTTGTTAAGACAAAATGGTGGAGAAAGAGATCAGGAGAGACTGGACAACTGTGTACGGAAAGACTGGAAAGAAAACAAGCAAACCAGGGTAATGAAATTAGGAGAAAAATGAGATGGATTCAACTAAACTACAGAGAGCAGACACTGCACAGACCGGGAGGCCTGGTGGGTTATGTGCAGATTTCTATCCTCTAAACACTATAAAAACTTTCTTGAATGTGACACGATTAGTAAAAATTATTGAAAAGATTCGACTTATTCCATGGTTTGTATGATTACTGCCTATAAAAATGGCTTTACGGTAGCTACATTTAACAGAGGGAGACAATGCCATGGGCTATTGATGAATGGTTGTAGTCGACAAAAACTAAGAAACAAGGTGATGTTGGGAAGCTCAAAAATCTTCAAGTTGTTAAAGTACTTGGTAATGGTTAGTGATTTTAGCACAATATTTTACAAGCTATTAAGAAAATGATACATGCTTTTGCACTTAAGGTAATGTGATAAATTTTAGGCCAGTGGTGGTGAACCTATAGAATACATGTTATTTGTTTTTCTTTTAAGACAAAAACATTATGGTATGAGTTATTTTTCCTAAACTAAAACCTCAGTATTCGGTTTTAAACGCAATGTTGCCACTCTGGGATAAATAAGTGCATTTTGCTTTGCAGTTTGAAAAGTTACTATCACTGTTTTAGATCATAAGCATTAATTTTAAAAATTAGTGCATCTATCTCTGCAAAAGGCTGATGCATAGATGAAAATGTACTCAGTAGCATTAATAATTTACAAGTTCTGATTCTGATATTTTTGGGCTCTGGAGGAAATTGTGTGCTATTTTCGTCATAAAATAGGGTGGGTTACTGGGAATGGTAGCACACGTGTGTAATCCCAGCACTCAGGAGGCTGAGGCAAAGAGGATCCATTGCCAGTTTGAGACCATCTTGGGCTACAGTCTGAGCTGAAGGCCAGCCTAAACTGCATTGTGAGTCCCTGTCTCAAAAAGAAAAAAAAAATAATTACCTGGGGTATGTTAGAGATCTTTTGAAAAGATGCCCCACTTAGAACATAAAGGAAGAGAAAGTATTTGAAATATGTTATGATACAGGGTAAGATTTTCATATTTTTAGTGAAAGGAATTTCACAGGAGAAATGAGCAAAAAACATTGAAAAGTGAAAAATAATACTGAAATGGAAGTTCTGTATGTAAATGGTTAAGCCAATGGTGGCGACCACATCAAATATTAAAAAGCAAACAAGCAATGTGGGGTAAGTCCCATGAGACACATAGGTAAGTATGCACAGGTTCTTGAGCCTCACAATACCAGGACACAACTCTATACTATAAAACAGTCTGGAATGATTTTAAGGATGGTCCATTCCTCTGCGTTTATTTGGTATCTGGAGATAAAGTGAGTAGTTTGAAGCACAGAGTGAGAAGGCTGAAGAAACATGAACCTTTCACCAAAATGCTGTTGGTGATTAAAACACTTCTGTCTGATGTGTGATATGGGCATGATCACTGATTGTGTGGATTTTCCTTTGGCTCTATGGCTAGGTGAGTTAGTTAGTTTGGCTCTATAGCTAGCCATAGAGGATCTGATTTCTGCCATCTCTAATTTCCAATCTAGAAGATTTATGAAGAGTGCTATGAAAAATAATTGATTTATAAATTGTATCAAGTTTCTTAAGCAATAACTTTATCAAAAGGTAATATAAACTCAGATACTCCCTTGAGTTGATATCCTGAAGCAAAAATTGAGATAGCTTTGTTCTTTTTTTTTTTTTATGGTACTGCTATACGATTGTGGATCAAAAAGTGGTGGCTTTTTGTGTCTTCTGGGATTCGCTGTTCCAATTCAGCTGTCAAATATAATGCCATATTCGTCAAATGACCCAGAAATTGCATTACTGAGATCATAATATTAATCTCATTTTTGAAAATGGAAAGATGAAATAAATATTATTAACCATTCATCAAATGTTGGAATACTTTCTTTCACATTTGTGATTTTATTTATAAGCACTAAAGACTATAAAATTTCCCCAAGTGGTGTTTTAATCACTTTTTCTCTCCACTGCTTCTTCCTTATCCTTCCCTCTTGAGAACACACATACACATGCACAGGACATAATAAAGGAGGAAGAAACAAGAAATATAGGTAAAATAAAAGGGCAAAATATTCACTCTGCAAAAATAATGAGCTCTAAAGGAAATATAATGAAATCAATGCACTGCTAAGTGGACAAAAATTACTTCTATCATTTGGATGATTCCCTCTAAAGTTTATGCATTGAAAAATTAATATGTATTCAGATATTAATGCCATTTGAAGGTAGAACTTTTGAGAGATAATTAGGATTAGATGAGGTCATGAAGGTAGATCTGTAAGGGCAGCAGCTGTTTTATAAGAAGTGGTAATTTTCTGGCATACTTGCTCTTTCTTGCCAAGTTATACCATCCACCATGCTGTGATGCCACAAAAAAGCCCTCACCAGATGCTGACTCTATGTGGCTTTCCAGCCTCCTCAAGAATAAGCCAAATGGGCCAGGGATTTAGCTCAGTGGCTTAAGTGCCTGCCTGGCAAGTGCAAGATTGTGAGTTCAATCCCTGGTACAAAAAAAAAAAAAAAAAAAGAAGGAGCCAAATAAACTTGTATTCATTATAGATTTCCTAGTCTCAGAAGTTCTACTACAGCAACAGAATATAGACCAAGACAAAGCCCTTATGAGCTTTTTAAAATTACCTAGGGCATTCTGGTATTAATACAATCTAATTATATTTGATATTTCACAAAATTCTTGAATACCTCATGGAATACAACTCAAAGTCCATTCTTTTTGGATAAGAGGGTGTATCTCATGATGGAAACTCATTTTCACTCCATGTTTAACTCAACCTTTCTAGTCCTCTGTTCAGTAATTCACAGTTACTAGTAATATATACTACTGTTACCAGTTAACTAGTAATATATGCCACTGAGTTGATTCTCAGTCTGTTCCCTGGTATGACTTTCTGAAATTGCATTCAATTTTTACTCATACCCTAAAGGTATTGCCCTCCCCATACACAATGTGTCATTTGACAGGTCTTCATTTTACCTGTAAGTTTTTTCCTGCTGACATGCTCGTTTTGATGTACTATCAGGTCACAAAACTTGCAGAAAAGGGTTAGGAAGGATTTTGTCATTCTTTTTAGTGTATGCCAGCATCTACTGTACAATTCCCATATGGAAATGGTAGATGTCTTCTCTAATTATACCTGCAATATCCTGGACTTTATCCAACATCTGAGGTACTGGGGTTGAGCCCAACACAGTTTTTTAAAAGTAAAAGCGAAATGCACCTTTTTCTGAAATGTGTTTCTGGACAGAGAAATGAGGGTATAGTGTCCCGTAAAAGTAAAGCAACACTGAAATTACATCTTACTCCAGAAAGAATGGCTATTATCAAGAAATCAAGTGGCAACAAATGTTGGCAAGCTTGTTGGGAAAAGGAAACCTGCTTTGTTGATGGCAATGTGAATTAACACAACTTCTTTGAAAATCGTTATGGACATTCTTCACAAATCTAAAAATAGAAATTCCATTGAACTCAGCTATTCCACTTTAAGGTATCTTCCCTCAAAAATTGAAAGCATCATATTTCAGCAATTCCTTTATGCTAGTGTTTATGGCAGCACAATTCATAATAGTTAAAATCTTAGATGTGGCATACATGTATAGATATACATTCGTTATATAACATATAATATATGATATGTAATGTATATTCTATAATATACAATATATAATATTTATTAGCAAATGAATGAGTAAAGAAAATGTGATATTCATGCAAAAATGAGTCCTACTCTGCCCTCAAAAGAATAAACTTGAATAATTTGTAGAAAAGTGGATGCACCTGGAGACCATACTATTATGTGAAATAAATCAAACACATAAATTTAAATATTGCATGATTTCTGTTATGTGAGAAATCCAAAATATACATAAAATATGATAAGAAAGAGGGTGATAGATCATTTGCAAAAGGAAAGGGAACCAAGAGATAGAGAGGGGAGAAAGGAAGAAAGAGGCCGAGGATGACCAAGGATTAAGGCGTACTATGCATGTGCACCCACTCTTCAGGAAGAACATACTCAATATCTACGGCAAGCATGCACTAATAAAAATAAAAAGTAAAATTAACAAATATTTAACGTGCCTGTTTCCTCTGATCTCAAGGTCCTTTCTCCCCAGTCATATAAGCCTTAACATAATTAAGAAAAGAGAAAGTAGGGAACATTGTAAGATTTATTCAGTGCTTGATTTAATTTTTAAATATATGAGACTTAGAGTCAGCTCCACAGTATTTTAACTCGCAAGTTAAGTAACTCTCACATATGTTCTCAGATTCTTATCTGACAACTTTCACTGCTACAAAATAAGAGGTGATAGACACGAGGAGTTAGAGAAAAGAATATTTCAGCTAATTTATCACTATAGTATCTTATCTTGATGTCTTCTGGTTCTGCAAAAGTATATATGTAAATGCATGATTCCACAGGCTACATTATCTAGAAATGATTGACATGACAAAAGACATTGTTAATACCTCAATGAGAGGCCAGTGCATTTCAAACCAGATTGAGCAGGAGCAGCACTGCTGTTTCTCCGATATACTGTTGAGTGGCATTGTGCTAACTCCCCTTGGCAAAGACTAGCTCTGGGCAAGAAGAGAGTATCCCAAATGGAATTTGGATTTGTATGTCCTTGGGCATCAAGCAGGGCACTTTGCAGAAGCAGTTTGTTGGATGATAAGCATCTTTGAGTGCTAGTCGAGCTGGAGAGTGAGGTTACAGAAGACTTTAATGGTCAAGGTATCCTCTCAGACTTCCCCGGGAGCTGCCACATCAAAGAAGATGTGGCACAGGACCCTATATGGGGACAATGATTTTTCTGTGCAACCTGTTAAACACATTAAAGGATTTTAACTCTAAGCATGTAAATTCCTGCCTGTATTAAACTTTGGAATGTGTACTTAGGATTTTCTGTCTTTCATTCTACTTAGAACTTTATGCCCTAGTTTATTCTCTTTTATTATTTGAATTCATTTAATTTTCACATATTTATCTTTTTCTTTTAATCTTTTAGTCCTTTTGTTTTCACAGTATCATAGCTAATTGTTCATAGCTGATTTATCTTTTCTTAGGCTTGTAGACTTTTCTTTTATCTCATGCTGACTTTGTTCTTATATTACTTATTTACCTAGTTTCTTCTTATCACCTTAGGCTTTGTTTTAATTATTTCCATTTTATGTTATCTATTTTTCATTTTACTTTTTAATTTTTTATGATCTTTTCTCTTTCTTATCTTTATTTTTGGTGTATTTTAAAGAAACAAGCTGAGGATACTAAAATGTCAACAAAGAGATGTGAACACTGCTTATTTCTGCTGAAAGCGAGGGGGTTGTTTTCCTTTCTCCCTGACCATTTGGTTTTTCCTGCCTTTAACAGAGCAGGATCTTCCTGTCTCTAAATATTCCTACCTTCAAAACCTCATTTTACAAAGTCCAGCTTTTACAGCAGTCAAAGGCACCTTTCTAAGGACAAAACACACCAAGACTTAGAGTGGCACTGTGCTCTTGAGATCCTCATTGAATTTCCATCCCTTGACTTTGCTCTTCAATGGCATTGCTTTCAAGTGGTGTAATTAGTGCAGTATACATATGTTCACCAATTCCTTTCTAATCCACTAACTGAAAAACTAGAATATGAATGGTATTTCATTATATGTCGATTAGATTGGCAAGCATTCTTTCTAAATTATTGCTTGAAAATATAAATCTTCTCTCTATTAAGCAGCTAACATTGACCTTTACATGCTATTTCTGGAACCAAGTAAAATATCTTAACAGTTTCATTAAACTTCCAAAATTGTTTTCCATTTTTTATCTCCTCCTTATCTCTGCATCTGTTTCTTGCCAAGAGAGACACTTGTCTTTTAAGTGATCTTTTAAGCTTTGAATTTCTGGTGAAATGGTCTAAAATGCCTAAAATGGTATCATTAGGTTGATTCCTCTATTTTTGTGATAGTTGAGCACTTAAATTTCCCACTGATTCTAGTTGCTGGCAGTGAAGAACCACAGTGCATGAACACTATTCCGTGCTAACTAACTGTTTTCCCTTAGTCTCAAATTTCTGTCTGGAGAAGCTGTGAAATGCAATATTGAAATCCTTAGGCTTATCTTAAGTTTCTAATGTAAAATTTTAAGAGTTAACTTTTCAGACTGTACATTTCTTAATTTGGGCAACACAATAATTTGGTAAGATACTACGTTGAATGTGTTCAAGAATGGCTTTCTATGCAGGCACTTGTGCCACTGAGTTAAATTCCAAGCCCACTGAAAGAGGAATAAGATCCAAAATGTACAATAGACACTGTGAAAATAAAAGGGAAAGAAAGTGCTCAGAAGGAAAGAACAATTGGGATAAGGGAAAAGAGAAAAGGAAGAATGGAAAAGATTATATGTATACAGGTATACATATGTGTGTGTATGTTGATACATACAAGATAGGTAACTATACCACTAATTTCTTTAAGTTCATCAAGAAAAATTTGTGCTCACATTGATTGTTTGATCATTTTTTTTCATGCTTAAATCTTGTAACTCAAACAACTACTTCTAAAATAACAATATCCAATATATTAACTCGTGTTAATTTCCTATTTTTTTGAAATTCTGTATCATTTCTATATTTTGCTTTTAAAATAAAAAAAATCACAAAAAAGAATGATTTTCAAAGAAAATATTGTTTGCAAGGTGTTCATTGGTATTTCTGCATCCAAAATTGTTTAGTTCTCAGAGCAGAAATATGGTCAATATTAAAAACTACTAAAAAATTGCTACTGATTATTTTTAGATTATTTAGTCTCAGTATGAGCTTACTTCAAATTATGGGGATTTTTTTCCATTAAAATGGGATCTGTCAAACATCTTGTTTTTTTTTTTTTTTTTTTTTTTTTTTTTTTTTTTTTTTTTTTTTTGAGACAGGGTTTCTCTGTGCAGTTCAGGCTGGCCTTGAGCTCACTTTGTAGCCAAAGCTGGTCTCTAACTCACAACAATTCTCCTGCCTCAGCCTCCTGAGTGCTGGGATTACAGATGTGAGCCACCACACCTGGCTTGTCAAACATCTTTTATTTCAAGACCAATTCATTTTGCCTAACACACAAATCTGTGGAAAACATATTCAGCCATTCTGTGTAGTTTTGGAAAGTCTATTTTTCAAAGCTCAACAGATTATTTGGTAACACAAATCACACACATTATTTACTGGCTTATATTATAAAATTTACATTTTTTCCTAATGACATTTCATATTTGTTTAATGTCTCAAAACTAATTGAAAAATTATATACTCGGTATTTTCCAAGGTAAGATTTTGGACTTAAAAAAACTCCAAAAAACAAGAACAGTATCCATCGGGTTTTCCTGAAGATGCTGAAATATGATAATAGTGATGTTTGAATATACAGTAATATGCTGATCAGTGAGGCACATTTTTGATAATTCATGCTCAGCGTTCTTTGATGAAGTAAAATTTAAAGATGTCAGATGTCATTGTCATACTATACTATATAGTCTACTACTGCTCTTGTCTCCTAGGTCTTAGTCTCAGGCACTGCACAGGCTTGCTAATAATCTCATGGCATAGATATTATGTAATAAATGCTTTCCAAAAGTATGTGTCATCCTTTATTATATATTAATAATTTTATTTTAAATGTTTTCCTCTTTCCCTGTGACTTCTCAACATTCAAAACAATTATTTCTGCATCAGTAGTGCTATTTGCTGTGTCAGCTGGCTTGTCATTTGCAAGCTACTACATATGACAACTTTTCAAGGATACATGCTGACACGTTTTTGAGACCATAAAATTAAACCGTCCAAAATGCACGGTCTTTGGGAAGCGATTGCTCTGTAAACATAAAAGGAGATTTTATAGTTACACTCTAAAGATCTGTATTACAGATATAAACAATGCTAACTTTTTCCTTTTTATTTCATATTCCTTATTATGACAACACGAATTACGTTTCTTCTGCTACTTACTATTTGAGTATAATTTTCATACTTAATATGTTCACATCAGTCAATTATGTAAAATAAGAATGGGATACAAAAATAGAAAAATTGTTTTCAGGGGGAATTCTTCATGCAGCCAACTACAATTTCCTGCCAGCTGAGCAGCTTCAAATACTTTATGTTTAGATCTTTTGGAATTGCAAAACAAGGTGCTTCATCTATCAGAAGGTATGTTTGTGCATTCACAAATTATTAGCTGTTGGTAAATAGGTAAATAAATAAGACTTGGAAAATGTTTAGAACTGTGATTCTTTACAATGGTGACTGACTTTTTAATTTGTGAGTTTATAGTTGACTAATCAGTAAGAGTAGCATGGCTTACTTTAATTTTTGAGAATGTAACAAAGAGATTAGATTTATTAGTGTTTTAAAATCACTCTCACTACTGTTCATGTTTAGGAATTTAGTCATTAATACATTTGAGAATACATCTTTAGAAAATAATTATTTGTATATAGTTTTTAATAGAAATTTATGATTTGAAAAGGATAAAAACATAATGCTTATTAGGAATTATTATAATATAAAATAATGTAGCTTTTGTATCATTTTTTGCTATGAGAACCAAGTTTATTTTCATAAAAACTGTCAATTTAATACTGAGACTAATTTTATTGTTCTTATTTAGGTAGATCTTGACTGTGGAATTATTTTTTAAAAAATTATTTGAGTTGCAGTGGCTGCAATTTAAACTTTCCTGCTTCAATTCTTTCAGTTTTGAGACACATAAATAGGGAAGTTGCTTACTGCCCTGTTAAAAATATTTTTCCTATTAGTGACTGTGTGAACACTATCTAGGTTTATGTTTGATGACTTCATTTCCTCCCTCCATTTGTAACTCTATAGGCTGCTGGAAAGTTCATGTCAAGTGAATCACAGTATTAAAAACAATATTATGGTTCTGTATCATTGTCAGAATTATTGATTTTCTTCTTCTAACTTGATGTTCTTGCAATTCTTATGAAATTTTCTTATTTTCTTCAGTCCTAAGGGATTTTTTCCTTTTAAATTTCCTTTTTTTTTCCCCCATTTGGCATTTATTCCCCTTTTATTTTTTTTGTCATTAAAGTACGTGATTTTATTAAGTAAGCTTTTTAATAAGTAACAGTGATTGACTTATACCAGTAGTGAAGATACAGAGTTGTGTAAACTGAGTTTGAAATATCATCACTAAATTATTATTGGATGTACTAGAATTCCACCATTGTGAAAAGATTCATGACCAAATCAAATTAAAGGAAGGAAGATTTATTTTGGCTTAAGATTTCATAGCATTCAGTCTATGGTCTCTTGACTCTTTGTTCTGTTCCTTTGGTGACTAAATGTCATGTGATGGCAGCACATGATGAGGCCATGCCACTTGCCTCCCAGGATCCAGGAAGGGGAGGGGTGACCTTTCAAGGTCACATCCCCAAAAGATCTACCTCTCCTGCTTCTTCCACATAGGTCCAACGTTTTGGCATTTCCACCACCTTCCAATAGCCCATTAGGCTATTGAATCCATTAATGGACTAAGTCATTCATGAGGTCAGAGGCCTTTTAATCCCTTCGCAAAGGCTTATCCTGCGAACACTGTCTTACTGGAACCTAAGCCTTCAGCATATGACCATAGAACCATAACTTTGAGAAAACAGGTTTTTTGTGTCATTCTACTTGACCATTTGAGCATACAGATTTGAACTCATGCCCAAAACTTCATGTATTTTATTGTTTCAACTATGTCATCCAATTCTATTTTAGATAAAAAGAATAAAATATATCCTAATTTGAATCTCATTCAAAGAGCGTAATAGGCATAAATTCTGTTTATATTTCATTTGGCCCACAATTGTTCAGATGAATACTCCTAGCTGTAACCTAAGTGGTAAAACATAATTTCTTAAACAAGTTGATTAAATAGCAGCCAAAGAGAATTATATTTCTGTGAAGAAGATGGGGAAAAATGAATATGGTATAGGTTACAGTAAGGATTGTAAAAACATTTGGTGATTTTTAAATGCTCAAATTTGCTTCAAGTTCTCTAAGTACTCCCTAGAATGAAGACATATTGCTTATTTCTTTCATTTATCTTGAGATTCAAAAAACTCATCATTTTTAAAAATAAGAAAAAGCACAAATTTCTGCAATGACAATAAATTGTTTTCCTTAACAACCGGGGGATTTGGACACCAGCCATGTATCTAAGATGTCCCTGGACATCTGGGTGGTAGGTATAATTGTGACCAAAGAAAGTCAGTTTTAATCACAGAACTAGCATCTATAATCGTGTATTTTTTGATCATTTTTCAAAAAATTTCTTTTTAAGTAAATTGACAAAAGAGTTACAGCATGTGAGTTCTATCAGCTCTGTGCTTAGGAGATCACCCTTTTTTCTAGAATAAAGATCAATTTAATGTAATTTTGTGACACAGTAGCACAGCGCCAAATATGGATCATGAAATAGACACAGAATAAGGAATTCACTATTTGTACAGTGGACTTTAAAAGATGATATTTTATAAGATCATATGAGGACTGTGTAAAGCATGACTCCTTGCACCACATAAGAAAATTATCAAATTCAAGTTTGTACTTAGTTTATACTAGAACTGCTTTTGTTAGGCCATTATATGTTCATTTTCCCTGACCAGTTGTTCTAAGAAATTGTCTTGTATTATCACTATCTATTGCTCTTCCCTTAAAGATACTACGTTTGGAGTTGGGTATGGTGGTGCAGTCCTGTAATCCCAGTACTAGGGAGGCTGAGGCAGAAGGATTGTTGCAAGTTTGAGATCAACCTGGGCTACAAAGTGGGCCCAAGGCCAGCCTGCAGTGCATAGTGAGACCCTGTCTCAAAAAGACCTGACCAAAAAAAAAAAAAAGAAGCATGTTTGTGAAACTTTTAGGATTCCATGAGCCTCAGTGAAATCAAGGTTGAGGAAGTCACTTCTCAAGAAGTGCAATTAATGGAGAACATTTTAATCTCAAATTCTACCAACCAGCAAAGTAGCAGCATCAAAATGCGTCCATCTAAATAGGCCAAGACAAAGTTGACAGCTATGGTATGTTTTGGTGAAACAAACAAACAAACAAAAATATGAAAGACTATGAATTAAGAGATAAATGAGCTAAACTATAGAAGCTTTAGAGTATGAATGCACATATTTTATAAGTAAATTCATCAAGGTGGAAGAGGAGGCAGATCATTCCTTTGACACCTCACAATATTTTCTGTTTTAAAATATGAACAGCGTTAAATTCTGATAAAAATATTTAGTAATGTGGAAGTGGAGGAAATAGTCATTATTCCTTTAGTTGTGTTGTTTCTACACACAGCTGGGATTCCTCTATGTTTTCTTTCTTTCCATTACTTTGCTAACTGAATACTGAGCACTCCAAGTCACTGGAATAAAATGGATCCACAAAAATGCCAAGGACTTGAATCCAGGGATGAATGCAAGAGGAAATTTCTGGAATAACATAACTAAGTGCCTTATGTTATGGTGATGAAAGTCTGATGTAAAATAGTCCAAAAACGAGTATGTGCCTTATCTTCTACATAATAATTTTTCTTGGCCATATAGGAGAGTTAGTGAGGAATACGTGGAGGAATCTGAAAAAAAAATCACTGAAAACTATATATCTGCCATGGATAGCAAGACATTTAGTGATCTATATTTGTTAATATCAAAACAATTTTACTTTTCCTTAGTGAAAATATAGCGAGTAGACCACAAGGTTATCATTCTTATAACTTTTTACCGGGGATTGAACTCACAACCTGTGCTTGCCAGGCAGGCACTTATACCATGGAGCTAATTCCCCAGACCAACCTCATAAAATTTTTATTATTCTTTGAATATTTTCCTAGTTACAAACTTCTACTACTTAGAATTTTTGTTATTGGTCATATTTCATTTTTAGCTTTTTGTCCAGGTGGAATATTTACTTGAACATTTTTGGTTCTCATTTTTGTGTTGTCATACAGTTTTTAGCTTTCTAGTTTTGTTGACAAGCACTTGAGATTTATTTTGCTCAATTCAGATAGAAATAACCAATTGGCAAAGTACACCTCTACCGGAGTCCTTGATGCTACCATCTAGCGTAAGTTTGTGCTGGATACTCTTGGCTGACACTGCCAGGTGCTGTTCTCAGTTATAGCCAGCCACTGTCATTGGATGCTGCTTAATGCTGGTCACTGCTGTTTGACACCAGCTTGTGCTGGCCCACGTACAATGACAGGTTAAACTTCACTTTGTGCTGGCCTGAGGTCATCATCTTTACCAGCTGCTGGTCTTTGGAGTTTTTCAGGGCTAACAGTATATACAGGTGTTTTTCTTTTTCCTTTAATAGCAATCACTTGGCCAATTTGCTAAGAATTAAAGTTTGCAAATATCTCTAAACCGACATTAACTGAGAAATAAATTCCATGCACCTTTATAGCATCAGCTGGATGAAGCTTTATTTGAACAGAACCTGTATTGCAGTATAGGAGAGAGGGAGTCAGGACACCAGAAAGAGCCCATTTGGACGAATCCCAGAAGTGTGAGAAAGCAACAGAGGGACATGTAGAGTAGAGGTTTGTGATTGGTCCGAGTTCAAATCTGTGATTGGTTAAAATTTGGGCCCACTGATGTGTCCAAGAGCAGCACTGTGATTGGTGTAATTGGGTGAGGGATATCTGGGACATCTTCAGCTCAAATGGTAGCAATTCAATGAAAAGATGAAGAGAACTGAATGGTTTTATAGATAGCTTTTGTGTACCCATGAAAAATGGTGAGACCCAAATCAGGGAATCTTCCAGAAGACCAGCTATATGCATCATAGTTAATTGCTGCTTGGAGATTTAAGACTATTGATAATGGACCTGATTTCCTGCCTGCTATGTCTTAGTCACCTTAGGTTGGTTCTCGTTTTTTTCTTCAAAGAGGTGGCAGCTGATTCTGCACTGTCTAGCAGAGGAGCAACACAGTGGCTGATAGCTGAGCTGCATCAAGGTGAGTCATTCTGGTCTGTCTCGGTTTAAATTCATTTTTCTGACACTTGTGGGTCGTGAACTGAGCTGTAATTCTCACATGCCTGTCTAAGTTGCAGTCAGACTTTCCTGCTACCCTCCTTTCTTTAAATGACCTACAATCACATCGTTGCAGAGAATACCTCTGCAGCAACTGAATTTCTGTCTGCCCCATGAATTTGTTTTGACATTTTTACTCCTCTCTCTTTTAATAGTGGTTCAGTATATCTGCTCAATCCAACCTGATGAGTCTCATCTCCATCCTAATGATCCCTGCAGGTTGGTCACAAATTCTTTTGGTTCTATCTGTAAAATACTTCTGAATTCTGTTCCATTGTCTTTAAAACAACTGGCATTCCCAAGAAAGACTCCGTTTTCATCTTTTTTATATAATATATATTTTTATTTATATAACTGATATTCCCAGTCACAACTCCGTAGAATTCCTTCTTTAAGTATTTCTCCCAAATATCATCAGTGATGCCTTCTAGCAAACAGATTGATTGCACAATTCTTCTACATAATTTTCAACTATCTCTGACCTCTCCGGAGCAAAACAAAACAAACAAACAAACAAAACAGACAAAAAATAGCTTCGCTAAAATGGCACAGATGTTCATCATTACCCAATTTTGCTTATTTTATTTGTAGTTTCAGTCTTTGTCATACTTGCTATAAGTACTCAGTGCAATATACATCCTCAATTCTCTTTGCATTCAATATTGCTTATTCCCACTTTTATGCCTTTGTACATTGTTTTAGTTAAGCTTCCCTTTCTGTAACTGAACAGTGTGTGTATCTGCCTAAAAAAGCAAAGTTTTACCTCAGTTTATACTTTCAGAGGTTTCCGTCCATTGCTACCTCATTCCATTGCTCTTATTCCCATAATGAGGCAGAAACATATGCTAGAAAGACAAGGAAAGCTCCTCCCCTCTCAGCAGGCCAGAAGGAGAGTGGGAAGAAGAGGGGACAAGATACACCCCCAGGAACCTCCATCCTCCTACTGTGTCCTCCTCTTAAGATCTCGCTGTGCTCTGAGCTCATTAGTGAACTAGTCCATCCGCGAGGTGAGTGCCCCAAAACACGCTCTCCTTATAAAACATCTGTGAACACATATAGTTCTTAATCCTTTAACACAATAATCTTTCTTGTGTCCTCATCAATATTTCAGAAATATAACAGTAACAACAACAGCAACCATCTTCCAGCCTTGCGTTTATACATGAAATTGCAATGAAAATTTTCCAAGTATATTTGCCAACTCATAACAGTAATCTTTGAACTTTGATTTTTCTTCACTCTTCTACATGTTAAGCCCTAATGTTCCTTGTAGAATAGAACAAGCATTACCAGCTGAATGAAGAAGCCCTATCACTGTAGCACTGGAACAGTCATTCTCTAGCTCGGATTTTTATTTTGTTTGGTCTTATCGCATGACACCTTTCTTCTTGGATTGTAGTTTTCTGATTATATAGTTGTCTCCAAATTGTGACTTCCTAATGTAAAATGTCTATCATTCATTTACTTTGTTTATGATCTGATATAGTGCCTGGTATTCCTGGGGGGGGGAGCATTGACTATATCATTGATTATTTTCCAGGAAAAAAACACATACTATAAAAATAAAGAATTTTTTAAGTAGATGATATTTAATCTTCAAATTATTAGCAAATTGAGATTATTGTTGGTGTTCATTCTCATGTGTAGATAGCCTTTCTTACTGCCATCTGATAAATCACTTAATAACAGCTATGAAGAAATATAAAAATGTGTTGAATAATTCATTTTGCCCTAGTCACCTCTCAAAAGCTAATTACTGAACTCCTATGACCTTTGTATGTTTTCCTATTTGATTTCATAGCCAATTCAACAAATGCTTAGTGAGTAACCACTCTGGTTAAGACAATGTGTTATTAAATTAAAGTTAATTTTTAGCTTATATTAATTATATCTTCAACCAGAATATGATGGCAGGAAACAAACGAAGTCCTTTTGCCATGTTATTATGCATAGATTTAACCCAACAAATATTGACTGAACACCTACATTTGGCAGCAATTATGCTAAGTGATGGAAACAAGATAGTTGACTGCAACTTTTTTTGCCCTTGAGAAAATTACGGTGTTCTGTAGATCCCATTTTTACATTTATTGAAGTACTTTCAAAGTATTCAATTTTAACTCATGCCATGGCTTTTAACATTAAACGAATGCACAATTTTAACATTGAATTATGTTTAAAAGTTTTTACAGTTATACAAAAATAGCTTGAATATTATTTCAAAATAGGAATTTAAGAATAAGAGGGATTTATTTAGCATTTACTGTATGTCAGTTACTCTGCTATGCAGGTTGATAGATCACCACAGCCATGTGTAAAAACAGGTACGATTGCTGCAGCCATTCCTGTAAGGATAAAAAAAAAATACTTTACTTAAAGATGTTTAGTAACTAAACCACCATTTTAAGAAAGTACTGTTTTAATAAAGTAAGGATTCAAACAAGTTCTTTGAGACCACAGAGCATCAATAGATATTTTTCCTGCATAATCTGAATGGAAACATCTGGTACTGTTTACTGTATGACAATGCTGGGTAGCAAATAACCATGAGGTTTCAGTGGCAAACAACAACAAGCATTTATTTTGGCTCAGCCACCCATGGCTCAGCAGACCCATTCTTTGATCTGAGTTTTCCCAACAGTCCTTCCTAGGGCACCAGTGAGTTGCCAGTTAGCTACCAGTTTGCTTTCTCATGTCAGATACTCAGCTGCTTTGACTGGCTGGGATGGACTGTCATCTGTAAGGGTCACCTGCCAGGAGCCAGTGCAGCACATTTGCAAAGCAGGGAAGAAGACAGGAAAAAGAGCGTGGAACAACACAGCAGCTCTTGCTTGCAGGCTTAGAACTGGCTACCACGTTATGTGGGCAAAAGCAAGTATCAAGCCCAGCTGAGTCTCCACAGGGTAGGGAAATAAATTTTGCCATTTTATGAAAGAAACTACAAAGTCAAATCTCAGGGATGTGAGCTTAGGGAAAGATGAAGACTTGTGACTATTTTTGTATTCAGATGCCACAGTCCACCTGCAGACCACAGCATTCATATCCTTTCAATACACAAAATACATTTGCCCCTGCAAAACTACCAGACTTTTTGTACCATACTCAGACTGTGGCTAAATCTCATGGTTGATACTAGTCCTGAGGTTGGTGCTTTCTAACTTAATCTGTAAATGAAACAGACAAGCTGTCTTCATCCCTCACTCCAAGTTCACAGCATGCAATAATGACACACCAACAGATGAACTTCTGTGGACCCTAGGGCTGGAAAGCAGAAGATGGGGAGAAGGTCTTTGGCAATTTTGAAATCTAGGATTTGCTGTTCTGAGGGTGGTAACTATTCCTCGACTAGGCTCTAATGTTGCAATTTGGGAATGTCACCATAGTACATTTTTTTCTCCATTTTCTTCATAGGGGGTCTTTTTCCCACTTTTATAGGGGAAAATATACCAAAGAGAATACATTTAATTTTTTTCTGAGCTAATTGTATTTCCTCAGTTGTATTTGTTAATTGAAAATTGGGGGCAAAAATATAAAATAAAATTGAGGTCATAAATTCCTTTTTTTACAGCTTGAACAATTCCATTCTTTTTTAGGTCAATCTGCTGATATATTTGCTGACTATGAGGAACAAATGGTTTGCAGTGTTTGGAAGACAAAAGTTAATTATTCCTCCACTTAAGGTCTTAAGTGGATGGATACACTCACCAGTGTAAAGAGGAAGGAGAGTGCTTAGGCATTGTTCACTAGTGACTCTCATCCATGCAAAAACTTGCAAATATAGTGCTTTGTATATTTAATTTTCACACTGAAAAACCAAAGAAATGGAAAAATGATGACAGGTAAGTTTACAGGATTTTATTTTTCCCTTAAATTAATTTTGCTCTTGGGGAAAATTGGAGGACAGAAAATGAGGAAAACGTGAAAGCAGGATGAGGCACTGGTGGTTAGGATGAGTCACTAGAGCTAACAACGATTCACAAATCCTGGTCATGTTGCTGTTGGTACTTTAGCTCATGAACACAGGCATGCCATTGCTAAGAGACATTTAAAAGAATGCCATAATCCCATTCGTAAAACTCAGTACAACGATCTGGCAGTGAAATACATCCAAGCTTTATGTGTGCATGCCTGCCCGTTCTGAGGTGGCTTCCTGGAGGCAGCCATGTGGTGTGACTCAGACACGCTGGGGACTAGACATCTGCTGTACACAAAATGCAGACTTTGCTGAGCTGGGATGAATATTCCTTCAACTTACTGGATCAGAAACGTTGTGTAGGCTGCAAACACAGGGGCTTGGCTCTCTCTTCTGCACGGCCTCTGCTTATAGACTGCAAGAGCCCCTGGGAGCTGGTGTCTATGTTTTGGAGGATGTTGTGTCTGGAATGTTTTTCATTTTATGGTTTGGTGCATGTTTTGTTGTTGTTTTACTCCACACAGTGATTAGGTAATCAGTTTATTTTTCATGTGTAATTGGTTACTGTCTATGGCTTCCAGAACTATGTGTATAAATATGAACACCCTTTAGAGAGGTGAAAACAATCACTGAGGCCCCCTAAGGAGGGGTAGGGCAGCAGACACATTGCAGGAATGATTATAAAAATTACGTTTTGCTGCAATGAAATTCTAGTACCTTATTGGTCATGGCAAAGGAAGAATCTCCTCAATAGGAGATAGTTTACTCGGCAGAACCTCATGAAGGGTTGTGGATTTTCCAGTCAGGCTGGGCTAAAAATGTGTGGTGTGCAGTGTGTCTCTGTGTGTCTCTTTGATCTGGACTCCTGAATCTGGGTCAGGAAATACATCATTATGCTATCAGAAACAAATGTGATTATTGTCTGGTGATTAGGCCAGCAGAGGGTTTTAACATATTGTCCAAAAAAACCCCACCTTATCTGAGTAGTTGTGTGCACATCTGAACAAAGTAAGTACTTTGCTGGCATCATAGCGGGTGAGGAAGATGCCATCATGATACACAATTAGCTTTTTCATTCATCACCAGGCTTCCAGAAACTTGCCCTCATGCTTTAGAGAGGTGTCCAGAATTGGAGTTCACGCAAACATTGCCATCCACATTTCTAAGAGCCATCATGGCACCGCTGGTATGTGCCTCCCCATCTTCAGGCTCATAGCTGGGGTTACTAATCTGCCTAGTACACATAGTGATGACAGAGATGACAGTCCTGCACTTTGGTGCACCATGCCTTGTCGGCTGTCATCCTGCACCATGAGGTTGGTGTACTGTGCAGTGTCTTCCATACTGCAGGTGCTGAGTCCCCAAACTCATACACCTTCGTCCATGACACCTGATTTCTGTGGCCTTTCCCAGATAAGAAGTCATTTTCCCATTCATGACTTACAATGATGGATGAGTTTTTCTTGGCATCCATTAGCTCTGGGCAGCTTTCCTATTGCTAGAAACAAGCATCTGGACATCCACAACTTAATGGTGAAAGAGGTTTATTTGGCTTGTGGTTTCAGAGCTTGTAACCCATGGGTCAGACAGCTTGAAGGCAGAAACCACAAGAAGCTCAGGGCAGGAATGCTGCTCTTCACATGGCTGCTGGATGGGAGAGAGGGTTGAGCCGTGCTGGAAACCAGATATGGTCCCCAAGGTCACACTTCCATGAGCCACCAAGACACACTCAGAATTTGTGTGTTTGTGTTCTAGGTGGCTCTTATTCTAATCAAGTTGACAATCATTATCAGTGCTCATAAGGAGTAAATGTAGGACTTACCTTGTTTTATTCAGCTTCTGATACCAGACTTATTTTCTGTGGCCTTAGATTACTCCTGGGGGATTGACAGAAATGTTCTTGTCTTGGTGATGTACCTAGGCATGGAGATGCTGAGGAAGAGTTCTTCTGCCACAAGCAACCCATTTGCTACTCTAAAATTTTGTAGCTGATAGTAAATATGCTGACAAAACTGGGCACATTGTAGTTTCAAATTTTATAAGTTTTGTCTCCTGAACTGGAAAGCAAATTCATGGTCTCAGGACTCCAAATGATGGTATAAACTCGCATCATATATCTTGGGTCCTCTGAACACACAGATTGTCTTCCTGAATTCCTTAGTATAGACCTGGCCATCAGCACTGGCCTTGGAAAATCTTTGTCCATTAAGACATGAACTGTGCACCACTGAGACGGCAGCTGTGGTCACCAACTATAAATATGATGCAGAATGTAGGACTTCAGGAGATGGTGCTGCAGTTATCTTTGCTCCTTGTCTCCAGAGGTTGTAGTCTTCTCTGCTTGCTGTTTACTCCACTGATGACTTTGCTGTGTCCTGTGACCTTCTTCATGGAGACTCCAATGTTGCACAAGATGTTTCCAGGTGTCTCCTTTTTTTTCTCTACCACTGTGATCTCTTACTGACTTCAAATAAATGTTCTTGACCTTTCCACAAGAGGGTTGATTTTTCTGGATGGTCAATTTTTGTCAAAGGACATTTATTGGCCTTATAGGTTAATTAATATATTTTTGTCTACAGGAAATTGATTTATATACTTAGTAATTTCTGTGTATGTCGATAGCTTCCTCTTTAGCATTATTGCTACTGTTATTCTGGAAAAGGATGTGCAAATGTTCTATCCTCACTGTGACTTTCAGCTGCTTAGCAGGAAGTATTCTTTTTGTCTTGTGTAGTAGACATAGGTTGACTGCTATCTGGTTTGATATTAAGGGCACAGTTCTGCTTTTTTCTGTGAGTACCTTCATGGTGCAAATTTTCCCATCTTGTCATGCTTTTTGATCTATGAATTACTTTTTATGTGTTCCTTTTATGAGACATAGATCTGTGCTTTGCTTAGATCCAAAGTAAACTGCTCTTTTTTAAGGATGAGTTTGCCCTGTAACATTTATGATACTATGTTTTTGTTAAGAATTTATGGAATGATTTTGTATAATATCTGTTTACATGTTTTAAGTCAACTACTCTAAAATCCACTTTGTTTCTGTTTATAATTGTTTATGATGTTCTTTATTTGTATCATTACGTGAATATAACTCTTGTAGACAAAAATTTATATATTATGCCAGGGTGAGGAAAGGTGAGGAAAAAGGGAATTGAAATGTGCCATATACATGTGCTAATCCTTTACAGTGAATGTTATTATTATGTCCTGAAAATAGGTACTAATATATGTAAAAACAATTTTAGACTCAATGAAGATCAGTGAATGAGAGAACTAAATAAAACAATAGAGTATAAAAAGATTAAAAATTATGTATTATTCTAGAGTTTTTAAAACATTTTATTCATCATATTACCAAATTTAAAATTAGCAAATCTTCATCTTTCTGTCTTACCCATTTTCATCTGTTAATACTATCAGTCTTACATTCCCTGTGTGTAGCCTCCTTTTAAAATAAGTATTCTATATAAGTCTTCATTTTGCCTTCCCTTTCACACATCTCTGCAACAAAAAATATTTAATACAGCATTCTGTTTACAGAGAGGTCCTCTTCAGATACTTAAATCTGGCATCATTTTTTATAGCACAATTTCTACAAACAAGAAATGGTTTGCCTGATTGTGGAAACCCCTCAGCTTCAGAAATAGTACCTTTGCTTATGTTTCTGGCATTTAAGTCTCTCACTATCTCCCTGCATTTAGTGGATTAAGTATCTCCTTTTTTCATTCAAAATGGAGTATATGTGTGTGTGTGAACTCAGAATGAAGAATGGAGCGTATTTCTTGTAAGGAGTCTCCATTAATTCTTGAAAGTATTTTAACCATAAAGGATCAAGAAAAGAAACATGTAAGTGTGGCTGGTAAGACTGTACAGTCAACACAATAAGGAGCTAGAATTAGAACAAACATATTTTTCCATAGCCAAAGAAGTTGTCCTGAAAGGTACTCAAAGTAGTTTATCTGTCAAGTGTTCCCTGCACAAAACTAAGTTCTTATTATCAATAAGAGTTAAGTATTTGTAGCCGTAAATCATTACTAATAATATGATACCTAGACATGTTTGTTCTGTAATAAGTAGGTTTTCTTCATGGAGTTAACGTGTCTGAAAATTAATTAACTCCTTCATTGGTGCAGAAGAAACTAGTTTGCTATAGTTAGATACAGAGGGCATGTGTTTAATTAACAACATCTGAAACACATACCTGAACTAATGTTCTGAGTGCATCAAGTGTACAAAACATGACATTCTCTCCCTCATTATGAACAACTGTGATAAGGCTTCTAAGGCTTTGTTGAAAGAAATGGAACAGAAAAAGGATGCCATACCGAAAAACAAGTTTTTGTCTTGTGGTTACATAAAGGAGTGTTTTAAATAGTGCCAGGTTGTCTGATAATCACATGATTAGATTAACAAACCAGATAAGAAATGGAAAACAGAAATCCAGAACTCCTGCAGGCTGAGCGCTTCATGAAAAACAAGTTTCTATGCCTGTAGAAGCTCTTGTTTGAACTCCCTGGTAGGAAAACAATAACCTGTTTAGTAGCACATCTCCAGAACCATGCAGGCCAAAGATGGGCAAAATCAGAGCTTACCTGAGGTTGGTCTTCTCTGCGCACTTCTGTATTTCAGCACTACAAAACAGAATAAAGATTTTTAAAGTATAAATGCTTCATTTTATCTAAAAGTTTTTTTGTGTATGTGTGGGAAAAAAATCACAATTATGACAGGTTTTTTTTGAAGATTTTGGAACAGAGTCATTAACATTCTACTTGCAGTGACTAAACAGATCGCAGTAAGACTGCACATACAATGAGTCACTGAGTGAGGGATAAGATCTGAGCAGCATTGCATTAAAAAGATTTTTAAAAAATGCTCTTTTGTCCACACACAGGCTTATTAATAACCACAAAGGACCATATTTTCACTTAAGTTATTTAATTTGTCTCTAATATTCACATGATGCCCATTATCCTGTTGCAGATCACTGACTTAAAATTAGAATATGACATTTTAAATAACATCCCAAAAATGCTCTCATAAGTAAACTAATATGTCTTTATTAGTCCTTGAAAATCAATTTCCGAAGCCTTTAGACACTGATGAAAATTATGCAAATTCCAATATACTGTCATCTTTATAGTTTATGTTAATTTGACATTAATGTTAGCTGCCGATCACACTAACAATAATCCATCTCAACCAGCAGGCTGGAATACCAATTACTGAAATGAGTGGAGCTCATCCTTGAAGTTTCTTCTTTCTGCTGCAAGTAGGCATATGTCAGCACACAGGGAATAGCACAGATGTATCAAAGTCTTTCAAGTAACCAGGCATCTTTGTGTAATTGAGCAGGCTGTGGTTGACATACTAAATTTTAAAAAGAAAAAGAAGTCACTTTGTGTTGAGAACAAAAAGAACTGCAAGAGAGAAAAATTGATGTGAGTATATTTTCATATACTTAGAGTCATTATTAGAGAATGTTGGCCAAGTAGAATCCTTATTTTTGAAATCTTTATTTTACAAGGATTTGGTGTGTGTTTTATTGAATTTTCTTATAAAGAATTCAAGACACTAATTGATTTTTTCACTTCAGGTTTTTTTTTCTCTGTCTTGATTCTAGTTACTAAGGGTGAATTATTTCAATTTGATTTAAAATAGAAATAAAGATTTTGGAGAAGTAAAATGATTGCTGATATTCAAGATGAATTATTATTTATCTTCAAAAAAAGAATCTGTTGAAATCTATGAATATGTGTGCATGTTTTTTATAGTAATTGTATTACTCTGTGTTAGGTGTAACAATTAGAAAGTCCTTGGATAATTTGCTCACTTTTTCTTACACCATATTCTGTAGGAAATACACAAATGATTCTAAGAACATGTATTGAAATATGAAATTTCTGTGTTATGGTGCTTATTTTATGGTTAGTTAAAATGATAATTAATTGATTATCATTGATACATTTACTCATTGTTTCATATTCCTAGCAATTATTTCCATATTTATATGTAGTTTCTTTGCTTTTTCAAAATAATATATAAGTCTCTAAGATTTAAGGCAATATTGAATTCATTTTTGTACTTTTCCCAATGCTTGGAACAATAAAAATTGGTGTTTTCTGTACTAATTATGGCACAATCATGTAAGAGAGTAATGAACAATAATGATAACCATCTGATCAATTCCTTTAAAAAGTGCTTTCACACATTGACAACCATTATAACAAATGTACATGAGGACCATGTGCTTGAAACAAACATAGGCAAGAGTAAAATGATACACTGTCACAGATAATTCAGATATCTGGTCAGGAAAATTGATGTTGTAAATAACAGTTTAACAAGAAGCTATCAATTTGGAAAATACTTACTGAAATGATGAAAAGACTTCAGAGATAAAGAATATTCTTGCCACCGTAGACATTTCAGATTGATTGAATTTTATGAAGGTGTATGATGATCCCACAGCAATGAGTATTAATTTTAAATAAATATACTGAGATATTTTTATATAGTCAAGAGAGTTGTATAGTAAACAAATGCATAACTTTCACCTAGTTAAATGACTGTTCATGTTTGCCACACTTTATTTTTTCTGAAGTAGTCTTACATAATAACAGACATATTACATTGTAACTCTGAATATGGCTATATCATTAAAATCCAGGAATTTGCATATATAAAAAAGTCATTTGTGCAGATAGAAAAATTAATAATTCTGTATATTAGCTAGTATTCTGTCTATAGGCAAGTTTCAGAATGGAGATTTCAGCATTATTATACTTTGGTTTACAATTTGTAAAGTTCTGCCCAACCAACTTTCTCTATAAGAAACCTTGTTTCTGATGAATGGGTTTCATCATGCCCCTTTGAAGAGGTGATTTAGTAGGGAAGGCAGAAAGGTCTTTGGCTGAAATCAGTCATCGCATGAATGTACCTTATTCACCCAGTAAGGTATCTCAGAAAATGGTCTGTGGCTTCCATTGCTCACTACGAAATTTCCAACATAGCCAAGTAATCCCCAGTGATATTCATGTCCTAGAATATTTGCAGGGTGATAGAACATGGAATCACTTTGACTATGTACATCTTTCAACAAGACAATGAGACATCAGAGACTTGAGACAATTTTCACTTGCCAGTCTTCTGCCTGTAAGTGTCCTTGATATATTTAGCTTGAATTCACATTTTCTGCCTTTTAGGTTTTATATTTGACAATTGCTCAGAAGTTTAACACCACTAAGCATACAGATATGAATGCTTAGTAGTATTAAGATATGAAGAGAAATTTTAAAAACAAATGTATGATCATTACTGGATGTTATGGTTTATGTTTAGATGTTCCCCCAAAACCTTATGCAGTCATGGGTGGCAGGCTTTTTGGGACATAGATGAATCCACAGTTTGTGAATGATTTGTAGTGCAATTCTGGAATTAAGTGTGATGGGATTAAGGCTGAGTGATTGCTGGTTCAGCCCATTGATTGGATTGGAACTGCTCTATTCCCAGCAGCATTGATAAGATAAAGTGGGCTTATTTTCACCTTTTTCCACTTGCTGCTTTTGCTGCCTTGTTTGCCATGAAATGCTGCCCCTCTCCACGTGTCACCCTGCCTTGAAGCCAGCCAATTATGGACTGAAACCTCTACAAACTGTGCTAATTAAACCTTTTCCCTTTTAACTCTTGGGGTTGGCTATTTTGTCTCATCAGTGAGACAAGTAGTGAAGACACTAGAGGTATTACTTGTGCTGCTTCAGTAATTGATTCAGTAGAAAAGCTATTGCTAATCCTGAAGATATTCTTAGAGATAATAAAAACTCCTAGATTTTTCAATTATAAAATTGACTTCAAAAGGCAACAAAAGAAAAACCAACTCTCCAACTGATGAGGTCATTTCCAGAAATACCAGGTACAGTCAAAGCATAATATTAACACATAATATAATCATAATAGAAAAAGAAACATATGCGTGTTAATGTTCAATTGTTCTTGGAAAATATTCTTGAGATACACACAGATACAAAGCTAATAAATGCATTTCCATTGTCTTTCTGAAGTCAGTGTTACCCTCTAATTTCCTGAAAAGAATGTATGTGGAAACAAAAGAATATGAACATCAATCTCCTATATGATGTTATTCAAATTATATCCTGACTGGAAAAGAAAGAAAATGTTGGCAACAGTTCCAAGATGTTTCAGTTGTCCCATTTGTGTTACTGTACATTACAATTCCCTCTCCCTATGCCTAGTGCAACAGGATAAGCTTACAAGGAGCATTACAGTAACAAACTGTTCACTTACAATTAGTTCTAGAAAATGAAGCACCTTTCTGTGTATTTTGCTCCATTTACAGCTGTCTAGTTACTTCACATTAGCTCTCTTTCTTCATCATAACTATTTCCATTTTCTGGAACACCCCCAATTTCTAGTCTGGTCACTCAATGACTACTTTGCTGCCCTTGAACTTTGCTCATGCACAGGACCTCAGGCATGGCTGTTCCTTCTCCTCTGTTCTTCATGTGAGCAGAATCTCCACAGACCAATTGTAGTACTGTTAAGAACTACTTGAATAATTCTCAGAACATTCATCTGCTCTTCCAGTCTGACATTTAACGTTAAAGACTGCTTCTGTGGACTCCTATACTAGATGATACTAAATGTGTGTATTACACTTTTTTCTTGCTCATAATTTTGTCACCTCCAGTATGTGTGAGTTTCATAAATCTGTGTCCAATCTGATCAAGATGGGACTGTTCACATTCATCAGCCATGTTATGAAATCTGGTTAGTTAGTATTCATAATATATTTTATGCATCCAATATAATTTAGCTGTGCATGTATACCATATTTACTTCCAGGGATAAATAACAGCAGTTTAAAATAATCAGAAGATTAAATAAGAAGGTATAAATATTTAAAAAGAGAGAGCAAATCAGTGTGCTTTGTACCTATGTTCTGGGAACTTGCTGTGCTATTACTTAATAAAGTCAAGTATATAAATAAGAAAGAAAAGTAAATTAATTACATTTAACACAAATGGGAGGTATTTTAAAGTTGGAGAGGAGAACTATGAAAATAAATGGTAGTAGATGTTTCTTAGTAGTAAGTAGTGTATTTCAGTCAAGTTATTATCCTTATAAACATTTACTACCTTGATAGGAAGTAGATAATGGTGTAACTATTTACTTGATCTCTTCATTTGTGGTTTACAGAATTCCAAGATGGCTCTACTATCTCTGTCCATTGTTACTATGCCCCTGAATATATTACAGCTCATGACAAACTGATTTTTCAAATGTAATTAATGTTATACACCCAGGTTATCTAATGTGTACCTAATTTATTCACATAAGCCCTGAAAAAAACTAAAGCAACATTTCAGTTTACTTAGCATCAAGTGTAAGTTACACATCCAGACTTTCTCTAAACTCTGAGAACAAATGGTGTTTCTAAGTAAGATGAGTGTTTAAAAAGCAAAATATCATCTCATCACTTGATACTTTCCACTTTTTGAGAAACAAATCCTCAGTATTGGAAACTGGGATACAATATGGCCATTTAGAATAATTTTACTTCCCTTAACTTCTGTTCAACTGGATTCAGCCACACGGCTCACTTCTGATCAAAGAAATATGAATAGAAATAATATATGTTATTAATGTATTATATGTTTCAAAAGAAATTAATCATTTTCCATTTCTTTTCTTTGTTCTTTCCATTATCCAGAAAGAAATATTGGAAGAGACAACAATACCTGCAGCCACATTTAAGGACAATAGTATTTCTCTGCTAACCTGGACCATTCATATGAGGCCTAGTACTTAAGAGAATAATAAATTTCCATAATATCAAAGCAACTGTATCTTGAAATATCTTTTGAAACTAACTTCATTGTATCTCTTACAATGTTATAGAATGTTTTGTAATTTTTTTGTACTTTATATTCTATTTTAGTAAATCTTAAAGGATAGAAATATATCAGCTATATAATTTCTATGGGGATAATTCCTGTATTGCCACGATGATAACAGAACTCTATAATTTTCCAAGTCAATATTTATATCTACTATGAATATTTCACTATCACTGTGAATTGAACATGCACAAGAAGGAAAGATCTAATATTTTAAAGCTGTTGACCCATCCTTGGCATGTCTAGAGAGTGGCTCCTTTATCTTCCATAAATATGAGTATGCACAGTCCTTCAGGAACAGCAGGGCATTGATTGCAGGGGCATTGGCGGATAGCAAAACTCAAAGCTGCTCACTTTCCATACATAAAACAGCATAGTGTTTTCATCCAAACATGTACATCCTTCTGTTTATTTTAAAGTCATTTGTAGATGATTTATGCTACCAAATATATATATTATACTATATTATTTATGAAATACTAACTAAAGGAAAACAGTTTTCATATATTCAGTGTAGAAACAGTTTTCTTCCAAATATTTCCAAGCCGTGGTTTGTCGAAACTAATGATGCCGAATCCCAAGATTATGTAACATTTCCCCGTAGCCACAGGTTATTTTGACCTGTAGGTACAGTGATTGTAGAGGAAAATCCTGCCTGAAAATGTTTTACGGAGAGAGAAGAGACTCATGGGGAGATGAAGCCTCCTGATACAGAGAACAGATAATTCATGGCTTTGACCTAACAATCACGAGGGTTCCAGAGACTCTAAAATATAACGCAAGGAACAAAGAGTTCCTCATAATCCTGGGACATTTTATAAACCATCTAGCTGAAATATTTCCAACGTATTTTTCTTTTTTCTCTAAGTGTAATCTTTCATGATAGATATGATATTGTTGTTACTCTTTAAATCTTTTCTCTGTGTGTGTGTGTGTGTGTGTGCGTGCATGTGCACAGGTGTCTGCATTGAGACTTTGCATTAGAAATACTGTGGCAATTCTGTTGCTGTTTCCTCCTCCCCAGGGTTAAATATTTCTGAGAAGAGTCATTCTTCTTTCAGAAAGGAACAAAACCAGCATATTGTCAAGTAAAAGTAAAGTAGGGTGAGTCACTAGGGCCCCTAAATAAACACATGAGAATAGTTCTTTACAAAGGCACCCTACAAAGGTGCATTGATTCTGGGCTCAGTATCTTCTCTTCTTTGTATTTTGTTGCAGAGCTTTTTCAAATGGCAGCTGAAAAGAAAGACTGTATAAAAGAGTGGGTTATTTTTCCCCAGTGCCATTTTGACACTCTCATTTGCTTTGAAATTTCCAGAAGAGAATTTACTCCAGTCATGGAGGGATCATCTTTGTTACCTCGAGTATTTGAAGTGGAGAAGATTGGAAGGGAAAGAAAAGGTAACACTGAGAACTGGACCAATCTTAGATGATACTATTGAATGAAATTCTTAATGATCATTGTCCTTACTTGGTATTTATGATTCCTTTCTTCTCTCTCTCTCTCTCTCTCTTTCTAATTTTGAGTTTTTGAGACAGGTTCTCATTATGCAGTTCAGGTGGGCCTTGCGCTCACTTTGTAGCCCAGCCTGGTCTAGAATTTATAATGATCCTCCTGGCTCAGCCTCCCCACTGTGGGGATTACCAGCATGAACCACCACTCCCAGATATACTTTTCTGCTTTGAAGAAGGTATAGAACTGTACATTCAATACGAGTAAATGTCATGGTGAAAATATTCTGAAAAAAAAAAGACCTTACGTAAAATATAAGTAGGGATCTACATTTCATTCCATTCTTGCCTCAGTTGCTGAAAAGTGCACCCTGGTATTGAGAAGTTACCATATGCTGAAGTGTTTTTAAGATTTTTTCATGCTTTCAATGACATTGTGATTATTACATAATTAAAATCATTTCCTTGCTGATAGAGACTGAACCAAGAGTGTTCAAACAAACTGTTGTTCAGGCAACTAAAACTGATGGGAATGATTTTAAACCCAAAGAATGCCAGACACTTAACATTCTTCTATTTCTTACCAAAATATTGCCTCACAAATATCTATTGTTTGGATAGTTCGAATAAATATTACTAATATTAAGTGACATGCTAAAACAGGGTGAAGAAAATGTTCCACACTGCTTCTGGGAAATTTCCGATTACATTCTATAAACTGAGTCTTGCATGAGGTAGTAATTGTTTCTTCAAGAAAGCAATGGTTCTAGGAATATTTATTTCAGTTAAACTATTAAAATATGAACAATGACTTTTATATAACAAGAGACTCATTTCCTGTGGTTAAAGCCAATTGGTTGTAAAACATTTAATATTTATGGAAATTGCTCTTGAAAATTCAGTTTTGTTAAAAATAAAATTTTTAAAAATCCTGTAATAGTGGTATTTGGTTAAAAATACCATTATGCAGTACTAATAAAAAATTTTAAGATGCAAAATGCTTTAACTTTGGGAAAGAAACCTGGGGAGTTACTGTTCCACTGTTGACAGAGTGGAACCTGTTTGATAAATAAGTAAGATTTTCAGTCTCTAAAATTTCACATTTCACATGACACTATTCCTTGCCTATACACTTAGATCAAACAAGCTTCATTGTCAAAAATCCCCTCCTACAGCTCTTGTCACATTTTAGCTGTCTTTATCTCATTCTAGCTACACTATGAAAACAAACTTCTCTTTATATTTTTCTTCTATCGAAAATGAGCATTCTCATTGCATTACATTACTTGCACTGATAATTCACTTATACAGCTCACTGACAGCTACTTCTACCAAAAATTTATACTCAAACATCTAAATAACTGAGAAGTATTTGACTAAGCCAAGATTCTAATAAACTGCATGTTTCAAAGTGATGCTAAATTGCATTTAATATTAAACTCCACTTATAAGTTGGGTATGATATTATGGTCTTAATAACAATGCTTATAGAGGTAATAATTACAGTATGTGAGCTGTGTTAGCTAGCATCTTTGTAATTTGCTTATGGAGAATGGAGGTTAAATCATTAACCTTGATGTTTACCTCCAGATTGTAAATGAACTTGCTTAGGTTGTGAGGAGAATCAAATGAGATAGTGTAGCCAAAACTAATTTGCAAAATATATTCTTTTCTGTGTGGGGTATTAATAATTTTTCTGAATGAAAAATATCCTTTAAATAGTAAATATTTCAAAGGAAAAACATTAACGTTGGCATAGATGTGGCTTTTCTATTTTCTATGTAAGCTCCTCTTCTTTCTTTTTTTTCAAACATTTGAGGACTTCCATATGTACTCAAAACTCTTTTATTTAACAGCCCCAATCATTCTTATTCTTTATAGTTGTGTAGCAGCTCAGTAATCTTTTTCATTGAGCCAGTTGTACAATAATTCCCTATTACTCAGCCAGATACAGATCAAATTCATACCTAAATATATTTGTGAAATTGTATTACTGACACTCCACTACTTAAATCTAATCATAACTGTATTTAATGATTTTTAACTTCTTTGTTTCATTTTGTTAAAAATATGTTAGCTGATATTTAGGTCAGATCCATTGGAAAACACTTTGTGGTGACAAATAAAAACATAACAGCTTGGCAGCCTGGATTTCTTATGAATGTCCTAACTATGGGGTGACTTCTAAGACTCAGACGTGAAACACCTCCAGAGGGTTCACATGTTAAAGTGTAGAACTCCATGGTGGTGCCATTGGGAGTTGTTGCAATGTTTTGGAGGTGGAATCGTAGGTCCTCGGTCATGTGCCCTTGAAGGGCACTGATGCCCTCCCTCCCCTTCTCTCTTTCTGCTCCTTGACTTGTCGTCACAGGAACACTCGCAACAAGTACTTCTGCCCTTGGTACCCTTGGCATCTGCCCCTTTAGATGATGGTGCAGCCTGACTATGGATGTGAACCTCTAGAACTGTGACCTAAATGAACCTTTTGTCTTGAAGGTAGTTTTCTGCAGTACTCATTGTAGCAATCCAAATCTTACTAATACAGAGATCAAGATAATTTTGTTGAATTAGCTTTTAAGTATTTAGAAAACTAAAAACAAATCCAAGTTACAAGGGATGATGTGACAAAATACTGTGGGAAATTTACTCCATAAAGAAGAGTGAGTAAATACTCACCTTAACTACATTTGACAACAGCTTCAATATTTGTATCAGACTATATTTTGGGTCATTTTGCTTCATTTCTTAATATTAACATTTAAAGTAGATGATGATATATCAATTTAGACTTCAAAGAAAGTTTTTGTATTTTATTTTGTATTATCAGATTTTGGAATGTTATCATAGCTATTATAATTAAATTACATAACATTTGCATGCTATTTTATACCAGATCTGAACAATACTGAAAATGACGGTTTTGTTCTCATTCATTGAATTTGAGCTCATTTGCTATGGAATCGGGATACTATTATTTTCCTAAGGTGTCCTTTTACAGTGCTATGCAAGCTAAATTGAATAATCTCATTGTATAAATAAGTCAAATTAAACAACATCATAATGTTATGTGGCATGCATATGATTTACTCATGAAATAAAGATTTATTTAAAACCTTGTCTTGATAAGGTTTTTTATGTTAAAAAATAATGAAACAGGAAACGTTGTAACAGTCACCTTTTAATCCTCATTTATTATTTTGCCTAACATTTAATAAATATTTATTTTATTTTATGGAAAAAAGAAATCAAAATTTCATAACAAAATTACAGACTAACTATATTAATGCAGTGCACATTATTATCTTTAAAGTGGTTGCTCAGGATGCAACATATGGACATAAAAATGTTTCCAACTGATAGTTGTGCAAACCTTCCTTTTTAATGATACCGTAATAATAGTATAACTGATTTTCATTTTTTCCTACTGTCCTTTCCCCTTTCACTCATCCTAGTTCCTTTATCCTTTTGAACAATGTCTTCCCACTTCACAATATCTATCATAGATTTTAGAATGTATTTACTCTTTCAGTTTCTCACACCAAGGAGATAATACAATGCTTACAGATGTGAGATTGATTTATTTCACTTATGAGTATAGTGCCAAGTTGTATCCATTTACCTATAAAAGTCTAAAGTTTATCCTTCTTTAAGGCTGAAATTTCCTACTGTGAGAATTCACCACTATAAATTTTCCTCTTAGAACTGCCTTCATTATTTTACACAGGTTCTGCATGTTGTTTCAGCATTTTCATTTAATTGAAGATACTGTTTAATTTTTTCTTTAATTTCATATGCGACCCATTGGTTGTTCAGGAGAGTGTTATTTAATTTCCATGTGCATATGGAGATTTGTAGGATATGTTGTGTGGTAATTACTAATTTTGTAACTTTAACCGTAGAAGCAAAACCTACAATTACATAACTGAACTGATCAGAAATTGGGAGCTTGCATGCAAAGTATTTTCCCTTGGTAGAATGGTTTGCTCTGTGATGGAGAAATTTAAGAAAGGTAGCAGATAGAGCAGAGATAATGGGAAAAACATAAAGTAGAAGCCAGACTGGAAGATGAAAGTTGATCATGTAAGGTTTGGGAAACTAAAGAGAAGGAAACAAAACTAAAGAATGAAGGAAAAAACAAGGGATTATTGAAGTTGACCAGAAAAATTAGGGAGATTATTCACTTCTATGAAACTATGATTAAGTCTAGAGAGACAAATTGAAGAAAGGGATTAAGAAGATGAATAGAACAGAATAATGAGGCAAAAGACTAAAAAAAATGAAAAAGAAAGAAGCAGAAAAGGAATGGGAGACAAATCACAAACAAAAAAAAAGAAGAAAAATAAAAATACAGTAAAATAAAATAAAATACCAAAAAAAAAAAAAAACACCCAAAATCCCTCTGGTGTCCATTAAGAGCCCCAAACTACTAAATAACACTGTGAAGCCTACAATAAAGTCTGTGATGAATTTGAGGCTGATCTGGGTTTCAGATGCGGGGCCTGGAGCCAGAGTCTTCCGTCAGTACTTTCTGTATGTCCCTTTTTCTACTCCTTATCGTTTCTCTTGGTGTCTCTCTCCCAGTTTCTGCTCTGTTTTCAGACAAAGCTGGGGGCTGTTCCCAGTCATGCGTAGCTTCCACTCGTCCTGGTCCGCGGTCAGCCTCTGGTGCTCCTCTTCCACTGGCAACTCTCTTTCCTCTCAAGTCATTCATGCAGGGTGAGGTGGGAAGCTCTGCGCTGGTCTGTAACAGCCTCAGGTGAGATGGGGGTGCTGTAGGTGCCCTCCTGCTCCCTTGCTCAGCAGGGGACAGCCCAGGGCTGCACAGTCACTAGGTGCAGGGCTGCTTAATCCCCCACGCCTCGCTAACCACAGGCCACAGCGAAGGGGTTACCTTTTCCATTCACCACACACCCCTGTGGTCTTTAATCTTGTTGCTGACAGCTCCAGTTAACACTCTGCTGCACAGAAGGAATGGGAAGAAAAGGAAAAAATAAGAAAAAATGAAAGAGAAAAATGAGGAAAAGGAAAACTGGCTGACTGTTATGGAGGGAGCAGTACCTGTTGGCAGAATTTACTGCTAGATTGAGGGATCTTCTGTTTGGTGGAAGACAGAAGACACAGGGGATTTTATAACCCAAGTCTATCCTGTATGGTTTGATTTTTTTTTCTTTTTCTTCTTCTTTTTTAGATTCCAAGTATAACAGGCAGTCATTCTAATCCGGTGACCCACTAGCAGCTGGGTGGATTGGTTGTTTTATTAAGTCCTTTATCTCTGCTTGGCTTGGTCTATTAGTCTCTCATATCAGATTGATTTTAGTTTCAGGATGTATGTCCTCTGCTTTCTTCCAAATACCTGTGTTTTAGTTGAATTTCTTTGAGTATTTCTAAAGGAGGCTCCTTCTCTGCTCAGCCATGTTGTTTCAATTCTCAATAAATGTTTAGATGAAGAAATATATTTAAATAAAAGTAGTGGCATATAAATACAATATTAATTTATTAAAATTATTATTAAATTATTAAAACTTAAACCTCTGACAGTGTTTTGAGCACAAAAACTAGAAGGAAAACAAAGAAGCAATTCATATACAAGGCAGTGTGTAGTACTAAGCAAACTTCTAAGTGTAAATAAGAGTGCTGAGAAAATAAAATCCAACAATTTGGTTTTAAAAAGTGAATCCTAAGATTAAGTTCAGCTGCCAATAGTAGAACCTGAAATTATGAGGAGCTTATCTGAGAAAGAATTTTGTATCTCTCACTCATACCTGTAGTTCGTGATGTATACATCCTCTTAAACTTTAGTAAAAATCACTTAATTTTGTATTAATTTTGAAATTATTGGACATATAAAGTTACTTAATATAATAACACCTTATTTCCTTTTACTTTCTGATTTCCCATTATGGTTTTTTCTGTAAGCCTGATGAATAATAGAGATTCAACTTCTGACAAGTGGAGAATATCTGTGGGTTGGCAGTGGCTTAGCACTAGAGCACGTGCCCAGCACATACAGAAAGTCCTGCATCTGATTCACAGCACCTCACACACAACTGTAAATATATCAGTTAATAAACATAATTTATATAAATAATATATGTAAGTCAAAATAAAATATATATGAATAATATCTCTCATATGTAGATTTGTATCTGGGACAATAAAGAGTGATCACTTTATATTAAAAGTTTAGTTTACAAGCTACAGTTGAGTAGTTAATTAAAAAAACTGTGAAAGGAAAACTTTAGGATCAAATAAAAGAAAACCATATTGAGTATTTTATCATAAATGAACAAAATCATAATACATATTTTATGATAGATGGGAACATTTTCCAGTTGAACTAAAGAGAGTTTTCCTTGATATATAAGTAAGAGTTTGATTTTCACTGTAGCATTAGCATTTGTTAATATCAGGGAGTAATCAACAAATTTGATAGGCTTTCACAAAACATTGATTGATACATTTGGCTACCATTAAAAATGTATTAATAAAAGTGGCAAAGTAACAAACTTAACCATAAATGTAGTGATACATGTACCTTGATTTTGAATTGAAATCTAAATTTTTATTCTTCATGATTTATGTTACTGTACCTATTTTTAGCTAAGGTAAGTTCTATAAAAGTGAAATCATTTGCTCATTTATTCAGATAATGCAAAATGTATGATAAATAGCAATTAAATTAACACTAAGAATTCAACTCAAAACAAAATAGTTTTTGTTTCTGGGTAGTTTTACATTTTAGGAATTCGATGATTTATATAATTACTTATTTGACATGAACATGTAGGAAAGTGTATTTCAATATTAAATTCCTCACATTATACTCCTGTGAGGACTTAATAATCTTTTGTTTGGTTTTAAGGAGAGAAAAAACTGAAGATTTTAGTAGTCTGAAAATTCTTTTAGCTTTTCAAATAATGGCAAAATGTAAGCTACAAAAGAAAATAAAAGTTATCTTTTGGGTGATGTATTCTGAACTGTAATAACTAAATCAGTGTGAGTACTGAATAAGTGGGAAATTATCCACTAGCTTTTAAAAATTCAGGTTAGTTATTTTTTATTGTCATTGTTTTATTTTTGTGGAATTTTCTGTATATAAACTTATTTTTCTTAAATGATAGCTGTGAAACTATCACTTAAGAAACTAGGCATTTTTAGAGACTTGAAAATTTACTAACAGTTTTATTAATAAAAGTGAAAGAAATTCCCATAAATTAAAGGCACGCTTAAAGAAAAACAGGGGGACTGAGGGTTTAGCTCAGCAGCCTAAGCACCTGCCTGGTAAGTGTGAGACCATGAATTGGATCCCCAGTACCAAAAATTAATTAATTAATTGATATTAAAAAGTTAAAGAAAAACAAGCTTATATTCAATTATTTCCAGAATGATGCAATAAAATTAAAAGATAGTATAGGTTTCCTTGAACATATACATTTCACGAATATTACCAAAGTACTTGTAGTTTATTTTTAGTGAATTAATAATATGTGAGATGTAATGAACAAACTTTGTAACATTAATTAAAATTTAAATGTCAATGTTTTACAAATCAGAATCTCTTTTGGAGTTTCAACCGCTTGTTTCTCAAGGATCCTAATGCATCTTTCTTCATTTGCTTAAGTTGAAGAATCACATACAATTACTTTTGACATTTTGTTCAAAATCACAAACGAAGTTCAACTGTATACATCTCTTGCTTCTAAATTATACTGACATGATAAGGGAATTACTGTGAAAAAAAAAAGATAATAATCACCAAAATAAACTAACAAAAATCCTAGCAGCTTAAGGACGAGAAAAAATTCACAAATTGGAAACTTTTAGGAAATTTTGTAAAATATAATAGATTCAGAAATGTACATTGTATCAGATTCTACAGGTCTTAATAAATAACTTGACCCTTTCTTCATCACTTCTTTTACTTTCCTAAGACTTATTGCAAGAAAAATTTAAATAATCTTCTGGGAAACTTTGTACTCCAATAATTTCCAAAGTCTGAGTATTTTTATCACATTATGATAGAGAAATTGTGCAATATAAAAGAACAATACCAAATTATTTCTAGTCAAATATCTTTAGGATTTTAGGATTAAATACTGGCTATACCAACCTGAGCCATGTGGATTTGGACATGTAAAATGAAATGACACTGTTCTATAGAGTTGTGAGATTAATTGAAATACCACTGATAGATCAATAAATACCATTTGGCATGCTATCTAAATAAAACAAATGAGAAAGTGTGTGAAACATAAAAATTTTAAAAAGTACAGTCATCTCATTCGTTTTGTATTTATTTCCTTGGTGTTTTTTGAACTAAAAAGACATTAGGTACTATAATGGTTAAGGTCTAAAATGTCTTGTGAATGTCTGATGTTTTCAGTGGTGGGGATTTATATGGTAATTGCATCATGGGAAGATTATGCTCATCAGTGGGTTCTTCCATTAACAAATTAATGAATGAAGGCTCTGTCAGAAGGTGGGATCTATTTAGAGGAGTTGGGTCACTAGTGGTGTGGTTTGAAAGAATGTATTCCTGTACCTCAGTTCTCCCTCATTTCTCTTGCCTTTTCTTCATTTCCATGAGATGATCAGTATCTAGTCACTTTGCTCATGGCTGGGACAAAATATCTAACACACACAACTTGAAGGAGAAGCGGTCAATTAGAAGTTTCATTTATTGCCTGGCTAGAAGCCCTAGCCAGAAACTGTGTGGTGGAAGGGTCTGGTGGAGGAAAGCTGCACCTGTCATAGTAGATTAAAAAAAAAAAAAAAGCACAGAATGAGTCAAAGTAGGACCTGGAAAATGTTCCTTCCATGTCAGGACCTCCTGTAACCCATTTCTTTCAAACAGAGCCCCACTTCTAACTCTAAGTAAAATATAATACCTTGTAATCCAATCACCTTCTAATTGCTCCTTCTATGAGTGTAGGAGGATTTAGGGGACCATTTAAGAGGAAGTCATAATATTGAGCTTGCCTCTATCATGCCTTGTACTTGACATGCAATTGACACAGTTTTGGACCTGGTTTGCATTTGCAGGAAGAGTTTGGAAAGGGTTGGGGATGCAGATTAGAGAAGCCCTAAAATGCTGTAAGCGGAGATGGATGACTTTACTTGAAGCTCAGAAGACTAGAACATAAAAATGCAGATATTAAAAGTCAGACTATGAGGTTTCAGATGGGAATGAAGACTGTATTGGAAAACAGAGTGGCTTTCTGGAAAATAACTTTTCTATATTTTTCTTTTGTCTTCAGATTTTAGGTAAAAATGAATTTAAAGGTGGCAAACCTTTCTGACAGTTGAAATTTCAAGGCAGCTCAACATTCAGGTAGGGTTATGGGTACTATTAGGTGTTTTTTAGCCAGTTAAATATGAAAAATGAGATACAAATATCAGACCTAAAAGATGTGGAAAAAATTGCAGTTTTTCCAGTAGGGAAGAGTGTATAAAGTTAAGCCCAAAGATAGAGAAGTTGTTGAACACATTAGTGCCATTAACAAGAAACCAAATTGCCAGGTATGGTGATGCATGCCTGTAATTCCAGCAGTCTGGAAGGGAAGGAGGATCACAAGTTTAAACGCAGCCTGGGCAACTGAGTAACATAGTGAAAGCCTGAGACATATAAATATGCACACATACTTAAAAACATACGCTGAAGGTACTGCTCAGTGCAAAAAGCCCTGGGTTTAGTCCCTAGAAACCTCCTCCAAAATAAAGAAAAACAACAAAACATCCATATGCTTTCCATCAGGACAACAGCAAATGCCTTCAGAATATGTGGGCTGCAGAGTAAAGGAAGTGGTTGTTATTTCTCAGGCACAAGAAAGTTAGAGAAGCCAAACTTTGTTGTCAGCTTCTGCATGTTCTATCCTTTCATCTGGCCTGAAAAAAAAGGAAGAAACAGTGCTTTTGTTATAGGCTTAAGAAAATTTGGAGAACCTGCTTGACTTAAAAGAAAATATCTAATGTTTAAAGTTCTACTTGCGCTATGCTGGTTGCAATCCTAGTCTTTGGTGATCAACCTTGGCACCACCCAAATGATACTGGTTGGTTGTTGTTGTTTTTAAAACATACGGAATATCAGAGTTTCAGGGTCACAAAGGCTCCCACCTGACTTTTAGAGGAAATCCTGGGAGGTCAGGCAATACTGTGTGATAGTCATAGTTCCTACTAGCACTTCCAGAGAGGATATGCTGTAAAAGTGAAGCTAAAACTGTAGTTACAAACACAAGGAGCTGGAGATGGCAGAAGCATGTTTATTCTACTCAGGAAGTCATAGGAAGCAAGTAGAACCACACTGGGAGAAGCAGTGTGTTGTAGCTAGGAAGGTTATAGGGACAGGGCTTCTTGAACCCTTTGCAGCTCATATCTCACTACTGCATTCCCTGGGTACTGACTATTATCTATAGCACTTATTGTTTGCCCTGCTGGGATTTCTACTTTGGAGTGAGCCAACTAGGAGTACACTGAACTTTATCAAATCTCTCCATTTCTGTGTCAAGAGTTTTGCTTACTGATGGAAAAGTATCTAACACAGGTATCATTTAGTCTTATTTTTTTCCACCTGCTGATCCAAAGCTCAACTTTGGAGTTCATAGAAAGTTCACATTCTTATATCTCATGTTTAGAGATTTCTATAATGTTAGTTTGTGATAAGACCAGGAATTGTGATGCTTTGAGGCTTTTCCATTAATACTGGAGATTAGCTGGTTTGAAAACCACTACTTTTTGTGTAAATGGCTCATTTTATTCCTAGGAAATTGAAAAGTGGGCAACCAATCATTTTCTCAATATCATAGAACTAGTTTTTAGCTGAGCTCATTGCTGCTAGATGAAGTTTTTTTTTATGGTAACACTTCCACGTATGAGGCTTATCATAAGAACTAGCGGGGCTTGGGAATTTGATGGAATGTGTCCCTGGAGGAGCATTGCCTGAGCAGTTACAGTGACCGTGTGAAAACTGCGCCGACCAGACACGGGCAAGTCTGCAGCAAGAGTACTGCGCTTGGCCTCTAGTTCACAGTATTGTGGACATAAGGTATTTTTTCATATTTTATCCCAGTCAGGTTTGAAAACAAAAAGGATATCTCCATTCTGGTGTTGTATTGATCATTAAGTAAGGTAAGGTAAATTGGTTCACTCCAAGGTAGGCAAGATTTTTCTGTTCAAATCTCAGCAAAAGAACTGAAGTGAGATATGGCAGCCTATCTGGTACCATAAATCCAGAAAGGACCACTGTATTAAATATTATTATGCTTCTATTGCTTTTTTCCATAAAATGAGAAAAAGAATTATATACATGTATATAATATATATTGAATATACATTATAATTATATATGTGTGTATATAATTATATATGTATTTATAATATGTATATAAATACATATATATGCTTAATCTTAAAGACAAAATATATGCAAATATAATTTGAATATAGAACTTCACAATAAAGTATCTTTTTTTTCTTTACCCTGGAGATTAGTTTTTTGCATTTTTGATTTTCCAAAATAATATCACTCTTTTTATAAACTTTAAAATTTATTTTTTTACATTTTATTTTAAAGAGAATAAAACAAAAGAGGACAGAACAAAGCAGATCAGAACAGAACAATGTAAGCAACACAGCACTTCATAACAAAACAACCGGATATTAGCAGTAGCTACCGTTATGTCCCTTTTTTGAAGTAGTTGAACATAGCTTCACCCACACTAATACCAAACATATCAAAATAGTATAAAACTTTAATACTTTCATGTAATAATTTCATTTCAACAGAATGAAAGTATTACAGTGCATTCTGAACCAAGTAACAGAAAATTAACAATAGCTACTATAATATTTCATTTTCCACAAAGATTTATTTATACTATCACACATATTAAAATCCAATAAGACACAACAGAACCAATGGAAATAGAAGAACAAAAGCATGGTAGGACTTCAAAGCAAGATGATATTAAATCAACAATGGCTGCCATAGTGTCTTGTTTTCTTCAAAATAGCTGTTTATACAATTACACATAATAAAATCAAAGAAAAGAGAATAAAACTATTCCAACCAATGAATGAAAATATTATAAGACTTCAAAGCAATGAAATGGGGAATCTTGATTGCCATAAGATCTTATGTACTCTTACCATTTCTTACACTAGGGAGACTATATGGTATTTATACATATGAGTTTGGTTTATTTCACTTATCAGTATAGTTTCAATTTGCAACCATTTATTAATAAATATCTCAATGTGATCATTCTTTATAGATGAGTATTATTCCATTGTATAAAAGTATCACAATTTTTTTATTCATTCCTCAGTTGATGGGCACTTAGGTTGCTTCCAAGATCTGGCTACTACAAATTGTGCTGCTATAAACATGGGTGCACATATATCACTGTGTTATGATGTTTTCAGTTCTTCTGGGAATATACCTAGAAGCAGAATAGCTTCGTCAAATGGGACTTCCAATCCCAGCTTTTTGAGGAGTCTCCAGACTGACTTCCACAGTGTTTGCACTAGTCTACACTCCCACCAACAGTGCAGAAGAATTCCTTTTTCCCCACAGCCTCTCCAGTATTTGTTGTTGGTGGTTTTCTTGATCCTGGCCACTCTTTCTGGAGTGAGATGAAATCTCAGTGTGGTTTTAATTTGCATTTCTCTAGTGACTAATGATGATGAACATTTTTTCATGTATTTATTTGCCATTTGTATTTTTTCATCTGAGAACTCTGTATTCATCTTGGATGCCCATTTTTGGACTGGGTTTTTCAATTTTGGGGATCTGATTTTTTTTTTTTACATTTTTAAAATTTTATTTACAGAGAAGAAAAAAGCAAAACAGAAAAAAGTTTAGCAACAATACAGAATTCTAAAAGAAAGAAAGAAAAAGGAGAATGAGAAAAAGGCCCACTAATAAATCAGTAATTTATAAATTATGTACTGTCATCCTGGATGTAGTTGTTCAAGTTACAAAGTTAAAGGCTACATCCTAAACATTCAGACAGTCAGACAACAAACAGTTCTGCTCAAAGATCCAACAAAGATTCAGCAATATGGTCATCTATTTTACACACTCAAACATACATGCAGTTATATCCCTTTGAGCACTTTCTTTTCCTCGCTTTTTTACAATAGCAATTACACATTTTGGTTTTCTTATACTTGTAGTTCTTATTTACTTTTTACACTGAGACACAATATGATATTTATAAGTATGATTCTTATTTATTTCACTAATGAGGATAGTCTCAAGTTGTCTCCATTTACTTATGAAGGCCTCAAGATCATCCTTTTTTATAACTGAGTAATATTCCATTGTATTAAAAATGCCACATCTTTTTCATTTACTCTGCAGTAGATAGGCATCTTGGTTGTTTCCAAGATTTAGTTATCACAAACTGTGCTGCTATGTAAGTTCTAGACAGAAGTTCTTTGTCTGAGGGACAGTTCACTAAGATTTACTCCGTTTGTGGGTTTTCTTTTTACTACGCTGGAGATTTCTTTAGACATGCAGAAACTCTTTAATAAGACGTGATCCCAGTTATTGATTCTGGGAAGTATTTCCCATGCAGTTTGGTTCTTGTTCATGGATTCTCTACCTATCCCTATGTCTTCAAGATTTTTTACCTACTTTGCCTTGTAACAGATTTAATGTTTCTGTTTTAATATTTAGATCTTTGATCCATTTAGATTTTAGTTTAGTACATGGTGATAGGCATGGGTCTAGTTTTAGTTTTTGGCATATGGATAGCCAGTTTTTCCAGCACCATTTATTAAAGAGACTATCATTCTTCCAATGAACACATTTGGCCCCTTTATCAAAGATAAGGTGATTGAATGTGTTTGTAGTTGTGGTTGTATCTTCTAGTCTATTCCATTGATCTTCACATCTGTTTTTATTCCATGTTGATTTTATTACAGTAGGTTTGTAGTATAACTTCAACTCAGGGATTGTGATGTCTCCTACCTTGCCTTTGTTGCTTAGAACTATCTTTGCTATTCTAGGTCTCTTCTGGTTCCAGATGAATTTTAGGAGTGATTTCTCTAGATCTATGAGGTATGTTAGTTGTATTTTCATTGGGATCGCATTGAATCTGTATAACAATTTTGGGAGATTGGCCATTTTCACAATGATTGTTCTTTTTCTCTAGATCTATGAGGTATGTTAGTTGTATTTTCATTGGGATCGCATTGAATCTGTATAAAAATTTTGGGAGATTGGCTATTTTCACAATGATTGTTCTTCCTATCCAGGAACAAGGGATGTCTTTCCATTTTCTGATGTCCTCTTCGATTTCTTTTTTCAGGGTATTATAGATTTTCTTGAATAGCTCTTGTCCTTCTTTAGTTAGATTAATTCCTGAGTATTTATTTATTTTTTTTTTTTTTGGATGCTAGTGTGAAGGGTGTGGCTTCTCTTATTTTGTTCTGAGTGATTTTGTTGTTAGTGTATAGGAATGCTATTCATTTTTGAGTATGAGATTGGCCTATAGTTCTCTTTTTTAGTTAGGTCTTTCTCAGGTTTTGGTACCAGAGTAATATTTGCTTCCAGGAATGACTTAGCAAGAATTGCTTCCTTTTCAATTTCATTGAAGTATTTGAGGAGTGTCGGCATTAAGTCTTCTTTGTATTTCTTGTAGAATTCCACAGTGAATTGTTTGGGCCTGAGCTCTTCTTTATTGGTAAGGACTTAATTACATTTTCAATTTCATTAATAGAAATTGGGTTATTCAGCAGTCTTACATCTTCTTGATCCAGCTTTGGTGGATCATATGTTTCTAGGAATCTGTCCATTTCTTCTGTGTTATTGAACCTATGAAAGTAGAGGTTTTTAAAATAGGTGTTTATGATCTTCTGTATTTCAACAGGGTCTGTAGTGATTTCACCTTTTTAGTTTCTTATTGCATGAATTTGAGTTTTTTTTTATTTATTCTTTCAAAGAACCAACTCTTTGATTCATTGATTCTTTGCAGTTTTCTTAGTCTCTATTGCATTAATTTTTGCCTTGATCTTTATAATTTCCTCCCTTCTTTTGGCTTTGGGCTTGGCTTGCTCTTCTTTTTCTAGATATTTGAGGTGCAGAATCAGGTTGTTTATTTGTATTCATTCTGTTTTCCTAGTGTGGGAACTCAGTGCAATAAATTTCCCCTGAGGACCACTTTCATTATATCTCACAGATTCAGGTAAGTTGTATTTGTAGTTTTGTTTGCTTGTTGATATTGTTTAATTTCTTCTTTAATTACCTCTGTGACCCACTAATTGTTCAAGAGTGTATTATTCAGTTTCCATGTGTTTGTGGGATTTTTGCAGTTACTTTTATCATTAATTTCTAGTTTCATGGCACTATGATCCGATAACATGTATGGGATAATTTCAATAATTTGCATTTACTTAAATATGTTCTGTGGGCTAGTATATGGTCTGTTTTAGAGAATGTCCCATGTACTTCTGAGAAGAATGTATATTCTGATGTTGTTGGATGGAACACTCTGTATATATCTATCAAGTCCATTTGTTCACAGGTGTGATTAGTTCTGTTATTTCTTTGCTGATTTTCTGTCTAGTTGATCTGTTCCTTTGTATTAATAGCATGTTAAGGTCTCCTGTTATAATTATGTTATTACTTATTTGATTTTTCATTTCTGTTAATACTTGCTTTGTATAGCTGGGTGCTCTGGAATTTGGTGCATATATATTTAAGATTATTATCCCTTCCTCTTGAAATTTTCCCCTAACTAGTATGTAGTGACCTTCTTTATCTCTTCAGATCATTCTTGATTTGAAATTAACATTGTCTGCAAACAGAATAGCTACCCCCAATCTTCTTTGAGTACCTGTTGCATGAAGTATTGTTTTTCATCCTTTGATTTTCAGTCTATGAGTTTCCTTTTGGGTTAGATGGATTTCTTGTAGATAGAATATGGTTGGGTGTTGTTTCTTGATCCATTCTGCCAGTCTGTTTCTTTTAATTGGTGAATTGAGGCCATTTATATTAATGGTTATAACTTATATATTGGTTTATTGTTGACATGTTATCTTTCTGCTGTTGTATCTTTACTTTTCCATTCTGTTTAATTGTCTGTCTTGCTTAGTGGTTTTTTCCTATGTGTATCTAGAATGTCTTTTGCTATTCTTCATAGGGTTGGTTTGGTGATCATGAAGTTCTTCAGCTGTTCTTTGTCATAGAAGTATCTTATTTCTCCATCCATTCTGAAGAACAGTTTTGCAGGGTACATCAGTCTAGGTTGGAAGTCATTTTCCTTTAGGATCTGAAATACTTCGTTCCATCCTCTTCTTGACTTCATTGTTTTTGTTGAGAAGTCTTCTGTGAATCTGATAGGTTTGTCTTTATAGGTGATCTGTCTTTTCTCTATAACAGCTTTTAATATTCTGTTCTTATATTGGATTTCTGGGATGGTGATTATTATATGTCTGGGTGTAGTTTTGTTTTGGTTATGGCTATTTGGAGTTCTATATGCTTTACTATTGTCAGTTCCATTCTCTTGTTTGGGAAATTTCCAGCTATTATTTCTGTAAATAGTCTCATGATATCATTTGTGTTGTTCCCTTCATTTTCATTTATCCCTATTAATCATATGCTGTTTTTCTTTGCATCATCTTGCAACTGTTGAATTGTTATTTCCTGATTCCTTGTTATTTTTAAAAGATCTTTCCTTTCCTGTTCACTACCTAAAATCTTATCTTTGAGGTCTGAAATTCTATCTTCACTTTCATTGAGGTGGTTTTGGCAACTTTCAATAGAATTTTTGATTTCCTGTATATCTCTTTAAATCTGCTTCATGCATTCTGTTTGTTTCTTATACTGTTCATCCAGGGATTCTATCTTTTTTCTTTGTTCCTCTAATTTTTTAACTGTGTCTTCTTTAGATGTGTTCAGTATATTTTTCACTACTTTTATCATTTCTTCTTTTACCTGGGAGATTATTTCTGATTTAAGTTCCTTTATAGATTCCCAGACTTGATTCTTTATTTCAGTTGATATCGTTTCAGGCATTTCAGGTGTATAGCTTATAATTTCTTTTGCGTACATGGCTCCTAGGCTTTCTTGGGATGGGCTGGAGGTTTAAGATTGCATTTTGGTCTTTCATCTTGTGATTTTCCTTTATTTCCATCTTTTGGGCCATGTTACAAAGCTTCACCCAGGAGTGTTGGAAATCACCTCCTGAACCCTCAGCTCCTGGGCCTGAATTAAGGTCACTGAGCTTGGCCCAGTCAGACCCACAGGACCTCCCAAGGCAAGTCCATTGTTTTAGGAAGTTGGGTGGGCACTTAACCACTGGGAGTGTTGGTCTTAAACTCTCCCTAGGCCAGTGCCAGTGGGCTGGAACTCTCCTTGTGCAGCCTTGACTCCCTTGCAGGGCCTTGGATCATAAACTTTAAAATTTAACAGATGGTCATCACACATCTTCACTCTTAAAACTGACCTTATACTAAGTACTGTTGTCTGAAAGTTATTTTCACATATTCAATACCTTACAATTTACTGTGATGTCAGAGCTTGGGGTTCTCAGGGGCTTCTCAGGGTTGAATTTGCTGAATAATAGCAGATCTTTCACTGAGAAATGAAGCAAAAGTTCAGTAGAAAAATTAAGACATAAATCTTAGAAATATGATGACTATGGCATAAAATAATCTATAATTTCACTATAAATGTCTTCACCAGAAATGGATATAATAATTATTTGGGATAATAAGGAAGCTACAATTGCTGCTTTAACTGATATGAGTGGACTATTTCAGAAAAAATAAAACACCTGATTCTGCAGTATAGAATGAACTAAGAGTTTCCTCAAGTCAAAGATAATTTGAATTTCATGCAGATGTCAACTTTTAATAGAAAATCACAAAATAACATGTAAAGTATCAAAAAACTAAGATCAAATTCTAAGGTGGTTTTTACTATGTCATAAAATTTTGGTGGAGAAATGTATATTGTCAATTTCTTTTTTGATAGCCCATCCAGCAAACACAAAAATTATGAAAAATATCATTTATATTGAAATTTTCCAGTTTTTTTTCAGTTATATTCATTGTCTTAGTCACTTGCCTCAACTTTGGAATGAAATAACTCACATCCAGAAGGAAGAACAGTTTATTATGTTTTAGGAATACTGGGACCCATATCCAAACAACACTTCAGCTACTGACTTACTGATGAATCCACAGATAAGCACAGTGTTCCCATGATCCAATCACCTTCCAAAAGCCCAACTTCTGAACACAGGAGGCTTTGGGGTATACAACCTATACCTAAACCATGATATTCATTGAGCAGTTAGTTTTTACGTTGTTAATTTCAGGTTTACAGAAATTATGGAAATGGTCCAATGGAAATGGTTCAATGCTAATAGATAACCTTAATGTTTAACAGCTATACAATGTTTTGATCTGCAGACCTCAAGGAATTTATGAATATTATAAGTTCATTTTTAGAGGATGAAAGAGAATTCTATGAAATTAATAGTATAATTACTGGAAGGTTCTTATCACATAACTATTAATATATATTGGAACCACAATAGTTAACAAACAAATGGTGTGTGTGTGTGTGTGTGTGCACGTGCACATGTGTTTAATCTGGCCCCAGAGAAATGAAAAACTAGTTTGTATTTTGCCTGTTTGGTGTTGGTTTTATTTTTGCTTGATTTCCTTATTGTCATGCTTGTCTCTCTCAGACACACTGCTTCTTTGGTCATTTTATGCCACCTGCCATCACTCTTTCCCTAGCCCACTATTAGACTGCTACAATCCCAAAAAGGATAGGTTAAGAAGTTTGTACTATATCCTGCCCAAACACAAACTTTACCTATTTCATTTGTCACCCTTGGAAGTGTGGATGCCTTGGCTACATTGCTAGTTTAAATAATTTCAAGAAGCAGAAGCTGGGAAAGAATGTATTTTTTATCAAGAAATTCTTTGCTTCATTTTTGAAGTATCATTTTTCTATTGAAAGTAACTTTGATTAAGCAAATCACCCTGGCAAGTAGATCCAGAGATATATTTTCTTTACTGTTTCCATTATATGAAAACAATTCTACCATTATCTTTGCTGTTTACATTATTCTTTTTAAGTGCATGGCATGATGCAGGACAAATAAAATCTAGAAGATGTGACAAGTTATTGAGTTATTTAACTGTTTTTGTTGTGTCCTCACTGGCACAGGAGACTTGCAAAGTGATTTATTTTCACCTCCACAATTTCTATGGGAGTTAATTTAGGCCGGGTTACTTTTTCATGTCTTTGACAATTATCTTGTTTCAGAGCAAAAACATGAGATGTTTGTAACACTGAGAGACACTCTCTCCCACTTGGACCTCTGCTCTGGGTCTAAAGCTACAGGTACACTGAGGGGAAGGCAAAGAGCCTTGCTGAGAGTTAAGCGTGAGAGGTTGCAGGAGGATTTTCCAAAGTGACAGGGAGTTCTTACTCTGAAAAGAGAAACACTTTAGAATTTCTTTCCTCTTTGTTACCTTAAGTTTAGTAAAGCTATCTCCTTTCTCCTATTTACTTATTTAGTAATGGGGAATGAGTCCAACTGAACCTCATCTCCAATGCCCAGACCCACTTATTTTTTCCTGAGAAAGGATCTTATATTGCTATATTGCCCAGCCTGGTCTGGAATTTGCAATCTTCCCATCTCAGCCTTCCAGAGTGCTGGTATTATAGGAGTAGGTCACTACACATGGCTACCATGTGTTCATTTTATCATGATTTGGTTTTGTGGCTGTACAGTGTCTGTAGGGTCAAGAGCCAGAGGAAGAGGATGGATGGAGATTTATTCTCAGTGAATATCCTGGCTGTGAGAGCCAGCTCCAAGCCCATGTGGAACCCCTGTGTGTCCTCAGAAGGAAAAGGAAGCAACACAGAGTAGGAGAAGGAGCAGGATGTCATTTATTTGTAAAGGAACAAGACATAGGCATGATCAAAATATGATGAATATTTAAACTATAAAAATCTTTAAAGCACAAGACATATTGCTATTATCTCTCTCAAAATAATCTTCTTCCATCACACTTATCTTGTAATTCTTGCTACTTTCTGAAGTAGTTCTGGGAGGTCCTGTTTCATGAATGCTGTTGTAGCTCCTTGACATTGTGAATCAATACATATTAAAAGTGCATATTTTTCATGAAAGTAAATCAATTTCTTAAAACATTTTAAGCACAAATTTATGGATATTAGAGACAATGGCTAAATATTGATTGAATGACTTAAAATTTTTAAGTATACATTTAACAAAATTAGGTCATGTGTTCTTTAAATTGTTTTCCCAATTATGTAATGTATTATATATTCTAGCATGGTTTCTTGATTTTAGTGTGTATATTCTAGAGACAATTAACTTATTTTTCAGGAGGTAGAATTGGCGATTTCTTTTGCCTCTTTAGTAATAATTTTATTTTTATGTATGTCAATAGTACTTTTTTTGATTTATGTAATCAGAACACTTATAATACCCAAACTGATGATTTTCTTGAATGCTGTGAAGAGAGTTTGGATTTTCTAAATGTTATTTTTTAGTTTTTTACTAATATCTAAGAAGTTGTTAACAAATTGTTGATTCTATTTTATTTTATATTTATAAATGCATTTAAATTATACACATTGACTATATGTTCATTTGTATATGTATATTAACATTACTTTTTCTTTATTGCAATCTAAAAATTATGCAATTAAACTTGCTACTACCTTCAAATAAGGAAATGACAGTAGAAAGCTAAATTTATTATGGAAACATTGAGCCACCATCTAGGTAACCTTTGAAGCATACATTATTTTTGAAAAATCTATGGTTCTTAACAGTCTAAACTGAATTATTCATTTAAAACTTTATAAAGTGTAGAACCCAAAAGTAATATTCAGCAATTGTCATTTTGTTGAAGAAGACTGGTAGGCCAGTGTGTTGTGTGTCACCGAATTTGTACAAAAAGAAAAATTACATGCTTTATGTAATACTTAAGCCCAGTGCTTTGTAGGTTAGTATTTGTTTATTCAATTTTTTTTTTTTTGAGGTACGATCTTGCTATGTTCAGGGTGGCCTCAAGCTCACTTTGTAGTGCAAGCTGGTCTCAGACTTTCCATAATCTTCATGCTTCAGCCTCGGGAGGGCTGAGATTACAGGTGTGCACCACCACCCTTGACAGTATTTGTTCCTTTCAAAGTTAAATACTTCAATCCTTTTCTTAAAAAAGTACTGAGGAGTATATTTCACACAACAAAGATAGGTGACCATTACAAACAGAAAATTATGTTCTTACAGGTGATTTTTTTGGTAATAAATTATACCTGTTCAATATTTACCATAAGCCAGATATTCTACATTTATGAAATGACATTTAGAAGTACATGCTGTGTTAATGACAATTTTTAGATCTAAAAAGACAGAATCACAGAGGTATAGTAATTGTCTTAAATTTACGCAAATGACATGGGGTAAATCTAGAATTCAAACTCTGGTCACCATTCTGGGCTCAGACTCCTCTAAACCAAATCAGGGGCCACTACAACACTGGAGATCACCTCCACTTGATCAGGAGTCTATTTACACTCAATATTTACCTGAGTCCTTAAATTATTAACTTCTTAAAACACAAATACGGCATGCAATCATTATTGCAACTTCAAGTATTAAAAAAATCTTAAGACATTAAGGAATTTGTCCACATAAATATAAAAATAAATGTGGATGACCAATGTGAACTCAGTTCTTCTTCAAAATGTCATGTTCTCCACGTCTCCCAATGTTTGCTCATAGAAATTTGAACATAACGTTTAATCACCATTTGATTTTGAACTTTTCTATTAATTACAATTTTGCACTTAGGACTTTTTTAATGACCTACATCATTAAATATATGTTTTTAACTAGGGAAAAATAACATATTTAAAAACTAGAATATATTAATATGCAATGGGTCTTTATAATGTTTGTGTCATTTGACCAAGTTATCTTTTTAATTACAAATTTGATTCTCAGCATAAACATAAGTGGATTTATAGATATAAATAATAACTGTTAATTTCATAAATATATAGCAATAAAAGTATTACTGCTTAAAATCAAACTGAAAAGAAGGACTTTTAAACCTGTCATATTTATTCATTTATTATTTTGAAGTTTTTGATACAAGGGTCCCTATCTAGTTCAGACCGACCTTGAGCTAATTATGTGGCCTTGGTTGGCCTCAAACTTGCAGCGATTCAACTGCCTCAGCCTTTGGGATTAGAGGCATCCACCGCCACACCTGGCTGTAATATTTCTCCTGGTGGGCTATTTTACATTCCTAGAGATATTTCCTAAAAGTCTATGGGGAAACCAGGGAAGTATATTTAAAATAAAAATATACTTCAATCATTTTCTTAAAAAAGTACTGAGGAGTATTGTCTTACGGTAATATTAAAAGTATAATTGCTGATTTATTTCTCTATTCTTGAGATTTTATCTTTTTTTCCCTTTTTCATGTTTTCATAAAAAGCAGCAAAAATCTTAAGTCACCATGCAATTATAACATGTAGTTATGCATTTTAGCATGGTAAAGAAATTATCCTTATTAAGAATAGCATGCATTTATTATTTTAAAGAGAAAAAACAATAAAAATGATACAAAATTTGAAAACAACATAGTAGGAGAGTAACAATGGTTACACATTTTCATTGCCACCTTCAAAGTAGTTGTTCTTATTACAAGATATAGAAAGGGAAAATTGATCAAACAATATATGCACAAACTTTTCTTTTCAATAAACTAATATAAATATGTAGCATAATTATCTTCTATCTATCTATCCATCTAAGTAGTTTTCTTTTCCTTCCTTCTTTTCTTCTTTCCCCCATCCCACTTTCTCTTTCCTTTTGAACAGTTCCTTCCCATTTCACAATATCTACTCTACATTAGGGATCTTACTCTTTCCAACTCTACACAAGTGAGACAATACAATGTCTACATGTGTGATTCTGAGTTATTTCACTTAGGAGTATGGTCTCAAGTTGTATCTATTTATCTATAAAAGTCTCACATTTATTTTTCTTCATAGCTGAATAGTATTCCATTGTTTAAAATTAATATTTTTTTATTCATTCCTCAGTTGATGGGCATTTGGATTGTTTCCAAGATTTAGCTTCTGCAAATTGTGTTGCTGCAAACATGGGTGCACATATATCACTGTGGCATGATATTTTTAATTTTTCTGGGAAAACACCCAGAAGGGGATAGCTGGGTCAAATGGACCCTCTAACCCTAGCTTCTTGAGGAATTTCCACACTGATTTCCACAGTGGTTTCACCAGTCTACTTTCCCACCAACAGCAGAGAAGGGTTCCTTTATCCCCACAGTCCCTCCAGCATTACTTACTGGTTGGTTTCTTGATACTAGCCAAGAATAGCATGTTTTTATTTGGATAATGTGGTGTTTTAAACTTTACTTTCCAAGAATGCAAAATTGAAGGTCGTTTAGTAAAGGTAATCACAGGGAATTGGCAGAAAGTGGTAGCATTTTTTTTAATGTTAAATAGAGATTGACTAAAAACAGGAAGAACAGAATATATAAATATAAACATCACTACTGAAGCTCACTTTTCTCAATGAGCAGAAAGAAACAGAAGAGGCCTACTCTTTCTGGCCATTCCCAATGACATATTGAACCTCTAATTCATTTGCCTTGGATATGGATATGACTTCTTCCAAGAATGGGTGTGGAATACTGAAGTGGCTTCCTGAGAGACACACAGAATCTGCACATTCAAGGTGTAAATATCAGATTTACTTTGGGGCTTTTGATTTTTATTTATTCATTTTTTATTATTTTTGGAGCTGGGGATAAAACCCAGGGGTTTGTACATGCAACACAAGAGCTCTACCACTGAGCTACATCTCCAGTCCTAAGTAGCAGAGTTAGGACTGAATGCTTGAATGCAGAATTTCTAGGATAATTAGACCTCAGACCATATAGAACTATTTGTGTTGCTTACAATTAACAAAATATTCTGGGTAGGTTCTACATGAGGAGAATGGGGGCGACTGAAGCATCTCTGAGTATAGCAGGTTAAAGATGGGTTGATCAGGGAATCAAATCCTGAATACTTTAGTAACTGTGCAATCATGAGCAACTTACTAAGCTATACCTTAGTAAGTTTAGTATAGCTCAGCTAATTTCCTCCTCTATAAAATTGGCTTAATCATAGAACTGAACTTACAAGTTTTCCAGAAGGATAAAGTAGGTTTGGGTTTCCCTGTAGAGTGTACTCCATGTAGTGTTCTATTACCTTTGACATTGTTAATAGTAATGATATACCCAGAACCCCATGGGGCAAAAGATGAATGTTACTACTCTATGTGTTTACTAGGTAGGGGAAAATTTTTTTAATCCTCCAAAGTTGAAATTTTCTATTTAGAAAGAGTAGCTTGGAATAGAGAGGCTGAAATGCAGAATGAAAAATTGTGGACAATTCTAGAAAATCAGAACACAAAATGCTACTGTCATAACTCAGGTCTTCTGTGAAGATGGCAGCTTCTCTGTGGTAAGGGAAATCAGAAAATCCCACCTACCCTTACCTCTGTCTTGAGCATCAGTGCTGCAGAGTAATTGCTATAGACCACAGCAAACACCAATTTTTATTTATTTTTATTTAGAGAAGGAAATTTTTTCCCAAGAGAATTATCACCTCAAATTTCAGATTTGGATTTAAAAAAGAAAAGGTAAATTGTAATTTTACATCAGAACAAATTAGAAATTGAATAAAAAAATCAAAAGAGAAGACTTCTCAAGGCTGAAGATAAAGATTTAACAATCAAAGGCAGTTAAATAAAAGATAATTTTCCTTTTTTACCAAAAATCAATGACTTGTCTTTTTTTGATGCAGTTCTTTTTAATATATTTGGATTTTTTTCTTTTCCTTTGAAAGAGTAAAATGTTTCTCAGGAATGGAGATCGTTTTCTTTCCTCCAAACAATTTTCTTCCAATTCAGAAAAATAGGAAAGCAGGTAAAATTTATCTAAAATGGTTGTAAATGGTTAATTTTGAGAAAGCATCGATTGCCTTATACAAATATATTTAATTGTAATTTGAACTTCAATGTATAAAACTGGAGAGAGAGGATTTACATGGTTTCAGTTGATCCTCATGTTCTCTAAACGTTTTGCGTACAACTAATTTCACCTTTTAGTCTGATTGTCCAACCTAGGGATTCCTGGCATTTTCCATTTTGTTGTTGTTGTTGTTGTTGTTGTTGTTGTTGTTGTGTTTGCTTGTTTTTTGTTTTTTGTACCGGGGATTGAACTCACGACCATGTGCTTACAAGGCAGGCCCTTATGCTGCTGAGCTAAATCCCCGGCAGGATTCCTGCCATTTTCGTTTCACCTGTTTGGATTCCTGGATTGTGCAATGGAATGAACTCTGGCCCAGCAAGTTATAATATTTAGTCTTTTTTATTCTGTTTTTCTTTTTCTTTTTTTTTTTTTTTTTTTTGTACCGGGGATCGAACTCATGGCCTCGTGCTTACCAGGGAGGCACTTAAGCCACTGAGCTAAATCTCCAGCTCCATTCTATTCTGTTTTTTATGTTTCGTGGTAAATACGGCGAATCCTCATGAGGTTTGCAGAATCTTAAGACCCCAAAATGATAATTTGCATTTTGACTTTGTTATTCATCTTTCCAACAGACTTCCCTGCTTTTTTTTTTTTTTCATGTTGTCTTTAGTGACACAGGGAGACATCACTAACACAAAAAGAGCAGCATCATTTAAGTTCGAATTATACTATGTCGATTTTAGAGCTTGCCATGCTTTGCTGTGTTTTTTTTTTCTGATTTTAAAAATAATCTTAGTTTCATGAAATATCAATCTAATTCATTATTACAAATTTTATGATCAAAATTTTGCCTGAGGATTTTATTAGCTGTCTTAGTCTTTTTTTAAATTTTTTTTTATTTTAAAGAGAATAAAACAAAAGAGGACAGATCTAAGCAGATCAGAACAGAACAATGTAAGCAACACTGCACTTCACAACAAGACAATTGGATATTTACAGTAGCTATCATAATGTCTCTTTCTTTGAAATAGTTGAGCTTAGCTTTACACACAGTAATGTCAAACATAACAAAGTAGAATAAACAACTCAAGAGAATGGAAGTATTCAAAGACATTCTGAACCATAAAACCAAAGATGAACAATGTGTCTTGGTCTTTTTGGACTCCTATAATAAAATACCACAGACATGTGGAAGATAACAGAAACGTACTTCTCATGCTTTGGGGGTCTGGGAAATCTGAGAATAGAGTTTAGGCTGAGTTCATCTCTGATTGTAGTTTGCTCCTCAATACAATACCTTCTCACTGAGTCCTCACGTGGAGACTGAGTGACACAGCTCTCTGAGATCCCTTTTAAAGCCCATTAATCCCATTGTGAAGGTGGAGACTGCATGCTCTAATCACCTCCCAAAGGCCCCACCTTTTAATACCAACACTATGGAAGTTACACTTAAAGGGATTTGGGGAATACGGAGAATTCAGATCACAGTATTTTTGAAGATCATGAATCAGATATAAAAATTTTTATAACCCTGGAGTTTAATAAAGTTCACTTGAACTTTACTAATCTGGCATCAATTTGAGTTTGCACATTACTGTGATATTCTGATCCCCCAACCATATCTTTAATGATATAGAAAGTATCATTCAGAGTTTTCAAAATTTATTGAATGATTTTTATACAAAATTTCTCCTTACTATATCCTTTCACCTTAATACATGTCTGTACATATGTGTATATTTGCATGCATGCATATAGTTCTTTCCTTTTTCTAAAAGTAGAAATTATATGAAATATTCAAATATTAAAATCAGCTGGCTCAGCTGGGCTGTTATGAGAATCACTGGTTGAAGGATAAAGCAAGTGAGCAGCTCAGATGTTGCCACTGTTTGTAATTAGGTGTGACAGAAAAAGTGTGGTGTGTGTTTAAATAAAGAAATAAACTATGACAATAACACAAAAAATGTCATTAATCCTCTTCAACATATTTCCCCTGCTTTGAACACACATTTTCCTACCATGCCTGTCACTTTCTGAAGTAGCTCTGAAAGTTGTCTTTACGTCAATATCTTTAGTTGCACTGCTGTGACCACATCTATGTCCTGAATCGAAATATTTGTCTTTTATAGTCCTGTAGACTTTTGGAAAAAGCCAGAAGTTGCATAGTGCCAGATGGGATGAATAAGACAGATAAGGATAAGATTTTCCCGAGTCTGCCTTTCATTGAATGACACTTCACAAGACCATTCACTGCATTTTTGATTGTACTTTATAAAGTCACTTCCTAAAGAAGCCTTTCAGAAGTGCTTCAGAAAGTGGCAAGAATGAGGAGAAAAGCATATCTGAAGCAAGTGGTGGTGCTTTGAAGGGAGTCAGTGGTAGTGTGTGTGTGTGTGTGTGTGTGTGTGTGTGTGCGCTTTACTATAATTTAAGAAAAGTAAACATTCACAGTACTTTCTAATCACCATGTGAATAACTTCCAGTTTCAGTCATGAGTCATCTTATAGACTTGTATCGTTTTCTCTCAAAATTACCAAATTTGGGCCAACAATTGAAAGTATTGATAAAGAGTTCCAATTGCGAGTCTTACTTTGAACTTGAGTGTGAATTTCCTCTCTGGAGAGCAAGCGCTTTCCACATGAAAAGTGAACCTGGGAAAGGGCTGGCTGATTGAACATTCGTTCCCTTCCTTGCTTTGCAGTGAATATAAACCGACTCTGTTTCAGCTTATGCGCCTACTCATTTTCTACTTTAGAGCAGCTTTTATGCTAAGAAAATGTCTGAAGAACTTCTATCTCCTGGGAAGAAAAGTGTGTTATATGTCAAAGCTGCAATTGTTAAAAGACTGTAATATTTTCAAAGGGTGGGAATCAAGGTCAAATCAAAAGGCTAAGTCCCTTTACCTTCCTGCATATATTGTTTGCATTTCTCTTCTCTCTATTATAGTCATGTCTATTTGCTAAAAGGTTATGCAAAATAAATTAGGCTTTTAGAGCAGTGACAGCTCAGCCATAGAGAAATCTTTTCCTCTTTTTTTTGCACTTTATATGTGAACACCTGCTACACTTTTAATGAGCTTTAAATTAGACTTTACATCCACGTAACAAGAATGAATATTGCTCTTTAGTTACAATCAAAGAAAATATCAGTATGACTTGTTGCTAAGAGCAACAGCTTGTCAAAAATGATACTTCCTCCAGTAACAATGTGGAAAGATAGGTCCAGGTTGATAGATGGAAAATACAATTTATACTACATAGAGAGTTATCAATCTTTTAAATTCTCTTGTCTTCTGTGATTTAAGAGGAATTTGTCACAGTTTTATGGCAATACTTATATTATTTTCTTTTGTTCTTTCAGTATCCTTGTTCTTATAGACACAAGAATGAATATGAAGATTTTCTTTCTTTCAGACACATTACACTGGATAATTTTTAAAGAAGATTCAAAGGTACTCTTGAAACACCAAGAAATAATGATGTACACTTATTTTGATCCATTTTCCCATCTTGTGATTTGCTTTTGCATTCTTACCCTATTTAAGTGACTTCTACTTATTGTCAGTTTTCTTTTCAGAGTCTTATTTTGTGACAGAAAACAGAAGATTTAAAATGAACCACGGCAATTTGGCTCTGTAGCTTCATTCATGTAAAAGATCTCAGACTTCAAGTCCAGTCATAATTGTTTTCCAAAGTGGTATAAAGTTAGTGCCACTTACTGAAAAATGAAACAAAAGAGTGAGTCAGATGATAAAGTAAGGCATAACTTAGTGGAAGTAATAAAGAGGGCAATGACCAACCATGAAGGTTTCCTTCCAATGTCCCAGTCAGACAGCAGGTCAGCAGGCACAGCACAGCAGCAGAATTGCATTGTGGGTGTCCCCAGGAAGGTCTGCCCCATAGTGTGATCCTTGCTGCTGAGCTGAATCCCTGCCATTACTTACCTTAGGATGAGTCACACAGTAGAGACCAACGCTTTACATAGAATGATGGCTACTTTTAATTTCATCTTTTAGAGTAAGAATAGATTTGCCCTTGATGTGGTTACTGTGTTACTTAAAATGTTTTTGAATGTGGAAGTATCATGCATTAAAAATTGGAAAGATGAGAAAACAATAGAATGAACAGGAAAGAATGTATAAAAGAGTGAAGGAAAATGAAGAGAAAAGAAAAAAAACAAGATAGTGATACAATACATTCCTGTGCCTTTCATAATCCCTACTAGGAGAACAATTCACTGATTAATTGGAAAAATAATCAACATAATAAATTTCCTGTCATCAGCTTACAATTTTACCATTTTTGTGGAGAAATTCTTTTAGTTTTTGAAAATCGGTACATATGCGGCAAATCATCTTTTTTTCCTCTCGTATTTCCTAAAATAATTTACTTTTTCCTTTATAAGGACACATTACTTTTCCTTTTTCAGGAGAATTTAAATGTCTTATTAAAAATAGAAAAATAAATGCACTTTTCCCCCTTATCACATGTAACAAAAACTTCAAAAACCGTTTAGTTCCAAAGCTCTTCAATATGCAAGCTACTTATTTATACTAATTATTCAAGCCTTGAGAGACTGAAAACCAGAGATAGGATTCTCAAGAGAAAAACCATCTCTGAATGTTATATGTAAGCTTTCCTGAAATTCACTGCTTCTATTTAGAACAGTTTCTGAAAGAATGTCATATTTGGCACTTTAATTTATCTCATAACAATGATTACTGTTTATAATAAAATAGTCATAATTGTATTCACAGAAATGTTTCTTTAAATCGACTATAATGACATCATTAAGAATGTAAAAATGTCTTTATGCATCATTACTTATTTTCTTTGAAGTTCATAGAATGGAATACAAAATAGTTGAAGTAGTATTTGATCTTCCATCTGACTTGGAAAGCTCACAGTATTAAAATGTAGTAAATCAAATGACCATGGAATCCAATATTTTGTAAGATACTGTCCAACTAGGCAAGTTTCTATCACGTTTTCTTACCTTGCTGCTTTCTCTGTTACTTTTCTATAGCCACTGAAATGTACTTAATTTACCCAAAGTACTGAAATTGAAGTTCAAATGCAACTCATGTATGATTATATATGGAATATATATGTATGCCATATAGTTTTAAAACATTAAGTAACATTTAGAGATTTTTAGAGATTTTTGTGTTGTTTCAATAACACCATAGTAATTTTAGATTTTATTCACTTATTAATATCACTTGAACCCTCATAGCTTGCTAAGCATAAAAGGAATCTTTCACTTGAAAATGAGGTTTTTGTGTTCATCAAAAAATTATATTTGGAAAACAGTTTAAATATAATTAATTGGAATTATTTCTTTATATTAGATGCATGAGAACCTAACTTATCCAAAATTTTTACTCAACATGATACATTATTGTTTGGGTGAGTTGGAAAGGGCACTGTAAGTACAGACTAGAGGACTTGGCAACTAGGAAGAAAAGAAAATCATTATTTAGTATTACTGAAACTTTTACAAGTGACAGAATGACATTAATGAGCACCTTAAACAGATGGGAAACACTGAAAATTGAGGGAAGAGAATATCTTGTTTTGGTCACCTCTGTAACTCAGCTCCCAGAAGACTGCCTAAAGCATTAAATATTATTGACATACTATTGTGGGATTAAAAAAATAGAAGTACTTGGAGTGAGCATGTATCCTTTATTCTATCAAATGTATATACGGAGTCTACACTGTACAGGCCGATTTCAACATTGTCCTGAAAGATAGTGGTGCCTTCTTTCATAGACACTTGTGTTTGCAAACATTTTGGTTCATAAACAGAAGCTCTTAGCAAAATGTTATCTTTGCTCACAAACTCTGCAGATAGTGAAAAATATACCTGTAGCCTTCTTCTCCAAAACTGAACAAATTAAGTTCATGAATGCAGGCACCACTGTAATATATCAAAGTTATATGTTCCTAGGATTTTTTTTGTGGGTAATGATGTCTTGTAAGTATAGGCTTTCTTATTTCCTGCAAAACAGTTAAATGTCACTTTAGATATTGGGAAATCTAACTATCAGCAATAGCTTTGGTCTCCTTTCCAACCCTCAATTTATGACCTCAATACCTTAAGTTACAACACAGATAGACTCATAATATAATGACTTTGAATCTTAGGAACAGGTATTCTTGTAGGTCTTTGGTAACTGTTAACAGGTGCATAGGAAATACTTCTAGGTTTTGAAGGTTAGACTAAGTGAAAAAAAAAATAAAGGATGATAGAGACTACTACTTAATGACAGATTGCCCTAAACTATATGCCTCACCCCTGGTAGTAGTCTATGCTAATTAACCCAAATCAGTGATTATTGCTTGTTAAAAAGTGCAACCTGGCAGATTTACCTCTGTACATAGATTTGGGAACCCTGGCATTTTATAACAACTTAAAGAACAATAGGAAAAAAATGAAGCAGAGCATTAGAGAAGTCTCTTTATTGAGGTGTTTCACATTTTAAATGTTTTCTCTTGATGTGACAACATATTAATAGAATAATATTCTAATGGCAATAACATCAATCATTCATAAAAGAATGTCAGATTGATTATGCAGCTTTATTTATTCTTTAATTACTCGAAACTTTTAAATAAAAGATAATAATTTCTGGTATTAATCCTGTGCAGTTTTAAAAGACAATAGGATTAACAAAAAATTGACCTTTCATTTTTAGTTTGTCTCTGTGTCATGTGATACCCTTATGACCTGTGGACAGATTCATATTATTATAGTTTGTTTTACCACCTAACTGTGTGATCGTACTCTTAGGTGCATGTGTCATTTCTTAACATATTTCAGTCAGTAAATACACACATCCTTCTTCCTTTCCTTGAGGACAGAATCATGCAGAACAATGCAAAAATAAGCAATTTTTTCCTTAGTGTTGGACTTCAGTAGCATACAGCTTCAGGGAAAAGAAGAGGAAGAGCTGATCTTTGTACCAAAATAAAAACATATAAGAAGATTTATTGAAATATGAACAAAGTTTCTTACTTCTAAGCCCCTCATGATAAGACTCAAAGGGTCAGAGAGGAGAGAAAAGACCTAAGATAATGGTAGCCCCCCAAGCTGGGCCCCAAGCTTTGACTTGATTTACATCATCACAGACAGTAGAGGAGATTATAAAAATCTACATAGAAATAGCAGCACTTTAGGAGGCTAAGGCAGGAGGATTACAAATTTGAGCCCATCCTGGGCAATTTAGCCACTTGCCACTTAGTAACTTAGCCTTTTTCAAAATTTTAAAATGGTTGGGGACATGCAGCTCAGTGCAAAGGCCCTGGGTTCAGTTGCTAAGACCAGGGATGTAGCTCAGTTCAGCACAAGGTCTTAGGTTCAGTTCCTGGTACCTGAAAAAGGAAGAAAAAAAATTATAAATCATTGTGCTTTTAGAAAGGAAATTATGGCCAAGGATTTAGCTCAGTGGTGTAAGCACCTGTGTGGCTGGCATGAGGTTGTGAGTTTGATCCCTGGTACTGAGAATAAATAAGTAAATAAATAAATAAATTTTAAGAATTGTTTCAATTTTTGAAACTTTGAGACTTAAATGTGTGCTTTTTCTAGACAACTTATTGCTCACCTCCAAATTTTTCTTATCTAGATGCCTGTTCACATCATTTATTTTCTGCAGTCTTAATAAGTTTGTTGGGAAGTGTCTCAAAAAACTCTGATGAAAAGTACAGAAAAATCAAAATTGGTCATTACTGGCAAATATAACACTGCTTTGAACATATAATACTTTTGTATGAAGCATGCAAAGTCACGAAATATGTGTCTAATGTATTCCAACATTTTAATGTATTTTAACACCTATACATATGAGCAGTCCAGTTTTTAATAAACTTCCTCATAAACCTAAAAAAATCTACATAGAAATCTCAATTCACAAAGATATTAAACCTCTTTCTTTGATACATCTCAAGGAAGCATCCTGGCCTTACAGTAGTGTGTTTATCGGATAGATCCAAGGTTCACCTAGAGGAACAGCAGTCCTAAAACAAGGCAGTGGAACAAGTGAGAGGGGCAGGAAGTGCTGGAACACTGAGACGTCAAATGGGTCTCCCATGGGGCCCCATGAAGGTGAGGCAGCAGAATAATCACATGCACTGCAAAGAACACAATTTGGCTTACAAAGAGTTAAATGCAAAGATCCTTATTGCTGGGCAAAAGTAAGGATAGAGTGGCTTTCCTTGAAAATTATAGAAGTAAATAAAAATGACCAGATTTCCAGATGTTTGTTAATGATTTGGAGCACACATTATGGGGAAACTTAATCGTATAAGAATGAGGGAGATGTTATCTGTGGTGAATTTCCTTTCATTTTGTGAAATAGTTGCCAAAATTTGAAAATCAGTTACTTTATAGAAACTGTAAACTCACATTTCTTGCTTTCTTGAGCTTGGTGATTCAGACTCAGTCTATAGTTATATGGAATCAGCCACATGCTCCCCGAAGTAGCATAGCAAAAAAGCTAGAGTTGGCAAGACTGGGAGGAAAATACACTAGTAAGCGGTAACACCAACTTCCATATATTCTGCAGAAAGGAGAACTGTCAAAGATCTACTTCAAAACCATTGAGATGGACAGTGGTGGAGGTAGAAAATTACATACAGCAACTGCCACTTTTAACTTTGAAAGCACATTTAGTTTGTTAATAGATAAGAGATTATGTGTGTAAAATATTTTAATGGATATCTGTATGAATGGCTAACGAAAATCTCTTTGTTACTTTTGTATTTCATCAAGGGAGGTAGAATCATGCAGACTTTGTTTGCATTTTGTTTTCTTTTGATACTGGGAGGCAAAATATGAAAAGACAATTGAGGGATCTATAAATCAATGTAGGAATTTTTATTTTATGTATTAACTTTAAAAACTAGTTAAAAAGTCAGAATCAATTAAAGAGAAAATCAAGCAAATGTGCGTAAAATGCACACATCCTTTATTTTACATATTTCTATTTTTGTATAAGAGAATGTGTTTTTCTAATCATTCTCATTTGCCTGCTCATTGAGCTGTTCATTCATTTTAAACTGTTCTGCATTTCCTTCTGTAAGAAATCGTGAGTGAGTAATTTTGATTAGTAACTCGTTCTGCATACACATCTTTTTGTTCTTATTTTCAACCGTTGCACTTTTACTTTTTATTTTAATGTAACTCTTCATTTATGACTTATGGTTTAGATTAACGTCTTTGATGTGAGGCATTAATGCGGAGATTTGATCATTTTTACTTTGACAAAAGTATGAAATACATTTACTCATTCCTTTAATAGGAAATATCATACCATAGGCATTTAATAGGCAATTATACATAAGAAAATGAAGTATGTCAATGTCTTTGTTGAATAAAAGCAACAAATTATACAGTTCTATCTTTGTGAAGGAATAGGCCTTTAGGAGATGATTGTAACATAGGGAAAATTCTCAAGAAGAAAGATTTTAAGAAAGTGAAAGGTAAATGAATAAACTGGTCTATACACTATGGCTCCATCATAGAACCCTGAAATCTGGTTCTGTTCCACACAAGCCATGTTAAGAACATTCAACCACCATTCTGGCGAACTACGTTGTAATCTGCCTGGGTTCATGGCAAAATAAGAACTCCTATGAAGAACTGTCTCAAAGCCATTTATTGTTTACTTCATAAACGGAAGGAAGCTGCCGGGAGGCAGTCTTTGAAGGGTCTCCTTGGCCGGTTAGGGCTAGAACTTTCTACCTTGCACTCACTGAATACAGCTGCAGGCCATGAAACTACTTGGCTCCCTAGAGATGGAGAACACATACCCCTCATGGCTCTACCATCAAATTCCACCCCATTGCAGTGGTGTTCTGGGGAGACATTTATGAAGAGCCTACACCACTGACACCACTTTAATGTCTGTGAACATAATAAATCACTCACTTCATTTGGACTTGTGTCCCTATCAGATCTCGCTCTGTGTGATAAGCCAAACTTGCAGCTGCCAGAAGGCAGCTGCTTAGGGAGAGAGATACAGAGAATCAAATTAATAGTAATCTACTATCACATGAAGAAGTTTGGACCTTCACAAGCACTTCATTTGTGGTAATCTTTAATAAAATTTCTATGCGTTTCTCTATTTGCATATGTCTTTCTTTCCCTAATCTTTTGATAGTGCATTTTGGTAGATGGATACTGGTTTATTCATTTCCTATCTGTCTATCTCATGGATATTAACCCAAATGGAATATATATATATATATTTCCGTACCTATAAACCATAGAACAGAATTATTCTACATGTTCCTCTAACTATAGGTCTTTGTCTAAATATGCTCTTTTAGTAACTTCTTATTTTCTTTCTCTGAATACAGAACATTTTTAGTTTCTTTAGTTGAATTTTATTTCTAATCATTGATTTTTTTAAAGATCTCCTCTAGGTCCTAGTTTTTATTGCTGACATTTATGTGCTTCTTTAACACGTTTGATTTTATAGCACATATATTTTCCCATCATACATTTCAAAGTGTTTATAGGGGATATTTACTGAGTACCTTAGCAGCTCATACATTGAAACATTGCTCAGCATCAATATTCATATGCTTCACATACACATTCATTAATTCTACAATAGATACATGAATTGCCCAATCATTCTGGAACAATCATTCAGTCCTTTTCTACACTCAACTACCAACTACCCCTCTCACCCATTTGACAAATCTGCTTTACATTTCCAATGTTGCTTAAGTGAATTTGCTTTCATTACAACCCATTAACATCTTAATTTAAAGATTCATTGCAGCTATTAAAATAGATCTTTTATCGTCCAATTTATTTCCAGTGGTCCTTTCCCACACAAGTCTTACATGCTTCTAATATGCTGGCTTGCAGCCTCCTAACTGTCATCTTCCTGCCTGCTCTGCAAAAACGTCTATGTGACTTTGATGGACACCGTCCGTCACTCGGCCCTGGGCTCACGTGATGACTCTCTTTAGTCTCTTGGAGTTGTTCATAACTTTGTAAGTTAGTCATGTTTGTTCTATTTCTCTTGACAGTAATGTTTTTGTCAGGACCTGTGTCCTATTCTTTGCCTACGATACCAAATAAGACATCTATTTGTAGACTTTAGGGAAAAGTTTCACCAATGGATTAAAAAATATTCCAGCCAAAGTTTCACCTCTATTTTTTGAAAGTGCATCAACTTTATGTAGAGAAACTTAGAAGTGGTGCAGATATCTTTCAACAATGAAGGCAAACATCACCAGTATCGTTTACAAAGATGGCTAACCAGATAAATAGGCAGTCTCCAATGTCTAAAGAAAATACTAGCAGATAATTGGATTTGCCAACCCTATAACTGCACTATCTCCAGTAACTCCTGGAGATGGAACAAGCTGCTTACAGTTAAATCATTTTTTTTTCTTTTGCCAGTTGTGGTGGTGCACACCTGCAATCCCACCTCTTGGAAGGCTGAGGCAGGGAGATTGCTGTGAGTCTTAGGCCAGCCTGGGGTAGATGGTGAATTCAAGTATTTAAGACCAGCTTGACCTCTGCAGCAAGAGCCTGTCTCAACTCCTGCCCCAAACCTTTTGTTTTTAAGTTGATTCTATGTTATATAGTAGTCTCTCTTTTTTCATGGAGGAAATGCCCTACGACCTCTAGTAGATATCTGGAGCTGAACATGATACATAACCATATATATACAATGGTTTCTCAACAGAGGTGCACAGAAGTAATGCATTTTTCATCTTGACTAGGGCATAAATGCAAGAGACTATATCAGGTGCCAGAAGATAATTACATGATATAAACACTGAACCTAAGATAGGTATTACTAACTTTTGCTGTTCGCAGCCAAACTAGTGTGACAATTTTTTAACTTACTTTCACAATTAGATAATTCATATTATGTATCATAGTAACTGCAGAGTCAAATTATTTTTCTCTTCATAAGGTTAGAATTTTCACTTCTAAAAAGCACTTGGGTTTCATTTTGGCATATTGGAATTGCCAGCCTCACTCTCTTACTCTGTAAGGTCATTGTAAATAAAATGCTGGTTCATGAAACATAAGCACTGAAACACTGAGACAACTGATCTGCTAACTGAGATAGCTACAGCATGACTGAACGGAAGATAGCAAACACAGTGTGTATGAGCTAAACAGACTGCTGACACCCGTCCCTACGAGAGCAGAGTAGGAGGGTATGCAGTTTCATCATGCTGCAATGCAAAATGTTAAGAATTTTTTCTTTCTGGCATATTCCATTTGATATTTTTGGCCCAGGTTTGAGTGTGGGTAAATGAAACCAGGAAAAGTAAAACCATGAATAATGGAGAATTACTGTATTTACCAGCACAGTCATAGGTGTCCCAGTGTATCACTTTCTTACACTAATTGCCCTGTGTTTCTGCCAGCATAGATTGTCACAAACTTACCACAGTATTTAAGGTTCTGCATAAACCAACCATAATATACATAATCGTAATACATTTTTCTAAAACCATTCATAATACTGTTCATATCTACCTAAAACTTCAGGTTTTTATCCTTAAACATATTTTAGAAGCTTTCTCTCATCTGCATAGCAGTATTTTCCCTTCTACTTAACACTTCCTTTACAATCAAACCTGAGGGGCCTGGGGATTTAGCTCAGTGGTATAAGCACCTGACTGGCAAGTGCTAGGTCATGAGTTCAATCCCTGGTACCAAAAAAACAAACAAACGAAAAACAAGGTCCTCTATGATCTGGTGCTAACAATCAAACCTGAGTTTTCTGTATCATTGTGTTGTAAGACTAAGTTCAAAAACCGCAGTCTACATGAAGTTGTCTTGTCCCTCTGGTAGAAAACAAGAATCCCTCCATATGTTAAGTATTTGCATCATGAGGTAATTTTCTTCTGCCACCTGTCACAGTGATATGTAGGATGAGTATTTATTCAGAGTCCTCTTCATCTTTGTAGTTTCAACTGGACTTGGCAAAGTACTCATCTATGTGAAGATCAGAGGCAAACTATGCTCTTTATCTGAAACAGGGAAAATTAAAAAACAAAGCTAAAAGAAACCTTTGAAACAGCCTCACCAAAAGGAATGGACACTTGCTAGCATTTATTCTGACTTGCAGGGACAGAGCTTGTTAGTTTTAGATTTTATCTCAAAAAAGATTTTACATTTGTATACCAGGAAATATTTACACTAATGTTCATTGTATCCTTATTTGTAATATTTAAAAAATGACCTAAGTGTACATCTATAGAAGAAAGGAAAATTTTACACTTTAATTCATAATATTGAATGTTAGTTAAGCAGTTATCACGCTACATGAACTACATCTGTATGTGTCAAGATGAAGATCCTGAGATAAGAAGAAAAAAGTATATGAAATGAAAACACAAGTCAGAAATTACAGTGTCACAAAAATCATTGTCAGGACAGAGTCCTGGAACGAACACATTAACTTCAAGAGGTAAAAGGACTTCAAAACTCTGAATACATTGTGTTAGCTTTCTGCTACTGCATTCAAATAAACATGGGACATAAACCTTTTATTTTGGCTATTTTGGAAGTCCAAGTACTTGCCTGGTTGGACAGCTTGCCTTTAGGTCTCTAACAAACCAGCACACCATGGCTGGAAGATGTAGTGGGAAAAGACTCCTCATGGCTAGAAGAGAGTGCTGGGTGGGTGGAGGAGGAGAAAAGAATGGGGCCCCCATTCCCCACTAAGGCCAAAGTGACTCAAACATCTGTCATCTCCCTGTCATGCCCCCAGTGGAACAAACTTCTAACATGTGGGCCTTTGAAGCTCACTAAGATCCAAACCATAGCACAGAGAAGTAACTCTTTGGAACAAACAAACAAATTTCTCTTATTTATTTGTACTTTTAAGATATGTCATCCAACCCCCTTACTATGATTTAGATTATCTGTGTAAGTCTCATCAGTACTGCCTCCTTCCTTTCTCATGAAGAAGCATTTTGTCTCCCTGTTTTAGGCAAATTTTCCTTGTTGCAGACATTATTTGCCCTTTGTCTTAGGAACTTTGTATTCATTCATAGCTTTTTAAAATTTTCTGTTCAACATACATACTTAATATACTTCCTATTTAGTATCTATTATTTTCCGTTTATAGTCTATAAATCCACACACTTTACAGAGAACATATGTTAAGAAAGTGTTTTATTGGTGCTCCCTTCTTTGCCTGAGTTGCCGTCTCTTCCCCAGATCATAGAGAGTTACTCTGTCCTCTAGCATACATTTTTTCCTATCTTAACATTTTCCAAGAAATCCTGTTCACAAATCCAGTAAATCATGTCTGAAAGTAATTTCTTTCATCTAGCTGCTGAATGTTATTTTACCAACACTTAAAATAGTAAGATGCTTTTCATACCTAAACTTTGTTTTAAAGTAGTTTTAAGTTAACAGAAAAGTTGGGAAGATAGTACAGAAAGTTCCTGTGTGGTCAACATTAATTTTCTTGTTAAGCTTTTATGTCAGCATGGTATATATGTGCTAATTAGTGAGGTAAAATTAAAACATCACTACTATTGAACAGAATCTCCTTGCTTGTCGTGTCTTGTTTAGCATATTATGTCACAGCTGCTGTGTTCCCTGTAACAAACTTGGATTGCGTCATCTTACACTTTCCTTCTTTTTGATGACCTGAAAGTTTCAGGAACAATGCTTTATTATTTTGCATAATGTCCCTTAACTGAGATTTATTTAATGTTTCTGTTCTGCTTAACCTTTCAGAGAAAGACTTAAAACATAAAGTACCATCTCAAAAAAACTAAATAAATAAAATAAATAAAGTACCATCTCTTCACCTCATATGAAGAGTATACACCAGCAATGTGACTTAAACACGGGTTGTGGCTGGTAATTTAGCTCAAGCTTCACAGCATGGCAAAACCTTCACTGTTACCCCTTTTCATACTGTGGTCTTTGAAAATAAACCTTTCACTTTAGAAATGGGAAATTTTTTTCCATCTCCTTAGTGTGACAGTAAATTATACCTGATTCATCAGTACAGGAAAATTGCCTATTTTATCTCTCTGTCTCTAACCATTCATATCAGCATAGGCTTATGGATATTTTTATTATATACTTAAAGTTATAACACCATTAAGTTAATATATTTTTTGCAAAATGTTCCAGCTTCACTGTTGGGAGTTTCTCTGTATCCCCTTGAGGTAACCTGATCATTATGGGGTTTCTCAATTTGGGGGATCACTTCCTTAATTTCCCATATTTCTATAACATGCTTCAGATATATTTTGTATCATTTTACCCTGGGAATACAGTCAGTCATCTTATCCAGTGTTATGACTCGTGCTGTATGTGAGGCATGTTAAAAACTCATATCCGGGTGTTAGATGTGGCCTCCCTTCCCTCCCCTTTTCGTTTCTTTTTTGTTTTTATTAGCACATATTTGCAGTTAGTAATTATCACACTCATTACGGTGACTGCATACAGGGATGTAACACCTATTAATTCATTTTGTGTCACCCTTCCCTCCCTCCACTCTTTCTTTCCCTCCATATTTTACCACTTGCTCCCCTGCAGTAGATCTATTGCTTGCAACAACCCTCCCTCTCCTTGCATTCTGCCTTTTCTTTAAATCCTTTCTTTTCCTCTGGGTTGCCCACTCATCTGTTAAGATCTAACTCAGTAGTAAGATCCATCTAAGCTACTAGTCAACGGTTATTTTTTGTAGGCTTCCATACCCCTCATCATTTGCCTAATCCTTTTATAACTCTCCTGAGTTTAAATAGTAATCCATTGTAATGAATTGTGAAATAGTAACATTTTATTTTGGAATAAAGTACAAAGTTGAGAACTATGTATGAAGGCTAAGAGTTTGCTTAGCAAATGAAACCAATAGTAATAGAGGATTTGAAGTTACTGATTACTGATGTTATAGTTCAAAGGTACACTTAGGGTCAGTGCCAAAGTTGGTTTTTTCAACAGTTGCTTTCAGGCTGCTCTTTATAGATTGATGGGCGTAATAGAAAAAAATTTATCTTTAAAATTTAAGTTTAAATTTTAAACTTAAATTTTAAATTTATCTTTAAAATTTATCTTTAAAATTTAAGTTTTGCATAGTAGTAAAATGTAGCATTTTAAAATCTAGTTTAACTTTTTCATCTCAATATCTTTAATTTGCAATACTTTTTTGAACTACCAATAAGTTTTAAATATAGTTCAAAAAATCCCTTATAATCCCTTTACCATTTTAACTCCTTACATGACCATTATATATATATTTTTTAAAAAATTGTGTTTCCTTATCATGTTTGCCAGATCTCCTTAAGTCTGGGACAGGTTCTGAGTCTTTCATTTTTATTTATAATCCTGAAAACTTGAAAGATTACTCTACAGATCCTACAAAATGTCTTCCAGTGTAGGTGGCCATATTTAACCTTTGAAATTACATTGAAGTTATGGATTTTGGCAAAAGATGTCACTAATTCAAGGTTCCTTTCCCATTCCATCCTATCACAGAGTACATGATAACCAGGTGATCTCACTAGTAATGTCAATATTCACCACTTCTGTTAGCTAATATTTTCTACATGTCTGTTGTTGTTGTTGTTGTTGTTATGATTTTTCTCTCCTACTGTATTTTGGAAAGAAAATCACTAAATCTAGAATATTCATGAAGTTAGAAGTTTTGTAAAAATGAATTCCCATCTCCTATATGACATAGAGTCTACATCTATTAAGTGTAATTCCTTCTTAGGGGACAACTGTGTACCTATTTAATTTCTTTATACCAGAATGGATTTATGTTTCTTGTTTAAATTGATATATAATGCAAATCCACTTTATCAATTTTGTTGCATTAATTTTTCCAATTTCAGCCACTGGGAGCACTTTCATCAGATAGTTTGTGTTAGTTAGCATTTTGCCTTTTCCCCAAGTCTTACATCAACACTACTTGATAGGTAGAAAGTCAGTATATTTGGATCACTGAGTCTCAGAATGATGAGTGCTAAAACAAATACTTTTCACTCCTATATTTAAAATTTTGTAACTCTACTTTCTACTACTTGATTACCCAACAAATTAATTTGACATGAGACATTATTAAAAAAACATTTACTATGATGAATGTAAGAATTCATAGAATATGAAAAATAAGCTATCAAGCCATCTGTCAGTGAAATCTCGATACTTCAAAGGACTTTTCTTTCCTTGACACTTGTACACCTCTCCCACTTCTCATATGCTGCTTTAAATATGACAGCTGCATGGGTGATTAGCTCCTTCCCCTGTGAAATCTAAAATCTATATAGCTAATATATAATTTTATGCAAAGTAATGTGTACTAATGGGAAGGCTAGGTATATTTAAACATGGATAAATTTATATATTAGCAACTTCTATACTGATACTGGTAGAGAAAAGAAGCCTCAATATATCAGCTGTATGTAACAGAGGACTTATTATTTTAATTTTTTAAAAAATGTATCAGTATTTTTACATTTCTTTAGTTTAAATTTTCCATTCAGTGTTAAGTGACATTTTTAAAGGTAATAGTAATGAAATTAAGGCCAGCACTATTCTCAAACCTCACCTGCATTTTTATACCTTTGTATGAAGCCTTTAGCTATTACATATTGTGAGTAGAGCTATAAAATTGTATAATCAGATAGTGTGAAGCTTTCACTCTAGCTCTAAGATTTAATATTTCTACCTGTGTAACATAGAAAAATAATAATCCCTTAACAACATCATTGTTGCAATCAAATAAAGTGATAAAATAAAATACCAAAACAGTACTTGAAATAGAATGGGTTCTTGGGCTTCTTTGATGCCTTTCTTTTTCATGAATAGATGTTAAGAAAATGTGACAGTACCATTATACCATGTAATTTTATTTTTAATGTGCAATAATATATTTGGTTAAAACTTGAATTGATTAAGCTTCGTTTATTATATTTTTTAAAAATAAATGTGTAGTTAGTATTATTTACGCAATCCTGGATAAAGCAATGGTATAAATCATAAGGTAAAAATTATAAATAACATTTTTATATCAAAACTCATGATTTTATTTTCTTTTAAAGTTAATGAAAACAGTTATGAAAAGATTAAAGAGCATCTTGTAATAATTCCAGAGAGCAACTTAACCCAAACATCATCGCTATGGAGCAAAACATTCCCAGCTAAAGCTCTTTGGGGACCAGGACAAAAAACTACCTGTGAATTCACTTGGTCCTTGAAAGCTTGCTAATCCCATCCAGATTAGTACCTTTGTTTCTGGAGTCAATATTTAGGGAGAGAGCGAGGAGAAGTACAGGATAAATGTTACGTAATATAGGACCCTCCCAGTGATAACTATTTTCTAGCCCTTTGCCAAAAAAATGGACATTTATGGAAAGTGAAAATGAAGCTTCTGCGGAACACACAGGTTTGAAATTTATGTTGTTTCTTTACTACTTTTAAGCTCATTTAAAAGCTCTTGTATGATTTTTGTTTGGTTTGTTTCATGTCACTTCAATAATAAGACTGGGAGAAAAAGGAAGACATAGTAAATTCATGTCCTCTGATCTGTAATCCCTAGATTTGATTGTATTTTTCTTCTTACTGCACCATGCTTGTAAGTCAGGCCTCATTGGAAGTCACATGAACTCCATCAGAATTAAAGGAAGACAAACAGGAAGGAAGTTATCTTAGTGAATTTGATCATCTCAGTCCCCCAGAAGAATGAATATTGTTTCCATGGGTGCAGAAGTTTACCAAGAACTATTTTAAACAGTGTGAAAATACAAATCCATCATAATAAAACTCAATGATATCCACACATGTTTGCTACATGACTTCCTGAAGTTTATGAATATTTATCAGCTTTATATATATCATATGCCTACTCTACTTAAAATACTTTTCAGATTATTGTAAACTTTCAAATACCATGTAACATGCCAATGGCACTATATTTTATTGCTTGGAAGGTTTATTTATGGTAAGTAGGTATTTTTAAATCAAAATTCAATGTTATATACTTAGTCACTAGATTTGTAATAACCAAACACATAATTACACTTAAAAGTAAAACCTAGCTATGAGAAAGTAATGTGTAAGCTAAATTTAAAAAACTATCATTATATTTCTTTTAATTTGTTACATACAATGCAACTTTAAATACCAAATTGTTGAACAATCACTTTCTATGTATGTATGTATGTGTGTGTGTGTGTGTGTGTGTATAAGCAACACGAAAAACAAGAAATACTCAGAAAAGATCTTTAATCCTCATACATTCTGATAATTTAGTAAAACTGCTTTCCATTTGGATTACTCATTTAATAATTTGTTTGTATTTAATCCTAAATTTTAAAGAGAGATGAAAGATGATTCTTTCTATAGTAAGAAATAGCGTGCAGTTTGGAAATAATTTGAAAAAGCTCTTGTTTCCATTTATTAGCTCATAATTATAGTTATGGAAAGAATTCTCAAAAGTTTTTAATAAATATTTCACACTTGTTAGCATGCTTTCTTACAAAAAGTTAATTATTAAATGGATCAAAAATTAGTGTGAGAAACAAAATGAATACTATACTTGACAAATACATGAAGGAAGCTCAAAAAATCAGAAATTATAATAAAAAATAATAAGTCAACCAAAGCATAAAGCACCTATTCTGCCAGGCTGTGTATAGTGCACACATTTATGCTGTTTTTTAAAGGAAACAACTGTTACATCCACAATGTTAACATTAATCCTCATTTTACTTATTTTCCTCAGTGTAGCAATAAGAATAGTTATACTCATTTTAAATTCATAGATTTTTGCATATAGTTTTACAATTTTGGCTCTTATAAAACTAAAATGAAAGAAAAAAAGAGATTCATAAATACAGCCTCCAACATCATGTACCTTAAATTTAATTTAGTGTGTGCTTATGATAAAAAGTTTTGTTAATCCTACTGTAAAAAATTATCATTGTGGTAGGAAACTAAATCATATTTTAAATTTTACTAAAAATTTAGTAAAATTTAAAATATGATATATTTTGCCATGTATGTATATGGTAAAAATTGGGATCAATTGCTTCTTTTATCACCAAATATCCAAAGAATGTTGGAGAGGAAATGATCAATGTAGAATAATGCATTGAGTAGGAAAATAAGTCTGCCTAAAAGGTAATAAATTCCCATGAATTAGAATCTGGTAGATGTGGCCACTTAGTTGTGCTCTGACATAACAGTTTGGAACGGAATATACTTAAATGCTAAAACACTTTAAAGATCATTGTATTGGAACATTTTCTGTTATTTTAATGAAACTCTGGTGAGTTTTAAGGCAAACAGGCTGATGTAGCTCTTATCATGTTAGGAGGATCGCATCATGGTGAGAGCATGCGTACAAGAAATCACAGGAAAAGCAGGAAACCTGTGGACCAGTCAGGTTTCCACTACAGTACTCACGTTAAGAGAAGAAAAGGTCTACTCTGGCATACCCTTCAGTCCATGATGGATCTCTTTGAACCTGTGGCGAGGCCATACGTGAGGGTGGGAACTCATGGAAGAATAAAGTGCTCATTTCATGGAAGGTGGCAAGCAAAAGAGAGAGGAAGAGATGCTAGGTCCCTAATATCTCCACAAAATCACACTCCCAATGACCTGATTTATTCCAGGAGGACCTGCCTCCTAGTAGTGCCATGGGACAGGGAACAAACCTTTCCACATGAAAATTTGGGGGCACATTCAAGATCCAAATCATAGCAGGTTTGTTCTGTTACAATACCCTCTCAGAGGAGCTAACCAGGATACCACAAAAGCTTAATCAGTTCCTCCTGAAAGTAGCACCCTTACTGACCTAATTATTTCCAATAAGATGTGGCTTCCAAAAGGTCTAAATACCTCTTAACATTTCCATGCTGAAGAACCAAGCACCCTCTCAAGCCCTTAGAAATGAAACCAAATCCACAACACAGTGAGTGTATTCAAACATATCTGTAGTAGTTAATTTTGATTGTCAGCTTGATTGGTTTGAGGCACACCTGGCTATTCAATAAAGCACACATCTCAGTGTGTCTAGGTAGATCATGGGATAACTTGGGGATAACTTGGGGTCTATGTTTGGTTACTAGGCCCTGTACTCTGGCTCTTACCAACTCAGTCTCCTTACCACTTCCATGACTTGAGCAGTTTTCCTCCACCACACTTGTCTGCCATGATGCTTCAGCCTTGGAGCCAGGCAACCATGAACTAAAACTCCAGAAACCATGAAACGCAATAAACTGGCTTATTTTTAAATTCTATAGGTTGAGTACTTTGTTCCACATTAGCAACAAAAAGCTAATTACTACAACATCTATAGAAATGTCTTTCTTACGGCTTATTATTTTTTATTTGTTTTACTGAAAGTATCATGTTACAGCTATTATAAAACTGTTTCTAAAATATAGTTCTGGAAAATAGATTCCTCATTCTTGATTGATTGCTTGACTGATTGCTTAGAGAAAGTAAAAAATTCCTTGGACACTTGCACAGATAATGCTAACATCTTTCCATTACTGGGAAACATAAGAATTTATTTCAAAAACCAACTTTAAATTTCAAATCCCAGATATGTATGTATGTATGCATGTATGAATGGATGGATGGATAGATAGATAGATAGATAGATAGATAAATACTTTAAATACTATTTCCTTAAACAACTATCTGGTCTAGTAGATACAGACCGTAATAAATCCTGACTCATGGCCATAGAAGATTCAACACTCTTCACAGAGTAGCTAATTCCAATGCCCAGAGGCAGATTTTTTTTCTGAAATACTTTATGCTAATATCACTTATTATAGTCAGTAAAAATTCAATAGCCTTTATATAAAGTGATGAAACATAGAAAAAGAACACAGAGATTTATTTTGTGAAAAATAAGTTATCTGTAAAAATGTGATCAAGTATCTAAAATAGTTCCCTGTGCTTTGCAAAGATTGAAAAATCACAAGTAATACTACTTATCTCAAAGAATTCTTCAGTGATAATATTCTCCTGCTGTCTGTATTTATGTGCTTTCCCTTAAGGGAAAACATAATTTTAAAATGTATATATGTGATATATGCTAAAATAAACAGAACTTTATAATTTAGATATTTATTTAAAGAAAATACTTTACTTGATGTTGTGAAAATTGTATATGAATTGGATAAAATAACACTTTGGACTCCTTGCTCTTTCTTACTCTAGAACAAATTACAGAATGTTTGGAGAACTCAATGTTATCAGCACTCTATGTGAACATGAAGAAAATGAATGTGACGCTACCCAGGTAATTATTAGGAGAAGAGACACCATAATTATTTTGATCAAAACCAAATAGCAACAAAGGAAATGATATCAAATAGACATTGAGAGAGAAAAAAAAGTTAAGCTTACATTCCCCCTCACTTACAGTGAAAGAATATCAAATGAGGAATTTGTTTTACTAACCAGATTGGTAATATTCAAAAATCATGACAAAACGTTTTGTTAATGATCTTTTGGATAAAGATCATCTTTCTTATATGTCTAAAGGGTTATTCTCATGTCTTCATTGAGGTAGAGAAAAAGTGTCAGGGATATAACTCAGTGGCACAAGCTCCTGCCTGACAAGCACAAGGTCCTGAGTTCGATTCCCAGTACAAAAAAAAAGAGAAAAACGTACTATAGGTACAAAGGTTCTTATGTAGGTTGACAACATCAGTACAATTGCAAAATGAATAAACCATTTGTCCCAACTTCTTGGTTCTGTGACCAGCATATGTTTGCAAAATACTATGCTATCTTTACAGTGATATTTTAAAATACAGCAAATTATTAGAAGCACTATACTGTCTTTAAATAGGAAACTGAGGGTTTAAGTCTTACACATAATGCAATGGGGTACATTGCAGCAATAAGAAAAAAAGACAATGATCTTTATGTGGCAATATGTTATCATTTCTATATTTGTAAAAAAAAGCAGCTTGTAGAATGTCATACATATATATTTGTTCCATTTATCTATATATATAGAAAGTTAAGCAGAGAAGATAAGATGGAAGCTAGCCTTTATCTACATATCTTATTATATAGTTTCTAGTTTTCAAACTTTTAATTTAATCAAAGAAAATGTGAAATTGAACCAGAAAGTAAAAGTTCCTAGAAATTGAAACTAACTGAATCAGGAATGATTTAAAATATATGTTTTATATCCAAGCTATTTAGAGCATATGCTCTCTTATTTAAAATAAGATAAATATACTTGGAAAAACTGAATTGCAAAGAATTCTTGAAACTCATTAAATACTCTTATTTTATAATACTGTGATGTTATTATAATAAAAGTAATTTATTTACAATTTTATAAAGCAAAAAGGTGGTTAGACTAATTTTTTTGAAACAAAAATTTTCAATTTAAGAAAATATAATTTCAAGTACAAACTAAAATAAGATGGTTAAAATTCCTGTATTACTAAATTCGAATTGAATATACTTCAAGAACTGAAAACTCTGTTGTGTTTCTAAAGTACACTTTTATGAACTTTGTGCCCCCAAAAAGGGCAAAAATCCATGCTAACTGAAAGGCAACCAGATTGTGACTATGCTAAATATCTTTTACCACTTAAAGTCAGCTTCCTTAAACAATAGCTGCTGGAAGAATTATGGAAAATTAGCTGAAATGTTTTGTGGTAGAACATCAGAATGCTACCAAGGATAATGTATTATATCAAAAGAAAACATAAGACAAAGAATGTTAAAATACAGCAAGGTAACTATGCCCTTTAAAGGAAATATTTTTATGAAAATGTTGAACATCTGGAAGTGTTTTTATATAGAAATGCTTAGTTTACTTCAACTGCCAAAGAGCTCAAAGCTAAAGCAGCTGACTGCCAGTCCATTACCATAACCATTGGCCATCACTCCCAAAGCCCACATTTCCTGAGCAACCATGGGGGCAACTCACTGATGAAGGAGTCGACTCTAAATCATTCATTGCCTGGGAAAATTGGATAGAGAATGATGCAATTATCTTTCTGTTTTCTTTGTGAAATATCTCATTGGTTTTAACAGTTTTAAGGTTCTTCCTACATGTCTACTATAGGATTTCCTTCAGCTACTCTCTGGATAATTAACCCACTCATTTATCACTTTGGCTAACTTCTGGGTAGAAATTTAACAAAAAATTAAATAAATACCAAGTCACTGAACTTCAAAGGATGTAACATTCAGCAATCATTGCTAACTTCATATTGCACACATTATGTGTGTCATTTAAAAGCCCGTAACTATAATCCTCATAGAAATGTCCTAAGGTGGATGCAATACTGTAATGATTTTGATTTTTCACATGAGAAAAAAAGAGTCAGAAGGTGACAATACTTGGTCAAGTTTTGAGCAGTGGCTGAGTAAGGAGGTGAACTCAGCCCCTCTGGACTCCAGCCTCTGTTGAGGACCAGTCCTATATAGTATTCTTGTAGATACATGATTCCTCTCAACTCTTTCAGAAGAAAACTATTTTTGTCTTCGTATATGCTTTTAGCTAACTTGAGAATATTAAAAGCATGCATTTCACTTAGTTATTTACCTTATAAAAGTAAAATATAGCCATAAAAAGAAATAGTGCCACTTTGTCCTCTGTTACTGCAATGATTAGTCACAGTGAACTTCTTTAAGGGACTCACTGATGTTGATTATACATTCCTTTAGCCAGTTTAAGAATATGTATGTTTAAAATGTCAGTGATAGTCTCATAAAGAGAAATCCTCAAGTGATACTAACTGATAGACATGACTTTTTTGTACTAACTCTATTTCAAAACAAAGTAAACCATTACTTTAATAGATGCTGCTGGTGATAGTGGCTCTTTTTGTGATATAATTTGACAATATTTAACATTTATAGAACTTACATAGCATAAAGATAGATTTGATTTGTTATCACTGGAGATTTTAAAATGTATTCTCTTTTATGAAATTTTCTAGAAAAGCTAAAAATTTCAGACTGTTAATTAACAATATTAAAAATAACTGCAAGTTCTTTGTATAGCAGAATGGTGCCCTCACACATTTTTTAAAGTGAATCAAGTCCGAAGAAAAACACTGCACAAACATTCATAGATCAGAATTCAGGATGAGTTGAAGTTAATGAGCACCGGGAAGAAGGTTGAATAAATTTACCTCATTGTGATGCAAAGTGCTATTTTAAACAATTTAATAAAGGCAAAAAAAAATTTTTTTTTAAATAAGATTTCTAATTTTTAGGTCCAGTGGGAGAATATGCAATATGCTTTTAAATAATTTTTCCTTAAAATGGCAAATTTTTGATAATTTATTTTAAAAATATATGAAATAACTAATTTTAGAATGGGTTGTTCTATTAACACGTTTCTTATAATTTTACAATAATTTTATATAATTTGATTATATACTAAAAAGATTGTACATTACCCCTTTTGACATAGGAGTCTGCATAACAAGGAAATATGTCATGATTTTATGTTGCAGTCTTTTGTATTTTAACAAATACGATGTATACCTGGCAAATAATTACTTTCATGTGCTCACATACACACATTGAGATAAAATGGGATCCCTTGACTATATTAATATAGTTATCTATCATTAATGTTACAGTTATCTATTCTAGCCCTGAATTCCCATATGGCATTCATACTTGCACCCGAAGAAAAGTGTAACATTTATTTGTGAAGTTTTTAATGTGACTGATTAACTTGTGCTTCTTTTGAATTTCAAACAAGTTTTTATAATAACCTTGTTATCAACAGATGATTTTTCCTAACTCTAAGTGGGTAAGAAAAGGAATGTAGATGTCTGGTGTATTAGAATATGACCTGTAGCTAATTAAATTATATTAAACTATCCAACACTTGGAGCGAATTTACAGGGAAGGTTCAGGTAAGTTCACCGCCTGTGACAGCTACAGAAGTTCTCGAAGGTTTCTGTCAGAATCCTGATCCCATTTTATAGATAAGCACAGCGCGTGCTGGAAAGTGCATCAGACAAAGTTCTTCGAAGGCCCTGGCTCCCTCTCCCACTGTCATGTTATCTTCGTTATTCTTTATAAGTAAACATTTAATTACTGGACAAATATAACCTTTGTATTTGTTTATAGCACTCTTAGCTTGGCGATAGATAGATTTGCAACTTCCTTCTTTTTGGAATGTCTGTTCATTTCTCTAGTTAATATCTTGGCTGGGTCTTTACTTTTAGGTTGTTTAAGTTTTGAGTTGTTTGTGTATTCTAAATATCAGTCTTGTGGCTGAGGAGTAGCTGCCAATATTTTTTCCCATTCTGTTGGTTGTCTCTTTACTCTGAAGACTGATTCTTTGCTGCATAAAAGCTTTTTAGTCTTATATATTCCCATTTGTTGATTCTTGCTAGTTATTGTGGGGTTGAGACTCTGTTTAGAAAATCCTTTACTACTGCTATGACTTCAAGTGTTTTATCTAATTATCTTCAAGAGGGTTTAATGTTTCTATTTTAATGTTTAGATCTTTGATCAATTTGGATTTTAATTTAGTATTGGTGAGAGGCAAGGGTCCAGTATCATTCTTTTATGGATTTCTCAAAGAATTGATACCAGAAATTTCATAGGACTCAGCTCTCCCACTGCTAACTGTCTTCCCCAGAGCGTAAATCAACATAGTACAGCAATACTTGCATATGAGTGTTTATAGCAGCACAATTCATAATAGCTAAATCTTGGAAGCAGCATGTACACCCATTGACAGATGATTGGATAAACAAAATGTGATGTCTATATTTTATAGACTACTTAGCTAAAAGAATGACAAATTTAGCATTTGTAGAAAAATAGAGGTACCTAGAAACTATAATGGTGAGTGGAGTAAATCAGACACACAAGCTTAAATACCAAGTGGTATATCTCATTTAAGTGAAGCAAAGTACAAACAAACAAAATGGTAAAAGGTGGACAGAAAGGGACAATAGGACAGCTCTTGTCATTAAGGTAGGAATCCACGGAGGTGAGGAGGAGAGAAGGGGAAAATGAGACTAATAAAGAAGTGTCATGTACACAATTCTCATAATGACAATCAATATAGACATTATATGACATACAAATAATATCAACAAGCATGAAAAAGGTGATAGAGGAACCAGAAGAGGAGGGGGAAGGTGGAAAGAAGGAGAAAGGGATTAGAAAAAATACCAAGTTATATTATGTACATGTAACCACTCCCCAAGATGATTGCAAACTCTGTGAATTGCAAATGAGTACTAATAAAAATGCAAAATTAAAATAACTTCATTATAGAAATTGTATCGCTAAATTTCAAAATAGAATATTTTATGAGCTGTCTCATACCTTGTGCATCATTTAGATAGCTTTTGCTTCAATGAAATCATGAGTTACTCTGTCAGAAATATATATATATATATATACATATATATATATATATATATGTATATATATATATATGTATATGTGTGTGTGTGTGTATCCACCAATTATGAATCCTTTAAATTGGGATTTATTTTATATAAATAAACTGTTGTAGAGGACAAGAGATATTTAAGAATCCATTGTTTCCTATTATACATTTTATCAATTATTGTGTGTAGTAGAATTCTTTATCATTTCTAGAAATGAATAAAGCAAGAGAGTTGTCTACAGCTAGTAATTAACTAGGGCATACTAGTTATACCTAGGCATAGCTTTTATATAGGTGCTAGAAGACAATTTAGTAGTATTTTTTCATACTTATATTTCATGTTAGAAATATAAAAAATGGCATTGCAAGATCCACAGTCCACAACTGCTGTGCTTATGGCCAGGAGAAAATGAACACAGATCATAATGACTAACAACTATAAAAACTGCTGCAAAAACCCTCAGGTAGATCACTACTCTTGTCATTTATGCTCTCATCAAGACCTGGGCTAGGACAGCAAGGTTATCTAAACACAGTGTATTTTATACAAATAAATAATAGGTTATAATACTTTAAATCCCTGGTAAATTTGAAGTGCTATGTTAAAAATATATAGCCAATGAAGGTTATTTTTTCATATTTCAGATGATTTTTTTGTAATACATTATTTTCTTTATTGACCCACAGGGAACCTTCTTGATCAAAGTGACAAGGATAAGCAATAACAATCAGCCATTCTCTATGGAAGGCTGCACCTCATCCTTGAATTATTTCTTTTCACATGAATTTGGAGAATAGGTATCCTTGAAGTTATAATGCCACCTTCTCATAACATTTAAAACAAGTCAGAGTCATTTTATACATTCGCTATACGTGATTAAAGTTAAAATGCATTCTTTTATGTTCGACAGTATTGGTTACTTTTATTCATTCAATTTTATCTTATCATTTAATATAGTGATATAGTAAATATACATGTTAAAAGTCAATAATATAGAAAATATGAAATTTTGGATTTTTCTTTAAAAAGAAAGCATACAAAAAAGCAACATCATATCATTATATCATTGTCAAAATCACAGTTCCACTCAGGATACATACTTTTAAAATATTTAATTTTGGGTTTTTGTTATTCTCCACAATGCTAAGAAACTAATTATACTAGCATTTCTTGCAACATGAACATCACCAATTTTTTAAATTTTGATTCCATCACATATGAAAATTAAAAATCTTAGAGCTCATAACATGTTGCGGATTCCTCTTGAATTTTAGGTAAACTGATAAACGCATACAGTTACATTTATAAACAAGTAGTATTTTGGATAATAAATTCCTTTTCATTTGACTTTATGCATTATTTATTATTACTATGTAAACATTCAAATGTACAAAACTACAAAATAAAAGATCCAAGCCTGATGATCACACACACACACATCTCCATCATATGAGCTTAGCCAATATATTTGCTACACATTCTATATTTATATAATTTTTCTGAATTATTTTAAGATGCAGACATCATATTTCAGTTCTATATTCATAAGTGTTCTTTTTAGAAATAAGATATATTCTTATATAAGCATAAAATCAGTTTCAATCTAAGAAAACTATTTTTATATAATTTTAGGCCATACTTAAATTTGTTCAACTGCTATATATTTTATATTTCTTTTGATACTGATTGCATAAAATATAAAAAATTCATACTGATTCTTCTGCCTCTTTTTACAAACTTTCTTCTAATGCCTATCTCTTTATCTATGTTCGCCATAATAAAATTTTTCTTCTAACAATAGTTTGTCTATAAAAGATGCATACTAAGTAAAAGAAAAGAAGATTCAAGAAAATTGACCCGTGTCCCCAGCTCTTCCCTTGAGTCTTGAGACCTCTGACTATGAGGGACTATCCTTGGGTCACTTATAAGGAGGGACAGCAGTAGACTAGGCAGAGAAAGAGTTGAAGAAGAAGCATGTATGCTGGAAACCTAGCCTCCAACTGGTCCTGCCAGCAACAGGAGGGCTGGATTATGCTGCAGAGGTGTCCTGCGGGGACCAGACCTTGATATCCTTACTTGCACAGGCTTTTGCTTCCTGGTTTATTGTGTGTGGACTTGGGATGCGGCCGCTGCCTTTAGCAGTGAGACATTCCTGAGAAGTGACTGGACTGAAAACTCCCAGAAGCCAACATTCTGAGAAGCGAGGGGAATCCCCTGAGTCCTGCAGGAGTATCTAGGCTCCATCTGCAGCACCCACAGCGTGGGCACCTGAGTGGAACTGGAAAGAACTTTCAGTGCCAATAGGTGTCAGAGTGGTAAGTGAAAAAACCAGACACAAACAGCTTAATATCATACGGTTTCTCTTACAGAGAGAAGCTCAAGTACAACGAATAATTTAAAGAGCAAAATGAAAGGTAGTTGTTATGTATCAGGAAGGTAGAACATTTGCACATGGTAAACTGATCTAGGGATGGAGGAAGACAGTAAGGAGGGGAGAAAAAGAGGGAATAAAAAGGAATAAAATAAGGTGTGTGTATGTACCAATTCTCAAGCACAAATGTATTTATTATATATTGAAAACATCTACCAATAACAGAACAAACAAAGAACCAAAAACAACCAACAAGCCAAAGTGAAGATGACAGTCCACCCTTTAATGACATTCAAATAGATTACACATCAGGGATACTTGGGGTTTAGCCAGTATTCCACGATTTTTTCCATGGAGAGCGTAGGAGTGCGGAGGGTCAGCGAAGCCAGGGGAGGTGTCTTCAGGCTAAGGGAAACAGAAATGAAGGCCCGTTGCAGAGAGGCTTGTATTTCCCCCCGAGGAAGAAAGGAAGAAGGAAAAAGCTAGGAACAGCAAAGCTCTAAATTCAAACTCTCTATGAAAAAACAGTGGTTTTAAGTCCCCTCATTTCACTTCTGTATTGTATCCTTAGCAAAGGAGGCTGGGAAAGCACATCTGAAACATTCTCTCACCATTTAAGGGGAACTTCAGGCAAAGGGCCTGGCATTAAACTGCCCAGATCAGCACGAACAACCACCAGGCACAGAGTTCAAGGCTGCGCCTCTCTTCAGAGACCACGGTGTCTTGAGGCAGCCCCAAATCTAAGACAGCTTTCCCTATAATTCCTGCTAGAGCAAACCATTATAACTGCCTATGATCAGGCCTGAGAAAAGCATACATTGGTTTTGGAAAAGAATCAGAGTCCTCACACTACAGATCACACCAGGATCATTTAGCATTAACTTCTCCTCAGCGGATTTGAAAATCTGTTGGAAAATGCTATTCCAAGTTGGTCCTTTAGCGTTTATCTAGGCTGGTTCAAGAAAACTGATGTAGGAATTTCCTGATAAGGACACGTTAAAGTGGCCAGAATCCTGGTAAGGACAAGTTAAAGTGGCCAGAATCCAGTGGTAGAGTACCGTTCTGAGGAGCACAGAGTAAAGCCTCTGGAAATATTTGTCCTCAGAGCTATGCAAAGGGTTGCAGGAAAGATTAAAGTCAGCTCGTGAAAGTCCTTGACCTTGTGCGTGTCTTGAGGTGAGGCAGATATCAGGGGCCAACCTGACGTTGTCTCACCATTTTTGGAGAAATAGGTAATTATCTGTTCAAAGACTGTGCTGAGCATTCTCTAAGAGAGTAATCTGATGGACCAACATAGTGGAGGTTTCCAGAGCAGGATTCAGAGCTAATAGAATTGCATGAACTTTTCAGTAAAGATGCTGGAGGAGACTGAAAATTAATTAATTAGTGCTTGGAACTGAACCTAGGCCCTTGTACATGCTAAGCATATCATCTCCCGCCGAGCTATCACCCCAGAGACTAATAATTGAAACAGAAATATTTAATTATACCAATTAAAGAAACGCAGCTGTTGCATGTAAACACATACAAACTCCCCATGTACTCACACCCGGTCACCACCCCCATACATGTGCACACAAACTTCAACAACAAATAATATTCTGAACAATAATGAAACATTTCCCCAATTAGAAGAGAATGTCTTCTGAGGATTATATTAAAGTATACTTTGAAAATATAAGAGAGGGGAAATACAAATACTTGATTCTTGAAGATTAATTTTCAAGCAAGAAATGTACATAGAGCATAAGGTCTCAGTAAGTAAGTAAAAATAGATCATTCAGACTGAAAGAGTTTTCCACAACCAGGGAATATTGAACAACACAGCCAGCCTCTGACATTCTTTTGTAATTGTGAATTGAAATACATCTTCTTATACATTTGCTTATGATCAATAGAACAAAGGGGAATATAGGTTACTAACAGATTACAAAATTGGTAATATAGCCACAGATGTGGGTGTATCATGTGGGTGGGAAGGAGAAGAGGCAAGAGTCTTAAAAACAAAAGAAGAAAAAGTATAGATCATAGCATCTACTGAAATTCAGCAGTTAACCTGTGAATGTTTGAAATTAATGTGGATTCTGTGGTTGTCTACTGCAGGGTTTCCAGATAATCTAATCAATTCAGCTTATTTCATCACACTGATCAGATCTTCCACTCTTCCCTTTTGTGAGATTTTTTCATCCATTAACTGAGTCAAGTGTGATTAACAGAAAGCAGCAAAGAGATAGAGGGAATGTAGGGAGCTGGGAGGGAAAGGGGAACGGGGCATGAAGAGAATCTGAACATATGATATACATGAACCAACTCCCAGGGAGGAGCAGAATCACCATGTACTGCAAACTTACCCTAGCAAAAATAAAGTTTTTTAAAAAATTCCATAAAGATAAGAGTTTTTTTTCCTTTTTTAACAAAGTTAATTTTGATTTTATGTATCGGGATATTTTTAGGTGACACATATTATTCTAGGTTATATTTAGAATAATTATGTTTCCAAGTGTTTGACTCTTGATTATGTCCTTAATTATTTTTAGCTTCAAATCTATATTGCATGCCTTTAGCATATCTCTAGTGTGTTTCTTTCTTTCTTTTTCTGGTATTGGGGTTTGAACTCACAACCTTGCACTTGCCAGGCAGGTGCTTATAACACTGAGCTAAATCCCCAGCTATAGTATATTTATTTTGGAAAAGTTCATGTGTTTTTTTTTTTCCTACTCTTGAACTTTCTGCTTACTCGTATTTGTAGTAGATATTCACTTAGACTTTGTTCTTAATAACCAGGTCTGCTAAACAAAACATAGATTATTTATATTAATCTATATTGTGAAATCCAATTAAGAAATCATTAGAACTAAATCTGACATTTTATATTTTTCTTCTTATATCTAGAATTCAGGCTTTCCTTTGATGAATTAATTTGGAACACTATAAATATTTCAGTCATTTTTCATTATTAGCTTGCTAACTATTTTTCTTCAGTGTAGTTAGTGGTTATCCTGAAATCTATAAATTCATATGGTATTGACATTATAAATTATAAAAATTTTAACTCTTTCTAGCAACAGGGCATGGATTTCTTTTGAAAAAGTAAAATGAAATTTCATAACAAAATAACAGGAGAATAACAATAGTTAATGCATTGCATATTGTTGTCTGTAAAGTAGGTTTTGTTCACGAACTCTCTGCCTTCTTTCTCTTCCAGTAGATTTAGTGTTTCGGTTTTAATATTTAGATCTCTGATCCACTTTGACTTTAGTTTAGCGCATGGTGACTTGGCATTTAGAGAGCCAACTTTATTAGAGAAGCTGTCTTTCTTCCAGTGAACATGTTTGACCCCTTTGTCCAAGATAAGGTGGCTGAGTTAGTTTGTAGTTGTGTCTGGACCTTCTGGTCTGTTCCACTGATTCTCAGGTCTGTTTCTATGCCAGTAGCAGAGCCTGGATTTCTAAACATTTCATTTTCTTTAAAATTTCTATTTTTATATTAGGCATTCATTTTATTATTTATTTATTTTTTTGGTAGCAGGATTGAACTCATGACCTCACGCTTGCAAGGCAGGCGCTTATGTCACTGAGCTAAAGCTCCAGCAAGCATTCATTTTAAAACCCAGTGTTACATCATCACTGTTGAGCTAAATAGTTCCCATTTGTTTAATTTACCCATATACTGACATTTCTAGTCTCATATTGACTTTCCAAAGTGGGCAATAATTCTTGGCTTGAAGAATACTGCTCCATATGGCCTGTATCATGAGCTTGCCAGTCATATTTTTGTGTTACTTTTTGTTTTCTGACAGTGATTTTATTTCATTTCTATATTGACAGTTAATTTCTCTCATTCTAAAATTCTTACTTGTCAACATTTTTCTCTTTCAAAATTTTTTTATACAATTCTATCATCTTCCTTAACATTTTTTTCAGAAATATTTCAGCATTTCTGGTAAATCCTTTGAAAGAATTATGACTTTCTTCTGCCACTTTTACTCTTAATTGTCTTAATTCTGAGCATTTTAATCTGATCTGTCTCTGCATAGAGAATTTGGATATAATCTGCTTTGATTTCCTTGAACATCTTTGCATTCCAAAATAAGAAATAGATTTCTTTATGTATCATTTCTTTAATTTTTAAAAGTATTTGTTTAATTTTTGTATTTTTTAAATTTAGTTTTAAAATTTATTTTGATGTATAATTTCTTCCAACTGTTTGGTTTCTGAGTTAAATTTTTATTATTATTATTATTATTATTATTATATTCTCACAGTTATTTCTTTTCTTTTCTTTTCATCTTTTTTTGGTTGTCGTTGTTGTTTATTTTGCCTGCTTATAATTTTCCTCTAGAACTGGGTGTGGTGGTGCATGCCGGAAATCCGCGAACTTGGGAAGCTGAGGCAACAGGGTCACTGTGAGTTTGAGGCCAGCCTGGGCTGTAAAGTGAGTTACAAACCTGCCTGAACCTGTCTCTGCCTCCCTTCCTTTCTGTCCCTCCTTCTTTCTTTCTCCCCTTCCCTCCTACTGAGGGTGGACCCTAGAGGTGCACTCACATCAAGCCAATGCTCCATGGCTGAGCTACATCCCCAGCTCTTTCAGCTTTTATCTTGACTCACGGTGTTCAGTGGCGCACGTTAGGCTTTACCTTTGCCGTCCTGACTCAACCTCCAGTGTAGCTGGGGATAGAATTTGGTGCTGCCTTGTCCAGTCTGTTGCTTTTGTTTTGAATTTTCTTCCCAGTCTATTTTTCCATCTATCTTCATTTAATTATTTGTTCATCTCATCTATCAAGTTCTCAATTTACTTTTTTTTAGCTTTTATGTGTAGAAATACTATATTAGGCTTTTAAAGAGAGATTCAGTTTCTCTAATTTATTGTTAGACTTTTGACTGACTCAATGATATGTCTATGGAAACTGTTTTATTAATCTTTGTATATTTTTGATTGTTCTATTTTCTTTTCAGGCATAAATTTTCACTTATGTTGTCTGGTTATTTTTGATTCATTGATGGATGCAGTGTATAAATTAAATGTAGAAATATTATAAAGATGTTATCTGAACTCAGAGAGAATTTAAATTTGCCTCAGCAGACAAATAGAGGCACTGAGAACACTAAGTTATTTTAGTATATTTCCATTTTGAAGTTGATTTGAAGTTGGGTTTCATTCTTGCCAGGATTAGTGTATTTCCAATCTACTTTTTATTGGACTCTCAGTGCAAGTTTAAGCTTAAATTTATAGATTTGTTTGTTTGTTTGTTTGAATAGTCTAAATGCATCACAAAATGATTCTGTGTGAGCCTCTGTGAGTGTCACAAACGCCTCATTCTAACTTTTTGGCTGACTGTTCAGAGCCTGTTGGTTACCCTGCAGAATAAAGTTGTCCATAAAATCAGGTTATTGTCTCTTATTTCTCACCTGAATATTAACTTCATAATTTTTCATGAGTATATGTACTTTATTATTTAAACTTTAAGATGATTTTTAAAATGTTTTCTTAAGGTTTTTTATTCTGTATTCTATACTTTCATTTAATTTCAACCTTCTAATCTATTGTCATTTTAGTTTGTTTATTTTTTTTTTGTTAACTTGACAAACATTTTTAGTAACTAGGAGTACTTTTCTGGAGTGTGAATCCTTTTCATTGTATCCCACTATATGTTTGTGTAAATATAAGAACATTTACAACTCCTTGAGTGTACTGATAAGAATGCTTAAATTTTTTTTCTTCATGAGTTATTTTAGTTTTCTTTAGGGATGAATGTTCTGTTTTATTTTTGTCTTTCTCTTTCTTTCCCTCAGCAGAAATTGAGTTGCTGGCAACATTCCTAATTCTCATTCTCTGCAATATCACAGCTTGCCACCAACATTTGCCTTGGGATCATTAGGACAGTGTCATCATGTCTTTTATTTCTGTTTATTTGATAGCACAAGAAGCTCAGAATTCCCTTATTACTCATAATACTGTGGTTTGGATACACATGCAATTCTAAAGATCACTGTTGTGATCATCTCTAGGATTTCATCTCTCATCAATTGCCATTTTCTTAAAACAAAATATGAACAAACAGCAATAAACATTTAGATTGATATATGCAGAGTTTATTGCAGATTTCCAGAAAGGCATATATTATCACTCTCTACTAAAAACATACTTATTGCTCAAGCTGAAATCTGCATTTCTTTACATCAATTCTTTCTATGTAAGCTTTTCATGTCCAGATCACATTTTAAATTGACTTTCTTAACTCTTATTTTCATTTCAAATCATTTTTTCTTTTATTCTTTAAAAAATAAACAACTTTATTTTCACCTTCAAAATTCTACCAACTCATTCTTTTGCAGCTACTTTTTTTTATATTTGGAAATTTTGTTACCTATTCACTGTCGTTTTTTCTCTAAATGCTGTCATTAATATTCCAGCTTATTCAATAGTCTACTTACTAGGATTCAGTAGATTCTTTGTACAATATTATAGTTATCAGCTTCTTTACTGACTTAACTTCACTTCTAGATACTTATCTAACTTATTCCCTGGTACATTATAAATCTTGTCATTAATAATATCTGTAACTCTTACAAAATATCAATCACATATACTCCACACTGTAGGCAGAAACCCTCATTTTCTAACTCCTAGTAATGCACTTTCAAAAATTCCCCTACTCCAAGGTTTGACTCAATTTTTGAAGTCATTTTGTATAACTTTTCATTATATTTCACCCATGATGTGATTTCAGATTCAATCATTTTGTATTTTACTACCTTTTAACCATATTCCCCATATTTTCTCTCAATTGCTTGTCCAAATAATAACTTGTATGAGATAATATGTTTCCTACTTTTTTCTGCCAAGCTACTAAGAGCTGAATGGGGCTACTGAAAATAACAACGAGCTCAGCAGCTCATTTAAGATTAATACTAATCAAATTTGATGATATTTTCTGACCAGAAATGTTACCAGCTGTTTAATTTACTCTTTGACTTGAAAAATCTTTAGATCTATCTTGAGATCTCTAGTGTCACCCTCTTAGTTCTCCATCTGGAGACAATGATTATTTACTTCTGATTTTAAAAATAAATTGACAGCAGCAAGAAATTCATTTGTTAACTCTGTCTATCATATTGTGTCACATAAGTAGCATTTCTGGCCCAATACTTAATACTTTACATATTTTACCTTGGGTAACTCTGTCATATACCATATATCATATTCCCATGGTGATATTAAGATTTACTCAAATAACTTTCTCTATTTTGCATCAAGTAGTTTTTTTTCTCACTCATAATACTTCGGTAAGTTTGCAAAAATGCTAATATTTCTTTTATTGAACCAAGAGCAAACAAACCAAAAACCCCAAATTTACTTGACCTCAATTAATTATCATTCTAACTTTATGTTTCTTTATATCCTAACTCTGTGGAGGTGTTGTCTATATTTTTGTACTTGTAAATTTCCTATTGTCACAATAACTGATGTTACCAGCTTTGGCAGAAATACACTCCAATAGAAATCTTGTAGCCACTGATTTTTCTCATCTTAGCATTCATTACTGTGCAACATGGACTTGCTTCTTCCAGAACTCTTCTGTCTTTGAGTCTTTAAATCTAAAATGGTTCTGAACCAACATCCTCTTGAAGCATTTACCAGTAACTTCAGGATTATGCAGTGGGAGAAATCCAGAAAGACAAGTAGATTATTAGTGGAGTCTGAAACAGTTGTGAAGAAACTTATGCATGCAACATGTATGTATATATATATATATATATATATATATATATATATATATATAATTAGTTTTGTGAAATTTACTGCTTCTTAAAACTTCATTTTTTTCCTGATTGTAATGCTACAAAAGTAGTATCTGCTCTATTATTTTCTGGTGATGTTGAAATAGCAAAGGTAGAGATTTAAGAATCTTGCTTCTGAGAAGCTTCTCAGTTTTATTTCCTCACTAGGTATCCTGTGTGGATGAACCTGCCTACATTAAAACATGTTCACCTCTTTCTCCAGAAAAAAAAAATGTAGTTTAGAATACAACCTACAACTAATTTTTGTTGCTCATTGTCTTTGAGAAAGCAATATAAATGGAATCATGGATTTCATGGTGAAGGTGAAAAGAATTAAGTTACTGGAGAAAGAATCAAAAAGGGAAAATGAGTAAAGGAAACCACAGAATGAAACAGCCATATCATGCCCAAACTACTAGTAATTTTAAGTCTTAGAGTGCCATATAATATTAGATGGTATAATCCTTAAAACCAGTTACTGGCCTTGAAAGATGTCCAGAGGTATTTGAGAATGTATGGGAAGGACAAGTAGAATCTTGGATACCTTGATAGCAAGCTCCATGGAAACACATACTAGCTTATTTGAGGCTGTGCTTCCAACAAACCAAAGAGTTTCTTTTCTTGCTTATAGCAGCATCACGATGAATATTTTCTGCATATGGATGAACACATGTTAAATGTGTTTGATCTTTATGCCTGAATAGACAGAGAAGCAGAAATCCTTAGATGTAGCTGGAAGATGTCAGTGATACTGCTTGGCTGAAGTCTGTAGTTGTGACAAAAAGAGTAACAAACAATAAATGAAAGCTTGAAAGGGGGTAAAATACTTGTTGTCATATTAATACATTTTCATTGCATCATGTAGATAGTAGAAAATAAGCATGGAGTTTGAGCTTTCAGTTTCTCCAGTTTTTCAACAGACGTTATGCATCTTTATGAAACTGGTAGCTTTTAAGGTAACCACACCACATATGCAAGTTCATTTTGAGACTATAAATAAGGCCATATTCACTTTGCATAAATAACAGGAGGTCATTTTATTTGCAAATATTTTATTTTCATTTGTTTTTATTCTTACATATATTCCTGGAAAAATCAGAAATTTATTTTCTGGAATTCTCCTTAACTAATATACCAAACTATTCTAAATGCAGTATACATGAACAGGTGAGTACATTAAATAGCATGTTGATCACCATATCGTAGTTTTTCTTTTTTTTTTTTTTTTTGTCAGTAACAACTTATTTAGTCAACTCAGAAGCTGCCTTTCAGAAACCACCATTGTTTATTGATCGGAGAGCATTTCCTTTCATATCACAGGATGCCAGCACGCGGGCGGGGGGAATCTTGGAACTATGTAACACAGCTCCATGAGGCATTAGCAGCAGCCGTGAGAGTCTGGGGTGGCAGGTGCAACTGGCTAGAAATTGGGAAAAGCATGCTGTGCTATTTGCAGAATGAAGTTCAATCTATACCTTCACCCATTGCGGAGACAAACTAGTTTGTAGCAAATTAATAGGCAAAGCACAGGAACTGGATGTAGTTTAGGAAAAGTTGGAGACAAAGTGAGTTCAAAAATTAAAGCAAGGAAGTTTCTAGGAAGACGAATTGAGTTTCTGGGATCTTTGAATGAAGAATTTCATTTGTCTCTTTTCAAACTCAACACCCTCTATGAAACTTTCCACTGTTTAAAAATGATTAAATGGATATTAAGAAAGCCATGCATGCTTTTCTTTCTTATACACCTTATATCTGACTAGAAACCTGCATTGAGGATATGGTTTTAAAAATATTCAATTAATATCTGAAATATTCTAAATAAAATATATTCAGCTATCAAAGAAAGAAAAAAAGTGTAAAGAAAAGAAGGAAAAGTTTTGTTTTTCTTCCTTCAGGAGCTTAGAATAGCAAATTCTTTTTGCTAAAAACCAGTAATAATGTTCCTTTGACTCTTAATTTCCTTGGTGCATAGTCTCACAAAGTAGGTCAGTTATACTTATGTGAATACATGCTTAACTATGGGGGAGAGATGAAAAGATACTGCAACTCTTAAAATCGTATTTTTCTGAGAGTGAAAATTAGAACTGTAATGAATTTTAATATACTAAAATTTTCCATTTAAGTTAATATATAGAATTATTGATAGATTTATTTTTCTGTTATTTTACTGTTCTAATTGCCTTATGACTACTTTTAAATTTATTAAAATATTAAACTGAATTAGAAATTCGTTTTCATGCTTGGAAAAAGTTTGAGTTATAATGATTATCCACTCCTTGGCAGTTATGTCTAAAATAAATGTTACTATGGAATGATTTAAGTGAAAATTCAATGTATGATACGTTATTAGAAATCTTTTGATATGTTGTGCATATTCACTGATATTTCCTTTTTACTTAGTAGAAATCCTCTCTGTTTCTGTGCCTTCCTAGAGAAGCTAATCACATGACCTTGTTTACACCTTTGTTCTGTGGTTCCAGCTCTGCCCCTAGAACTTCTCAATAATATAACAATCAGTTTCACTTACTTTGAAGACTGTTTTACAAGTATATTTGCCTAAAAAATGTTTCAAGAAATGTTCAGAATTGATTATTATAATAGTGTCACATGAAAGTGACTCTGAACTACTGGATCTACCTCCCTTTGGAGATGTAAATATTCTTAAAATTAAATGCTCTTGTTTCTTAAATTTACTGTTTTCCTGATTGAACCTAAGGTCGCCTGCATGCAAGAGGAAATCTGTACCAGTGATCTATGCACCTATCTTTAAGATAGAAATTAGGTATGTCTTCACATGTGGACAATATCAACCCTATTTCCTTATGTAAAGATAAAAGTTGCTGGAAAGAGCTAAAGTGAACTCTCCACCGTATTTAATTTCTGTGGCATGTTTGTGGCTAGTTTTCACTTTAAAGTGATGGGGTAATTGTTTCCTCTTGGTATACTTTTTCTTGAAGCATTGAATTCTAAATTTAATTTCTGAGCTAAAGAAAAAATGTGATGGAATACATTCTACTCTTCAACATAGTGAGCTACATGTCCTAGGCATCAAAGCCATCTGTGGTGGACTGACAACTGTGAGCACCTTGTAACACCCAGCTGACGTGAACACCCTGTTGTGGATGGCCCACCTGTTGAATGTTGCTAACAGCCTCAAAAGAAGAACTGCAGCCGGAGAAGAGTGTTTTTGGTTCTCCCCATGCTGTTCGTTCTCCTGGGGGAGCTTGTCACACTGGCTTCCTGATACAAACTCAGTTGTTCCCATCAGAGGAGCTCAGAATCTCGCGGAGCTCTGGTCTTTACTTTGATCATTGCTCCTGGCTCTAGAGCAGATCCCTCACCCCCTGGCACAGATCCTTCATCCCGCTGACACAGACTTTCTAGCTTTGAGCCTTCCCAGTGCAGACCCGTGAAACAGACTTGCATGAGACATTTTCTTAGGCTGTAGGTCTTCAGATGGTCTCATGCAGGGCATCGCCATGGGATACAGGCTCTCAGCTGGATGCTTTGGGTATTCGGTGTATGGACAGATTTCCTGCGCACTTTTTGTGTTTGACTCTTTGGGTCACCATTATAAAATAATTCTATAATTTATGTGTCCTGTATTAAATTGTTTTCCTTGCAAACCCTGACTACAACACTATCTGTTAAAAGAAACAGCTTAGGACTAGTCTTCCAAGTCTTTATACACTAACCTGATTGTCGCCTGATGAGCCGCTTGAGGGAAATAGTATACAAATTTGTCAGAGTGGCTCAGTGCTTACTTTAGTGGGAACAGTTCTGTCTCCAGATCAATTTCACTTTAGCATCTCTTGTGTCCTGCTCTAATCTCTATGAAAGTTCTCAAGAAATGGAACACAGTTCTACAGCAAGCTAAGGTGAAAAACTCCAGGTAGTTAACGTAGAATAATTTTTATTAATTCTTTAAAGCACAGTTTCACACACTACACATAGCTGCTGATTACTCAGAAACCATAACAGGAGAAACCAGATATGCGGAAAATGCATACAGAACAGGTTTATACGTTTGGCAAGTTTGAGTATTTTAATTTGCTTAAATTTATGTCTGATACCCTGTTTTTGCCATCGTGTGATTCATACTGTATTTTGCACAAAGAATACTGAAAAAGTTTCTTTGAAATAAACCTTGTAAACTGAATTTTTTAGCAAAAGTAACTATGGTAATGATTGATTAAATTTGTTTTTCTACCTTCCAGGACCTCAGAATAACAGAATAACAATAACAAAGGAAGTCATTTTAAAATCTATCACCTGGCGCTGTCAAACAACAATAGTGCTAAATATATACTCTAATTGCTATTGGTCTAAACTATCAAGTGAGATTGATTTCATTTTATCATCACTTTGACATACTTATTTTTAATATGCACATTTAAATGTTTTATATATTTTCTATGTGCAATTGTATTCTTCTTTCACTTCCAGTACCTGAGCTTATTTTTCATTTTTCCTTCCCTTTCACTGTTTGAATCTCTATTATTAAAATTGTTCATTATACCTTATCTTAATGTCATGAAATATATCTCTGCAATACATTCTTAATTATTAGTAATACCATATTCTTCTAATTGTTTTTTATTCTCAGTTTTGTCTTCTTCAAGTCCAGTTATCACACATACATGGGAGCAGTGGATTCATATAAAAATCTGTCTTCAAATCTTATTTGTGTATTCATTTTGTAATTGGAGTTATAATCATTGCATCTTTAATTTTTGATTTTCCTTTCTAGAAATAGAATTCATTTTTCAGGAAGAGGGAAAGATGAATATTTGAACAAAAATTTCAGGTTTGATTAAGGCTGTAATAATACAAAAAATCATTAACTTCAAACTGCTTTGTATATTTCTGTTTGATTTGATCTTTGAAATGTCTCCAAATTTGTCCCCACCACTGCCTTAACACACAGAACAAATACCACCCATGCCTGGAAAACTTACTAGAAATGCTGATTTGTTTTATGTCTCGGGACAATTCCTGTTATTTTTACCCTTATTCTTCACTCTTATCCTTTCTCCTCCATACGTATACAATTCAACTTTGCTTCTGTCAGTCTTCTTGCTTTTAAATATTAGAAGAGATAATTAATTCAGAAAGCTGTCCATAATCACTTGGAAAGATTTATCATCAAAATAACTTAAAATAGGAGAAAAAAGTGTTCATTATTCAAATAAACTGTGTAGTTTTTATCAGTACATTTTAAAAACTATTATAATTCCTGAATCTGACTCCCTTTAGCTACAATGTGTTTTAGATTAAATACTATTATTTTTCCTCTTGTATTTCCAGGCACTGTGTTTGGCACTAGATAGAGATTCAATATATTTTCTCCTTTAAGTATGGAAGGAAAATAAAATTTGGTGTCTTGGTTACTTTTCTTCTCTATTGGGACAAAAAACTCATATGCCAAAATTAAGGAAAGAAAGATTGATTTAGCTCATAGGTTGTGGAGGTTTTAATTCATAATCAGCTGGCTCCAAGGCAGGGTGGCATGGCACAGGGTCAGCAGTTTATGACAGCAGAAGACTGCAATAGCAACAAGAACAAAACAGGGTAAGCAAGCTTCTTTTCCTAGTTTATATTACAAGGGGGCTATCCCACCGCAGGGCAGGGCAGCACTCACACCTTCGCCATGTCTCCTGCTTGCACAGGATGAGGATGTTTCCAAAGTGAGGCCCTGACCTCCTGCTGAGTCATTTAGTTAAGCTTCTAAACTTCTCAAGTTAACACAATGTATCAAACATTCCATTTGGCAAAGCACATTTTTGCCTATTAAAGAGCATTTTTAATTGATTCAATTGAGTATGATATTATTTGATAAAGGAATATAACCATATACCTTTATAAAAACCACATACAGACACACATATCCGCCCATTTTACACATATTTTCTAACAAAATTCTCACTTGGTGCTAGGAGGATATTGCATACATTTTCAAGATGGCTGGTGACCCATTGATATATTTCTTTTTCACACACACAAAAATTTCGGTTCATTGAATGTTGTTACTTATTGAACAATTGATATAGGAATTTTGGTTATCCTCTACATTTTTATATTGATTCTGTATTTTCACTTTACATTTTTCCCTTGAAAGCATTGACACAGGGCTGGGGATTCAGCTCAGTGAGATAAGCAACTGCCTGGGAAATGCAAGGTCGTGAGTTTGATCCCAGCACAGGAAAAAAAAAAAAAAAAAGAAAAGAAAGAAAACATTGATGCAAAACTGTAAATGACATCAGTACTGCCCAATGCATATCTCCTCCTCCAAACTCTTCCAACTCATGTGTGCTCCACACATTCATGCAGCTACTTATTTAACCAATGCATCTGAATTTCTAATAAGTAATTCAAATTTGATTAAAACTTTAACGTTGGAGCTTCTAATAAATATGTTTTATTATCTATATTCTGATAAATTAATTATAACCCACATTTTAAAGTTCCTAATTATGTCAATTAACGTCAACTGAGTTTTATTTCCTAAACCAAAACACAGATGTCCTTTTTATCTCTTTTCCTTTCCATGTCACATGTTGCTTGTCGGGTATGACTGTGCCCATCTTCTGGCATGTTCTTCCCTCACTCACGATTGCACTTTAGTACCATAGATTTGCATTCTTTCCCTAGATTTTTGACTTGTTCAGTGAATCTTTCTTTAGTACCATGGCAGGAATTATTTTATTAAAACACAACTCAGCTCATGCTCACATCTCTGCTGAGACGTTCTCCAGCACTTCCCTGTTCATTCATAGTAAAAATGCAGTTGCGACACATTGGCTTACGAGGTCCCCACAAGTTCCTGCTAAGTTGGTCACATGGCTTTGTACAGCTCTCTGGCTCACTTTCCTCCAGCTCCAGGGCTCTTTGCAAACACAGGGATATTTTGACATCAGGTCAGGTGAATTTTTTTTCCTTCTGATTGGAATAATCTTTTCCTTGTCTCCATGGATTGTTTCTTTATATTTTTCAGCCACCTACTCATATGCCATGTTCTCAGCAGGTCTTAGGTGGGCATCCTATTAACAAATTCAAAATTTTTTTCCTGCTTTGTTTTTCAGCATGTGGAACATCACCATGTAATTCTGCCTATATTTTACACATAAATTTTGTATGATATGTCCATCTCTACTCTCACACTAGACTGGAAGCTCAATAAATCTGTTTGTGCTGCGAAGGACATAGTCCCGACACTCACAGGTATTAGGAAGTAGTAAATAAGGATATTTCGTGAGGAAAAAAATGAACTGTGGGAAAATGCTTTCCACTTAGACTTAATCCTTTCGTTCTCACAAAACATTCTAAACCGTTATCTCCTTTTTTAGTTTATAAACAGAAGCAGAGATCCTTGAACCAACTAAATTCAAGTTCTATGACCACATTTATTGTCTATATACTGTTATTCATTGAACAATTTAGTGTCAGTTTATAAATCCCAGACATTTCTGAATTGTGCATATTGAATATTGCTTGACACTTTTAAAATATTATCCTATTCTATTTTTAAATGTCTGCTATATGGAGGCTAATCAATAATATCCATTGATAGACTATTTAAGATCTGTTACTATTGATATTGCAGCATGAAGCATGTCCTGACTATAGTTTAAGATTAATGGTTCTTTTCTTAGACAAGTAATTTTTAAACACTCAAAATAGTACAAGAAATGCTGCAGTTATCCGATAGCTAAAGACTGAGTACAATTTTCCCTTATAAAATAAATTCAGTTTATTGAGGACAGTCCTTTCAGCACTCTCTCCATTTTCCAACAGTAAGTCTGTTTATATTTTCTATTTTTCATTGATTTCACTGAGCTAATTTTATCACAATATACTTTAGAAAACTTTATAGGGCTGGGGGTTTAGCTCAGTGGCATAAGTGCCTACCTGGCAAGTGCAAGGTCATGAGTTCAATCTCCGGTACAAAAAAAAAAAAGAAAAGAAAAGAAAAAAGAAAACTTTATATATTATTTAACTTTTCAAACTCATTTGAATATATTATTCTGTAATTTTTAATGTCTTCTATTTTAATAATTTTCCTAAATCAATTCTGGCCTAACATTTCTGTGTTCCTTATATGACTCAGTTGTTATATTTCTCAGCTATTAATAATTGAAAAATGTATTAGCTCTATTATAATTTTTCTGTGAGTGAATTTATTTTTTCCTTTTTTTCCCATTTTTCTTTCTTTTGTGCTTTTCTTTTTCAGTCTTTTTTTTGGTGAGTTGTTTTTTTATTGATCTAGACAAATTTTTTAATTTAAATTCTACATGTTTAACTCTGATAATTTCTTTAGTATATTCTGTTTCTTTACTGTCATTATTTTGTGTCTGAGATTTATTTAACAATTACTTTGGATTATGGGTACATCTCAATATTTATGATCTTCATAAAAATAGAAGACATTGCAATATTTTTTCAAAAATATTAAATACTTAACTTTTTGTCATCTCTCAGTTTTAAACATTTATTCTACCTGTATTGTCCTGAAATTGTATTCATAGCATATAAAGAATTGAAAAACATCAAGCTCCCCAAATTCAAAGACCCTCTCCAAAAATGGGCATCAGAGATGAACACACAGTTCTCAGGTGGAGATATACAGATGGCAAATAAATCCATGAAGAAATTTTCACCATCACTGGTCATTTGAGAAATGCAAATTAAAACAACATTGAGATTTCACCTCATTTTGGAAAGAATAGCTGCCATCAAGAAATCAACTGATAACAAGTGTTGGTGAAGCTGTAGTGAAAAAGGAACTCTGCTCCACTGTAGGTGGGAATGTAAACTGGTGCAACCACTATGGAAATCCATGTGGAGAATTCTCAGAAGACTAGGATTGGAAGCCCCATTCAATACCTTTTGGGTATTTTCCCAGAAGAACTGAAAAGTTCATATCACAGTGATATATGTGCACCCATGCTCATAGAAGCACAGCTTGTGATATCTAAATCTTGGAAACAACCAAGATGCCCATTTACAGCAGAGTGGATAAAAAAGATGTGGCATTTTTAATACAATGGAATATTACTCAGCTATAAAAAGGATGATCTTGAGGCCTTCATAGGCAAATGGAGACAACTTGAGACTATCCTCATTAGTGAAATAAATAAGAATCATATTCATAAATATCATATTGTGTCTCTAGTGTAAAAAGTAAATAAGAACTACAAGTGTAATAAAACCAAAATGTATAATTGCTATTGTAAAAAAGAGAGGAAAAGAAAATGCTCTAAGGTATATAACTGCATGTATGTTTGAGTGTGTAAAACAGATGACCATATTGCTGAATCTTTGTTGGATCTTTGAGCAAAACTGTTTGCAGTCTCACTGTTTGAATGTCTACTGTGTATCTTTTAACTTTGTATCTTGAACAACTACATCTAAGATGACAATATGTAATTTATAAGCTAGTGATTCCTTAGTGGGTTTTTTTCTCTTTTTCCTTTTTTTCTTTCTTTTATAATTCTGTATTGTTGCTACCTTTTTTATTTTTTTTCTTCTCTTTAAATAAAATTTTAAAAATGTATAATTGCTATTGTAAAAAAGAAATAGGAAGTGCTATAAAACATATAGCTTCATGTATAGTTAGGTGTATGAGATTGATGACCATATTTCTAGGTTCTTGTTAGATTGTTGAACAGATCTGATTGCACTCTCACTTTGAGTGTTCACTTTGTGTGCTTTAATTTTGAAAAACTTTTCCTAAAAGAACAATATGTAATTTATCAACTAGTGATTTCTTACTGTTTATATATTTTTTAAAAATTCTGTAATATTTCTATCCTTTTTCTGTTTTTTCTCTTTAAATAAAAAAAAATTAAAGAAAGACACTGCAATTGAAATTAATTCAATTGGTGGTTTTTTTTTCTGTAAAAGCTGCATTTTGGAGCACCTCTGCTGTACAGAATAAATTCACATTTTTAATTTCTGTTGAGCCGCCCATCTTGTCACCCATCTTTATAGCAAAAGTCATTTGAAATTCTTTTGTTCCATAGGTTATAAATAAGTCATGTTTTCACTTTTATTATTTTGCATTTTCCTGATCTGAATACTACTTTCTTCTCATCAAAATTCATCATTTTTATTGTGTGGAAAATATTACCTTCTTTTATTCTTCTGTAAGTTTTCTAAGTAATTTAAAACACGTTTGGGACATAACCAGGAGGAGATAGGAGCCCTGATTACACAGGTTGGAACTCCGGCAGGAAGAGAAGGAAGAGCATGTGTGAAGGCTATGGGGAGCGCTACGCAGGGCAAAATCTCCAGCGTGGAGTGGGAAAAGTCTATCAAAGATCAGTGTCTGGTACACTGAAATGTGAAGGCCAAAGAATCAAAACTCAAAATAGGGTGATGTTGACTCTTGGAATAGTATAGATTTCCACTAAATCTAGAAAGATGTTACAATTGAATAATCATGAAAATAATTACTCCATAGAAGCTTACTTATCTCAGTACACATTTGTATCTCATACCCAAGTCTGCCAGGAGGTTGTAGTTATACTGTACTTTTTGGGAACTGGCTGGGGTTAACTTTATTGTTTGCGTTAAGGTCTATTCCAATTTTTATTTATTAGGTACTTAGGAAAATTCTTATAATGCTAAAGGGAATGACCCAAGTGGAAGGGGCAAGGCCAGATAACTCAAATGTATGGAAAGCTTCTGGTTATTCAGCTTCTTAAGTCTTATTGTCAAAATTACATCATGTCCTTGAGCCAAAGTGATGGCTTACAGAATCTTACTCTGTGTAGCTTTTCATGAGGTGTGACAAATCTATATATGTAATCTAAGGGTGTGGATTTATTCTTCTTCAACAGAACAGAGCAGAGAACAAGATCAATAATATAATCTACTATAATTATATATAAAATATTGTGACTCCTTTGGTAAGAGACAAGTCAAGTCAATTTTCCTTTATAGTCTATACCAAACATGTGATGAGATTACCTGTGTTCTGTAGTAGGAGTGAAGTAGAGGTCTAAATTTCTTGAGGAAAACAGTAAAGGTTGTAAGTATATACTGAGAATAATGAAGATGTTTGCACATAGATGCAAACAGGCATGCAGGCATAAATTCAGGCAGACAGAGGGACACACACACACACACAAATTCTCAAGCAATTTGGGTGGGCCTAGCAGAAGTTGATGCTCATTTGCCATTAATACCAACAATATGAACAAATGGTTAATCTTTTATGGTAGCATTATCATTATTGAAGAAGGTAATTCTAAGTCTTTCTCAAAGAAGTTCATACATTTCTGTAGCCCCAGTTATTTGGAGAGCTGAGACAGAAGAATCATTTGAATCCAAGAGTTTTAGACTAGACTGGAACACAAAAAGTGACACTGAAAAACAAACAAACAAACAAAATGCTAATTAATGCTGATATCTGGCTAATTCTAAAAGGATGATACTAAATTTTGTGTTTCCTATATACTTCTGAAGATTTTATTAAACAAATAAAATTATTATTTTCATTAGGACAGTGAGTCCTGAGGACAATTTATTTGTAATATCTCTCCAAGAATGTCTGGCAATGTCTGAAAGTATTTTTGGTCTTCATGGCTGGAAGAAGCATTTACTTTTATTGTAGAGGCCAAGGATCTATGAAGAATCTTGTAATATACAGGACAAGATCCCACAATAAAGAATTATATAGAATATATGGCAACAGTCCTGAGGTTAAGATACAGTTTCTAGGTATAGAAGAATTTTAAGTATGTTAATTAACTTGCTCAAAGTTCTACATTTAATAATAGCGTAATTAACCAGAAATCGGATTTGAACCTGATACCAGAGTCTTACCTGAGTTCTTTGCTATTACATTATGAACATTTAGATTTGTAAAAATGAAATGTATACAATGATTAGAGTATAGAGAAAGTTTCTTGAAAAGGAATAAAAGTATATGGTGATTTTATATGAAAAAAGAACTATGAAATCAGCATATTGATAGCACATATGCATAATAAAAGTCATTGTTATGCTTGATAATTTTGTTTTAGGTGATAAAAAGATTGAGTCAATTTCAGTGTTGGCAACATGCACTGTGAAATAATGATTAATATTAGTGGATAAAAGGAAGTTCAAGAGCTCCAACATAATGAGTTGTTCGAATGAGATTGTTTTTTGTACAGGAGGAAAGTGCTAGAAAACTTTCTAATAACAATGCAAAGTACTATTTAGAATTTTTACCAGATTCTGGAAAATAATGTTGTAGAGCTAGGAGAAAGTATCGCATCTCGACCTTCATGCTTTCTTTTTGTTACAGACAACAGATAAGGAAGTTTCATCATTTCTTTCTTGGACAAGAATTACAAATTGTGCAAGTGGTTTTCAATTTCCCACTTAAAAGTATGTAAAACTTTTGATGTGTTCTATAACAGTACTTAGTTTGCATGTGGAATCTTACCATATTGCTACAGGTAATTTAAAAACCATGCCTTGATTGTCTTTGTGCCTAACTTTGGATCTACCATATTATTCGCCTGCTACATGATTACTAAGTGAATGAATTAATCTATATCCATTCATAGCATAGATTAATGAGAAAGATCTTGATGGCATCATTTCATGAAAATACATTTTATTGAAAATCTTTGGATGATTTTGTTACTTCAAGGTAAGTACTTTTAGGTACAATCACCTATGGGAAGTTTCTGTACTTTATATGACTATTGCTGTTCCTTCTTTCAATTTATTTCTAGTAAATCTTTCCACAGAGACTTGAGAAGAACTATCCAAAATCCCTGAATCACAATGACTCATTTGCTTCAATTTAATCTATCTTTACTCATTATAATATTAAATTGTTTGCCCACAGGCTTTCCTACCTGCCATTTTTGTTCTTGTGATGAGTGACCTCAACCTGCGTACTCTCAAGAATCTGAACATAAGATAATAGGAATTCAACCATGGCTACCATAATGCCTCTTGTTATCTTCAAAGTAGCTGCCTATTCCATCAGATGTAATTAAAAAATCAAAATAGAATAAAATCAATCAAAACAAAACAATGAAAGCAATACAGGGATTTGAAACAAGATAGTAGGGAATCAATAACAGCTACCATAATGTCTGATGGTATAGGCAGTTATTTTGAAGATAACAAGAGGCATTATGGTAACCATTGTTGATTTCCTTTTATCTTGTTTTGAATTCCTGTATCACATTCATTGTTTCATTTACATTGACTCTATTCTGTTTTATTTCATTTTATTCTCTTCAAAAATAAAGGAATGTGAACACATAGAGACAGGGTGATCAAAATGTACACTGAAATACATTACAGGGAAAAAAACACATTGAAATTACTGGACTTTAAAATTCTCCCCCTCACTTCAAATCCATTTAGCTCATACTTCTTGACACTTTCTGAAGCAGTTCCAGAAGTTCTCTTTCATGGGCATCTTTCTGGGGTATGATCTAATAATCCATGAGTGCAACTGCTGTATACCATCTAACAGGAAAAAAATGTAAGTTCCTAACATTTTTATGATGTGTTATCTTCCATTTTAATCACCAGCTCTGTCATCTTGACAGTTCTGGCTCTTCCCCAAATTGAAAATGATCAGGAAAGATAAATATTTTGAAACCACTCAAGATATGGAGGCCACCAGGAGAGCAAAACCTAAGATAGTCATAAAAGAGTATTTTCAGAATTGATCCAGAAAATAGCAAGAATGATATGTATGTTTGAAGTGAGGAGAATATTTTGGGGTAAATTAAGGGCAATGTATCTTTTACTATAATAATGCTTTTTAAATTTTTATGAATATTCACCACTTTTTCAAACACATTTTATATACATGGATCTTATAGGAATACAGATAGGCCTCCCTCCCCAACTTGAAAAAAAAAAAAAAAAGAAAAGAAAGGACCCTTGCTTTCTTTGTTCAGGAAAGCAGTGCTTTGCTAATTATCTTTAGTGTTTTTTTTTCTTGCTGCAAGTAATAAGTCTTTATTCTTTTATTCCTGGTTATGTTTATGGGCTTTGCATTCCCTAAGGGATAAACCCAGTGCATTCAGTTACAGTTTGACAATTTAATCACTTGAAATAAATGCCTACATCATTGCTAAATTGGAGATGGGTCTTGAGAAGTCCTTGCTCACTGTTGTTTTTGTATCCTTTAAATGGTGTAACATATACATTCTATCTGGTACAATTCCGACATTATATCTTATATTAGTCACTCTTTAAAGAGTTCATTTTTTGTATTTCTTAATAAATGATAAATTTGAATATAAACGTTAAGGAATAAATACAAAGTAAAACAGTTAAAATATTTTATTATTTTAAACACCACAGATAGGTGACAGGGTTCTGCCCATGTGAAATTTGCTAAGTTATCAAGGTGATGGTCAAGGGTGGCAAAGGAAAAAGAAACAATCACTTATCTGACTTCCTCCTTTTTGTTCCCTCAATCCTAAATGGACTTCTTGTCATCAGTCCCACATGTGTCAAGAAACCTCCAATCTAGGACTAACATGACCCCCTTGCCAAGCCCCAAAGCCCTCCAACAAATGCAAGCTGATAAAAAGCCTGCTCATCCTTTTGTTCTCTCAGAGGGTGCTGTGTCTCTTCTGCAGCCCTCCCATGCCCACAATAAAGGCCTCTGTTCTCTGTGTGTCTCTTATTTGCACCAAAAAATCCTATCAATAGGTTTTCTATTTATTATTTAAAATCATCATGATATAGGGGAATGAAACTCCCAATCTGCTTGATGTCTGGTATGAATTGCTGTTCTCTAAAAATCAAAGAATGGATTTTAGGAACAACAGAGGTTATGAGCAAAATATATTTATTGAGTAAAAGAAAGCTTCTGTCTGAGAGACAAAAGGGGTCCCCAGTGGGTTGCTGAGGATTCTGCCTTTTCCTGTTTTTTTTTTTTTTTTTTTTTTTTTTTTTTTTTTTTTTTTTTTTTTTTTTTTTTTTTTTTAAAGAGCAAAACCATGAGGTGAGGTGGGTCCAAGTTGAGGAAAAATGGAAACTAGCAAGGCAGGTGGGCATAAGGTGAGACAGAACTGTGGTCAACCAATAAGATTACAAGTGTGATTACTCAGGTAAAATTGATTAAATTGTTATTAAATATGGAGGTGAGTCATGTAGCAGGCAGGCAAGAGTGCAGAATACCATCTTCATTGGTAAGAGGTTGGGTTAATGGCTCCACTGGGGTGCTCAAGGTGATTGATACCTGATTAGAATATCAATCCCTGATGTTTATACTTAGGGTGTGGTCTTGAGATCTGGCTCACAGCAGAGGACTCTATCTCTTCCAAGGTTGCAAGGTATCTGGCCTTTTGCACTGAGTGCCCAGCCCTGTCTGATTGCCTATAATATCTATCTAACTCAGCTGCCTATAACAATTGAATTATGAGCTACCATGATTTTTTTCCATTACATTTTTAATAAAATAAATAAAAGGATATTATTTAAAAGTCTGTAATCTGTACATATATCATTCTTAGTTCATTAAAATAAAATTAATTTCCTGTAAATTCAAATTAGGTCAAGAACTGAAAGATCAATTTAGAATTTTTCTAAAATTTTTCAATTTTAATACCTATTATTGGGGCTGGGGATTTAGCTCAGTGGAATAAGTGCCTGCCTTGCAAGCAGGCAGTCATGAGTTCGATCCCTGGTACCGATGATTAAAAAAAAAAATCCCAATATCTATCATTGCAGAGTTATCAGTTATTTATGTTTATAGAGCCTTTTTATCAAATCAAAGACTACTTGGAGTTTTTACTTTATTTTAGTTTTGGTAATTGGGAATTGAACTCACAACCTACCGCTTGCCAGGCAGTTGTTTGTACTGCTGAGCTAAATCCCTGGCTACTTGAGGTTTTTAATTAAACATTTATAAAGTGGAATCTGATGTTGCATATGATATAAGATGAACTACAAAGCACTTGCATGACATACAGATCTCTCAGTGCTAATTTCTGATTTCTTATTTTAAATTTCTGATTTATAATGTCCTTAGCTGATTTAAAATTTTGCAGTATCTTTTATCTTAATATGTTTGAGTGATATCTTTAAAACTTAAAAGATATTTTGTCAATATGTTAGTGCATCTCAAACTGTAGTGTGCTATTTAATGATGCGTTTAGACCAATTCTTGGTATATTTATGACTCCAATCAGTTTAAACTTTTTCTGACCAATTCTTGGTATATTTATGACTCCAATCAGTTTAAACTTTTTCTTTTTCAATAATGAAACCACTTAGCTACAACAGATTCAAACAGTTTGAAGCTTACCAAACAGTATGTGTTCTTTCAGTAACACAGCTCAGAGTGTTCTTATTGAAGGGGAAAGGAATCCTCCAAATGCAACAAATCATCAAAAGACATACATAATTTACCACAAAAGATACTATAATTTATTTTATGTCACTTGTTTTTATTTTGTATTTTATTATATCTAATCAGATGTTAATTTTAGGAGCGAAGAAATGTTTTTATAAAACGGACCTGTCTTCTTATTATTCCCTACGTTTTTATGTTGAATAAGATATTCAAAATATAAAAACAAAAGATGAGTATATTTGAATATTTTCTAACACATTCTTCTTTTTAAAGCCACTTATAGTGAAACATATTCTTAAAAAGTTGTTTTAATATCAAGAAAAGTGTTTCTTTTTTCTTCTTGAAAGGGTTAAATAAAAATTGTGAGAGGGCATTGTTTTCAGCTGAGCATCTGCACTGGAACCAACACCTAGGTGCAAAAATCTTGCTGAAGTTCCATGTCACCAGCTGAACCTGTTTATTCAACCTCCTGAGAAATGAAGATAAAAAACAGCTAAACTTCTCTAACAGACCAGTTTCAACTGGAATAATAATGAAGTTAGTCCATCTGCAAAAGAAGTAACCAGAGGGTACCTCATCAGTTGTTTGCCTATTGTGCTGTCTCCTTCTCTCTCCTTTACAAAGAAACTAACTTTGAATTCACCATCCACTGTTTTTTGTTTGTCTTCATTTTCTTTAGATTTTTCTCCAAAACTTCTTTGGCTTCAACCTATTGGAATATTTATTCGATTTTATGAAATATAGTGTCACCTCATTTTAGAATCCTGCAAAAATGTCAATTAAGAGCTTTAAACTAAATTGCAACTTTATCTTTGATGAAATTATTGACACTTTCTTAAAATTAGGGTTAAATGTTATGAAAGAGTAAAAGAAACGATAATCGAAGCTGAGATTGTATACGCACAGGCTGGTGGAACTTTACTCACGTTATTTGTAGCTTTGTTTTTGTTTTTGATTATTCTCCAAATTAAAAGCTGAACCCAGGACTTCATGCACAGTAGCCAAAGACTCAACTATGGAAATACATACATCTTCAGACCTTTTAAAAATTTTATTTTGAGACAAAATTTCACTAATTTGCCCAAACTGAGCTCAATTATGATTCTTCTTCCTCAGACTCCTGTGTAGCTAGAATGACACCTGAACCTCAGAGTGCCCCTCACGTGATGATATTGGACTCCTTAACCTCAGTGTAGAGAGTGGAAATGAAAAAGAAAGAGCAGGATAAAAAATAAGAGAAGAAAGGCATCCTGAACATTCATATTTGACAAAATAAAATGTTTGTAAATTTTGAATGCACAAAATCACTCATGTATATTTAGGTTTCTGATCCTAATATGACAATTTGATTAATAGACTCTCATACATTGAACAATGACTAGAATATCAACTCAGGGTATTTACTTAAGATAAAAGTTACTCATTTTCTGTATCATTTGACCTTTTACCTTTTTGCATTTTCCCCAGAATATGCACATTATATTGCAGGAAAGACAGGAGGCATTTTTCCCTTGCATATGTGCTTAGTGTGGAAGACCTTCTATAATAAAGCATCTTTTTTTTTCTTTTTTCAAAATTGAATCTTAAAAGAGACACATTTCAGTGCCTAAATGTAGTCATACAGACATATTCAACTTAAAATGTAATGTAAATGCAATGATATGATTAGAGACATACAAAATATTTGTGGGGGATCACACATCTCTTGCATATGAAAATACAGAAAACTGTTAGAAAATAAACATTCATGATATAAGTGATCTATAAAAAAAAGTAAATACGTTAGACAATAGATATTATGAAAGTGAAAGAGGGAGAAAGTACTCAAAAGGCAGCAACAACTGGGATGAGAGAAAGAAGAAAAGAAAGAAGGGAAAAGATTATATATATATATATATAATAACATAATTATACTACTAAACTCTTAGCTTGTCAGAACGAATGGTTTGTGCTTTCACTGTTTGATTGTATTTTCATGTTTGTTTTGTAATCTAACTACTTTGAAAATAACAATACTCAACATATTAACCATTGTTAATCTATTATGTTGTTTTAAAATTCTATATCATTTTGTTCTTTTTTGTTTTAAAATAAAAAATAATAACAAAAAGGAACATTATGTGGAAATTGAAAAAATATATATTTAATTGTCATGTGAAAACAATTCAGTGAGTCTAAGCACATAACCCATTTGAATGGTTTCATAATCCACTAATCACTTGGATGAATGCTCTCCTTTCCTTCAAAGTAGGTTGAAAGCTTTGGGGATACCATGCTAAATTTACCAGATATAAGTACAAGAAATCTAGTCTTCCAGAAGTCACAATTCTTGGAGCCAGCAAAACCCTGCTGTCTCTCTGACAAATGCTTGTTATTTCTCTCACTTTCAATGATCTCTGATTCAAGTACTTTACAACACATCACTGCCTGATACCTAAAAAGGGAGAAATCAGCGCACAGTAAAGCCAGTGTTTTGAATTCTAAGTACTTTATAATGAGATGTGGCACAAACTACTTCAAAATAGTTTTAAACATGTCAATAAATAAAAAATTCTAATGTGTTAGTGAAACTAATTTTTACTTTCCAATATTATTGGTATAACAGAAAATATATTTGATTAGTGTTAGAGCCATTCAGCTATTATTTTTAATACTTAATTCAAGAAAATTAATTTTCAGTTACACTTATCTGGTACATTGTTATGGACTTGCTCCAAGACATAAAAAAAAAAAAAATTGTTCAATCCCATTAAGGCAGAGCTTCTTAGAGATTATATTCCTATTCCAATCTTTATAAAACCATGAATGTAAGCCAGTGATGGTAACATGCACAAGTGATCCCAGCTACTCTGAAGCTAAAGCAGGAGGATCGCATATCCCTTTGCAATTTAATAAGATTGTCTCAGAACAAAAGATGAAAAGGGCTGGAGTCTATCTCACTGGCAGACACCTTGGGTTTTATTACCAGTACTACAAAACAAAAACAAAACAAAACAAAACAAAAGATACAAATACACACAGGTAACTTAAAATTTTCTTAACTTCATTTCCGAATGAAAAACTATGAAAGAATAGAGAGCTTAAATGTGTCTGAAACATTTTGAGTAAGTTGAATCTTGAATAAATTTTAAGATAGCAAGCATTTAATCAGAGATACTATTTTTATCTGAAAATACCGATTAAATGTATCCATTAAATATACTGTACCCTGTTTGTAAATTCCCTCAAAGATTTGTCAGTAGAAAAATGTTATCTTCCAGAAAGTAAACTTTTCTTGGATGTCACTGTGTAGAATTTTGAGCACAGTTGTTCATGCTGTTTTTTTCTTAAGCTGAAAGATGTCACTGCCAGGTCTTAAACACATGGAGCACAGTGCCAGGGAGAACAACTTGCCCAATATCTGTCAAGTCAGGCCAAGCACAAGCAAGTGCCCAGAATCCAAGAAGAATATTTTAAAGGTCAGGACAGCAGCTAACTGCAGTGAAGTCAAAATTATCTTTCACAGCATGCAAGGTACCCTTTATGTCTTTTAACATGCAGAAAAAGGGTCAGCATTTGTTGCATCTCAGAAATTAAAATTAATATTGATGGCTTAGAAGTTAGATACCTTAGGCAGTGCTATAGCTCAATAATGGTGCCACACTATAAGTAAAGGGATGATATGATCAATTTCTGTTTCAGAATTACTGAAAATTTTTCCAGGTACTTAACAACTTAGAAAGATATTTCTAGTTAAAAATGCATAGCAAATGAATTTTAACCTATTGAGTTCATGGGAGATGAAGGATATCTGTAGCATAATGATCAGTCTAGAGAAGATATGCTAGTATTGAAATTAAGATTTTATGTCACTGTAAAGAAAGAGAATTTCATTTCCAGTCGTTATAAAGATGTAGTTACTCCTTTCCCTCCCACTCTGTAACATGAAAAAAAATAACTAGATGATGGATACTTTTAAGTTACAGGTTTATAGTGAAAATGATAGACATGATCTAATTGGTATCTTCCAGTGAGCTAGTAGTACACAAGCAAGGAAGACGTAACAGTTGAAATGTACAAGGTTAAGTAAGGCTACTTGGTAAAGGAATCTAAAATACATATAACAATTGAAATTAGTTAAAATGATCCCTTCAAATAATAAAACATTGAGATTTCCTTGGGTTTTGTAATTTTAATGGTTATAAATAATAACAATGCATTTATTAAAAAAGAAAATAAGCAACATTTTTACGGTATTCCTCTTTTGACATGTCCTCCATCTGTTACTACATTTTTAATGCCTATCATTTGCAATCTTCTCAGTTCCCACGAGGACCAAGCTGCAATAAAACACTATCTGTTGGGTTTGCTAGCATATTACTGAACATGACCTAGAGTGTAGACCATTAATATTATACCTTTCTAGAAATGCACTGGACAGGCGCAAAAGCGCAATGGCAAAATTGGAAGATGCTGTAAGAAAATGTTCTTAATTTTTAAAGGACATTTGTTTTTATGTTTCTTAAATTTGACTTTCTGTCAATATTAAAAAGAGTAAATTTGCCATGAAATGGTAATTAATGAAAACTAAATGATAGCAACAAAGTGTTAGATAAAGATTTTGTTTAATGTTTAAATATATTAAAACCAAGGAATAGATACAGAATAATTTTACTTTCTTCAGTAAAAATAAATGCATCCTCATACCTGAAAGAGTTGAGGAATCATAATGCTAATCTTGGAGAGGTCATTTGGTATTTTTCCTTTAAATTTCTCATTAGTTATAAGTGGCTACCAATAGATAAATCAGCTTTTGTCACATCATTCAGTTTACCAAGTATCATATCCATTGAATAAGTATGTCTTTGAATTGTGTAAATGTGGAGATAAATTAGCTTCAAATTTTAAATCATATACTGAATTTAAATTTTAAAAACTTTAAGTAATGTGTTATTAGTGATGCATTTCAATGCCATACTCTACGGGTCAGAATCATCTGGGTCACAAATAAACATTACCAGATGAACCTTTTCTTTAGTCTTGAAATAGAGAATTGTAATAGAGAGAAATCAATTTTTTCTCATGAGTTGTATTTTAATTAAAAAGGCAATATATGTATGTAGAATATTATTAGAACAAGATTAATCAGCTAGTATCATTTAGCTTCCCAGAAAATATTCAAATAAGTTTTCAAAATAGTGGGTAGTTAGTCAAGGGCAGAGAATGAAACTACAGCTGGGAAACATTCCTAAGACATTTTTGCAAGATTCAAATAAATCAAGCAAAAATGATGTAATTCTATTTTGTATAGATTTGCTTAGAATAAGATTTTTAGTTACTTAAATTAACTAATCCAGTAAATGTGACCATTTTTTCAAAATGTGTCGAATTTTAAAACGTCATATAATACTTTCAAAAAGTATTTTTAAAAATAGAACTCTTAATTTTGCTCAGTTAATTGTAACAGATATAGTGGAAACTTTCAGGGTTGGATCCATAAATTTGAAGTATTTAAATGAGTAGCAAAACAGTTATAAAAATAATAGATTGGACTTCAGTAACATAACACATCTGTATATTTATGTTAAAAATCTCATTCAGAAATTTTAAGTTTTGCCCCTCTATTATTTATATGCCAGCATCAAAGTATTAGTCTGTGGCTTTGTAATCATAATTTTGTTGCTGTTACTATTGTTTGTTTTTTGAGAAGGATCTTGCTACAGTTCAGTTTGGCCTTGAACTCACTGTGTAGCCCAGAGTGGCCTTAAACTTGCAGCAATCCTCCTGCCTCAGACCCTCACAGCCCTACAATTACAGGTGTGAACCACCATGTGTGGCTTCTAACCACCTTTACAGGAACTATTAGAATTGCTTTTTTTTAAAGGTTCCATTTCCAATTTCTGTCAGGTGAATAACAAAAGTAATTACCTGCCAGTCTCAGACCTTTGGTTAAAAATTAGACTTAGAAGATATTGAAAATAGCAACATTACAATTATTAAAATACCCATTTCATATTTTGTCCAAATGACCACTTATGTTGTATGTGTGCATATGCTTTTCATAATTCTTGAAAGGTATCCAACATTTAATTTTTAATTAATTTTAAATGAATAAGCCCTTTCAAAATAAGCCAAATTGATCAGCTTCCCTTCTTGGCATTGCTGAGTGGTAGCCCTGCATCCTGATGGGTATGTGGTGAGCTGAGTGTAATCCATCCTGCAGCACCATATCCCCTTAAGGACAATACTCCTGCTCTCCAGTGAAGGAAAAATCTGACTGCGTGCCGCTGAAGAGTAACAAACCCCAAACCTCTGCAGGAAAGAGCTTTAGGTTTGCTGCCGACTGTTATTGTCACTATGTTCAATTAGCAGTCTATTCCTACTGATTTTTCATTTAAAAATTATATACCAAAGTTTCTGAGTGTTATCAATAGTAAGAATTTTATTTTCCTACTATTGAATCTTTTTACCCATAATAAAGAACAACTCATGATAAACTATGAGGAAAAAGTAATCATCAACAAAAACCTGCATGATTAAGCCATGCCATAAGGCAACATAAAACACAACATGTCAGTTTCTTAAGTGTCAGAATGAGTATAAATTGATGATTTTTCAGGGTTTCAACAACCCTCATTTGGCAAAACAAGACACAATCAGCAATGGGGATAGTAACTCCCCACTTCAAGGACTGAAAAAGGAATGTGTAGTATTCTACATAGCGGCATGCACATGGCAAACAACATGAATTAAAGATTCATGAAACACAGGCATTGCATAAATGAATCTGTTCTGAGAACTAGACGTAAATTACAGAGTAGATATTTAATGTTTCTTGCTAATCCAAAGAAGCTGGGCAGTGCTTCAAATTATTAATCACTTACTTTAGAAAAAAGTTATTTACAGAAATTCTTTTATAAAGTTCAAAGTCTGTATGTTTCTTTGTTCTTTCTTTCTTTCTTTCTTTCTTTCTTTCTTTCTTTCCTCCTCCTTTTCCTTTTCTTTATTCTTTTTCTTTTTTCATTTCTTTTCTTTTTTTGACTGGATCTTGCTATGTCGTTCAGAGTAGAATTTACTATGCAATGATTTTGTGTGTGAGTGCTTTTAGACACTCGATGAATAGCATTTCCTTTCCTTTTATCATAATCCTTAGCAGACCTCTTTACCAGGACATTTTTTGTTTGTTTGTTTGTTTGTTTGTTTTGTTTTGCTACAAGGGATTGAGCTCACAACCTCATGTTTACCAGGCAAGCGCTTGAACTGCTGAGCTAAATCCTTGGCCCTTCCAGGAAACATTTATTCGAGAACAACCACTATACATTTTAGGGAATAAAAGTGTTCTCCAGATGAATTAAAATGTTTGATTTTTTGTTTATTTGATTTTTAACAATTCTTTATTTTTTTGGTACATTTTAGACATGCATAAGGATAACATTCATCACAGGGAATTTGTACCTGTATGTGACATATCTTGCTTCTTTTTTCCCATTTCCCTTTCCCTTTAATCTCCACCTTTCTTTATCTACGAAACCATTATTTCCATTTTTTCTTCCCATTCTTACTTTGTCCCTTTTTTCCTTCCCCTTCCTTCCCCCCAAGATAGGAAAAGCTGCTTGTGCTAGGTCCTGGGGGTACCAGAGAGAACAAAGGGAGGATGTGGGAAGGGAGAGGCACCCCACTAGGTCATGCCCCCCATGAATACTGTCTTCCAACCTGGACTCAGCTCCCACCACCAACCCAGTCGAAGTGCCCTGTAATTAAGTCCCCTTCTACAAGCTTGTCCTTTGGGGGACATCCGTTCATGAACCATAGTACGTTAAAGGCAGCTGTTGCAGAGTATGTCATAAAGAATTCAACCAGTATATTCTTGGTTTGTTCCAAAAGTCAAAATAACGATTCTTTCTTTGCTTTGCTAGGTGCTGTCTTGTATTCTTCCTGTTCCATACATCTTCACTACAGAAATGGAGTGCTAATGCTTACAAATACAATCAAACATATTTCAACATGGTAAACACTTATTAACTACTTTTATTCATATGATTATTTTACTATTATATTATTATTATTATAACTAAACAACTATTGCATAAAAAACAGCATGTCTAAAATAATAACCTATTAGACAGTGTCTTTCTCATATATACCATTTGTAAGACTCATGGTTTGTAAAAACTACTTTGAAGACCGTACACTAATTTCTTCTATCCTATCTTGAAACACTCTATCATTGTTTTGGCTTTTGTTCACTTGTCTTTCTTTGAAGTAAAATAAAAAAGAAACACAGAAAAAAATTCAAAGCATGAATAATGCTGTTTATTCTCACATTATTATTATTATTATTATTACTATTATTTTGGTGATACCAGGGATTGAACTCATGATCTCATGCTTGCTAGGCAGGCAATTTGTGCTGCTGAGCTATATCCCTGGCTCCTATGTTTGTATTAATTATGGTTCTTAATATAAACTCTTAGTCTCTAGTTTTTCTTTGGATAATTTATTCTATACATATATTGATGATATAGAGATGAGCAAATTTCTTCCTTTAAAAAACTCAGATTCAAGTGTGTTAGTGCATGCATAATATACAAAATAGTACCTAAAACATGGGCAGAAGGTGCTGATGCTAAGTGAATTACATGCATTTTTAAATCACAACAATGGATTTAAAACTCTATTAGCACTGATCGTTTTTTAAGACCACTGAAAGCTTCAAGTGGTCTATTTAGATGGGCCCATCTCTTCTACCCACCCTCTAACTAATGCATTTGTTTTTGATTCATAGCAGTTTATATTCATGCTATCAATTTAGAATCAAAGGCTGAAGGTATTATGTGTTCAGGAAATCCCAAATCTTGCCCAGTTTTGCTTCATAATTTTGTCGCAGCAGGAAAGAGTATGTACTAAAATTTTTAAAGAGAATAGATAAAAGTAAAAGCAAATGACCAGAGAGAGGAACCAGCAGGATTCCTGAAGAGCCCATTATCTTTCTATTAAAATGCAAGACATGCTTCTAAAAGCTATTCTTAAAAGTGATTTATATTCAATAATACTTTTGATGTCAGATTTTAAATTATGTTATTTTCTACAATTGCCACTAATTTTAAATGCAAAGTTTTCTATTAGAAAATTTTATAAGCATAATTTCTATTAATGTCTTAAAGTTGTGTAATATAGATCTGTATCCTGAATAAAATGCTTAAATACTGTTTTTAGTAAAACAAAGTTTTTAAAATATGCATGCTTTAGGAATACACATATATTTCTAAGTTTTACAGAAATGAAAGGCACCAGCAATCACTAGCTTTCTTAATTTATTGATTAACTTTATGATGCCCAAATTAAATATTATAAACATATAAATATATTGAAGTAAGTGAATTAGAATGAATTAATAACAAGAATTTTGATCATTAACATTTTGCTGGCATTGTTATTGGATAAAGTGAGTTTTGTCTCCAGTTTACATGGGAAGGGGTTGTTTTTACTTAGGTTACCTTTATGGGTGAAATCTGAGAACAGTATTATGAATTCAGCTTAGTTACAGAACACACAGCGCTGTGAGGCGGGTGAGAAAGGATGTCAAGAATGCAGAAAACAGCAGGATTCAGCAACTGAAATGAGGCATTTCTTGGCTGTCCTTGTGATGCCTGTCTTTTCCCTCATATAAAATCTTAAATTATACTTAATCTCCCAATAATTACAATAATAAGGTTATGATTTTCACCTAACATGGTGACTCTCATATGCATGACTGCAAAAACATTAGCTCTTTCCCCAGAAACAGATGAAAAGTCTTTGGGTGACGTCTTTATCTTCTTGAAAACCCCTAAGTGCTATGATGTTATGTTAGTAACACAGAGATGCTATAATATTAATGACAAATTATGTTTTAAAAATATTCTGTAGAGTTCTTGTCATTGGCATTTTATTTATTTCTGAACATGACTTATTTTTATTTTTTTTGTAGGTAAGCAATCTATTTTATTTTCCCTATTTTAACTTGAAAAATAATTGTTAATATGTTACTTTTCTAAAATCAAATTTTGAAATACCCCAGAGGTTGATAAAAAATAAGCTATATCTCTCTTTACAATATTCATTTTCAAAACGTATAACTAGAATCAACCTTTTAAGTGACCTTATATAATATGACTTTTATGTGGTTAGTAGACTAAGGATAGTTGTTAGAATTGCACACTATTGTTTCAGCTTCTACACCTACTTAAGAAAACTCATGTATATAAACATCATAGATAAAATCATAACTGAGTTTTCAAATAATTTTTGTACAAACTGATATGCTAGAATTGTGTCTTTTAGTATCTCTTTTATTTTTGACAATCTGTTATATAAGCTGCACTATGTAAATAAAACCAAGGTAACCGAGACGTTAGGTTATAGTTTAATTAATCTTCACAATCATCATATTGTGGCATTATCATTAAAAGAATTGCATAACTGAAGCAATTTGCACATGGTCATACTTTGTTAAATTAAAAGTTACATTCCATTTCAGGTCATCTGCCTGGAAGGCCCTTGCTCTTAACCACTGAATGTATGGGTAGCATTGAAACAGAGACACGCAACCTATGCCCTCACTAAACTCATGCAGTAAGACATAAATCTGTCAATATCATCTTCCTTTCAAAACACAGTAGTGCATACATATTGTATTTTCACTCTAAGACATATGCTTAAATAAAATTATATGATTATCTTTTCATCATTTTTTCATTTCACACTACAGTAAGTATTTATAACCCAAGGTATACTAATATACCACTTGCCTTTGACTGATTTTTGCTTTCGTTTCACCACATTTCTTACAAAAAATGTATGCAACATTGATCTCCCTTCATTTGTTCAGCCAAAAAAGTCATATTTTATTTATATGTACCTCCCAGGTGTATTTCATTCTGTAGATTTTTGGAAAGGTATTATAACTTCACAAGAAATTGATATTGTTATGCTACATCTTTTCACTTTAAAGGCAGGAATATAACCTTGTCTTTTGATGAACAAACAAAAAGCCATTTTATTGCTCAATAACATTTCACCATTTATTCAATTTTAATTTTCAGCTATTTTAAGCACTTCTGTGTATTTTACAGTCACTGAATAAGAGAAAAAATAAAACAAAAAATGATTCCACCTCTATTTATACATTAAATAAGGATGTTACATGTAACATGTCCAGTTACAAACCAGTATCAATCTGTGATTTGGAAGCATAGACAGTCTCCCAGTTAAAGTGAATGTAACAAGTTAGATTGGGTCTAATCTTTATGGAGTGAAGATCTATTAAAAATAATGATATGATGATAACATTAATTTGCTTGGTACTGATATTCCATATCAGTGCTGTAGCTAGAGGCAGCTGTAGATTTTTTACTGAAAGCCAAAGTAAATTGGGGCAGTTCCCCTAGCAATATAAATTAGTCAGAACCTTGGAGACACAGGTATATTTTAGGAAGGAAGCACTGAATTCTTTTTCTAAGAATTATGTCACCTTAATTCAGTAATTTGGTACGCCTGAGGGTTTGCATGTATTTGAGAGATACAGTAATGAAGCGAGTGAGTATTCATTTAAACACAGATGTCCCTCAAGAATAAAAGCCATGCCTAATTCACTGGAAATGCTATCATATTCAGAATGTTTCTAGAAGTAACACAAACTTGTAGCAGCTGGGTTAGGTACATTATTAGAACCATATAAGATGAAATAGCAAAATGTGCTAAAGAAATCATTGAAAATTAGGTCATTCACAGATGAATTAATAAAATCTCTCAAAGTTTACAAACAGAAAGGCCACAGACTGTCCCTGTCTTTTACATGGTGGTCACTCTGGCTTGGATAGACTTACATTCACAATTTTAAATTTTTAAAACCCTGTAGATTTTTAGAGATCCAATTTAAATATTAAGCATAAAAAATGTTTTAAAATTGAGGTAATTTTCTGTGTCTCATAGTCTGCAAATTCACAGAAATGCTGTACTGCAGTGTGAAAATTAAAATTTAATAAATGGGAAGATATTTTATGGTTTTTGAACATTACTTTTAAAATAATAACTGTAGTTTAATAGAAAGCAATGGTGTAGCTTTAAAGTTATTAGCTGTTTGATTCAGCAGTCTTTCCTTATCCTTCAACTGGGTAACGTTTACTTTTACCCTACACGAGATCCCTTCAACACTCCCCAGTTTACTACATTTGTTTTTAATTCTGAGTTTTTCTTTCTCTTGTTAACATTTAGAAGTAAGTAAGGTATAAAACTCCTAGATTTTGGAGTTAGATGATTGTATGTTTACAATTTGAATTTTTTGGTTATATAATCCCAGGTAACTTTTTTTTTTAAACTTTGTTGTGGACATTGCATGTTGAGAGAATGTGATTAATAAAGCTGTAAAAGACAATTTTCTCTTCTAATTATTGGTAACAGTATATGTGATAAGAAAAAATATTTTTATTCCATTTTAATATGTATTTTTATGAAGAGCACGTATGTTCCTATTATATAAACAGTACATACTTATTTTCCCATTGCTGTGCAAAATGTGTTTGGATTACAGTTTTAAAATGAATACTATCTAGTAGATGCTAAATTGTGTTATTGATGGCTGCTAAGTTTGATTTACTGTTCATGATTTCAAAAATAGAGCTGATGTCTTACAAATCATACTGGGGGGTGGGTATCAGTGGGCACGTATGTTACACAAAGAAGTCTGTCAACCTGAAGGATCTGTGTGGAATCCAAAGTGATCACTAGCAATCTAATTTTATGCTTCAAAACAGTATATAACGCTGCAAGTCAAAAATCCTCAGGCTAAGTCTATGTTGTAAGCATTTAAGTAGTGGAAATCTGAAAATATAGTCATGGTGCTTTGATTTGCATTTAAGTAGCTAGATAGTTGTTTTGATTAATTAATATGTTTTCACTAGTGTCATTCAAGCTTTGTATGTAAACTCAATCCAAGTTTGGCCAGGAAAAAGCCCATTATGAGGAGGACATTTTATAAGTAATGTTGTGTATTGAGTGTTACTAGTAATATAGATCATTAATAGTTTTATTAATGTATTAAAATTATTTTTCATGTATTTTAATTCATGAGCTAGTGGGTAGAATATTTGTTTTCCTATGAACCAATATCCCTAAACATTACTCTAGGTAGTACAGGGAAGTTTACTTTAAAGTAAATTTCTCTGTCTTTCTCCAAATAATATGATCATCATGAATAAATTAATTAGGGTACTGGGTTGTTAAGATGTTGAGCACAGGTTGAAGGCATATATTAATATATATGCACTGGTGTATTAATCTATTTTCAAGTGTAATGAAATACTTGAGTCTCACTCTTCTACGAAGACAGGTTTGTTTGTTTATTTGGTTTTTTTTTTTTTTTTTTTGCTCACAATTTTGGAGATGTAACCTACTGAGGCCTCAAATGGAAATGACTTTCTTTTTAATTTGGACACAGATTTGTTTTTCCAAATAGTTTGATGCATATTTCTGTAGCAAAATCATACTGTAAAAATATAAATTTTAATAGAGCAATTTCCCTTAAAAATTAAATGTATTCATTGATGCACATTTGATAATGAAGCTACATATAAATATACCAATATGAAAAAATAGCGGTGCTGTATCATTTTTGACCATTATAATCATAATTTTAAATCTACCAGATGATTTTTCATTGTGCTAGAGAGACAGAATTAACAATAAACTGGTATCACAACACTTCAAAGATGAGAACAAAATAGTGAAAGTGAAAATTAACTTTTTAAAAGAAAACTGATTTGTAACTGAATGAGCGATATAAAAATCAATCAGTAAATCCATAAATAGTTAAATATGTAGTATGCACATTTACTTAAAATTAGATATTTATACACATTGTGTTGCATCTTCTAAATGTTAAACCAATGCCTCCACAGTGTGTCTTTTCAGTGCATGTATGTATACATCTGAGAGCTAAACTTGCCAAATTATTTAGTAACTCATCCATAGGCAAATGAAGGGCATTCTGGATACTTTAAACTACATATTAAATTATGTGAGAAATGTTTTTCCGTGGAAAAACATCCAATTTGAAGTATACATTGTTACTGTGAATAGTTTTGTAAGCTAAATTAGTAATAACACATGTTACTAAATACAAATATTTCATATACATATGTATGAACATTCTAAAACAACCTAACTGCATTTTATTGATAAAGGTGTAAATTTTGTTTAATTATGTTTGATTGAAGGATTATGAATTAAATTTGGCCAGTGTGTGTTAGAAGACCGTGGAGGATAAACTACTCTGCATAAACTAAAGGACAATAAGCCTCTCTTGGTATTTATGATTATGCATTTTAGTAGTTATTTTTAAATTTCCATTATACTTTTTAAGCATTTAAATCAATATGTCTTTCATTTGGTGGGTAGAAAATTACTACTCATGCAGCAAAATATATTTTCATTTGTAAAAAAATGGCATAATTAATTCACAAGTAAGAATACATGGAAATTTAAAAGCATATTGCAAAGTAGAAAGAAAAATTGAATAGATTACTATGTGATTACAATTAAGTGACACTCTGGAAAAAGCAAATATACATTCAAGGAAATGAATCAGTAACTGTTCTGAGTCGTGTGTAGAAATGCTAAATAAGAGAAGCACAAAATATTTGTTTAGCCGAATGGAACTATTTTGCATAATACCTCAACTGTTGATATATAACAAGATACCTTTGGCAAAACCCATAGTTCTTTATATCATAACATGAGAACCCTATTTTGGAAAATTTTTAGGAAGGTAAATATATATATATATATACACACACACACACACACATATATATATTAGAATGTGACAAAATAATCTGACAATGAAAGAACCTTTTTGATTGTGTGGATGATAAAGTACTTTGTAAATGAATGGTATCTTTATGACCAAAGTCTAAGAAAACTGCACATATGCTGTGTAATTGCCAAAGTTAAATAATTAACTAAAGTAGTTGATCATATTTCTGTATATTTTTTAATACATAATGGGGCATGACTTAAGGGAATATATCTGATTATTAGACCTTTCTTGTGGTGTACATGTTCAAACCAGTTCTGATTCCTGACCATCAGGAAGGTAACCAGATGACAATTTACTGAACCTTCTGAAACTATGAGCCCCATTAATCCTTCCTTTAATTTGTGTGTGTTGAACATTTTATCCGGGCAATAGAAAAACTAGTACTCTAGTAATGACATTCACATCTATCACTCCGATCTTTTCCTTTGTCTCCTATTTTTCCTTTTCCTTTTTATTCAATTTCACTTTTAATAAACAAAGTATTAAATCATAATGCACTCTCTAAGAAAATTAGAGAAACAAAAAGGCTCCCCAAATTTCCAATGAGTATAGTTTTTAAAGATAGGAGGGGATCAAACTGATGGCAACAAAGTGGGAATGAATTCTGTATATGGTAATTTTTCCAAAAAACATTAATGACTTCAAATCCAATTGAAACAATAGATAAATCAATTTAGCACTTCAAATAAAAAATTCCTTCCAATTCTTGAATTGTAAAAATTGTTTATTCTTTTTCCAGATCTAATGAGAGATTAAGGAAAAGGTGTACCAAAATAGTACATACAGATTATAAACCTTATATATGACTGATTTAAAGAACAGGAAAATTAAAAGTGAATTTATAGCATCTGTAAGTACCATGAAATAAAACAATCTTTAGGAAAATGATGATGGGTATATGCCAAAAGCACAAAAGGAAAAGATGGTGATATTTTTTCATGCAAGATGAGCCAAAAAGGTATCTTACACTTAGACAAAACATAATTCAATCCAAAATTGATTAGAAGTGACAAAGTAGTTTACGTACTTGCAAAGGGAACAGTTCAGCAGAATGAAATAATGATTGTAAATATATATGCAACTAATAGCACATCTAATTGCATAAACAATGTTTTCTGGATAAAAAATTAGATAAACATCAGTACAGTGACAGAGAGGTACTTTTATGTAGTGAAGAAATTGCATGAAGCAACATATAAACCCATGATAATTTATAATATTACAATGTTATTTTTGAGTAATGAATCTTACATTGTTGCTTCATTGCATATAAAGTTTTCAGTGTGTACCTTTTTAAACAGAAATTTCTAAAGGATATCTATAATGACTTTGTTCAGAAAAAACAAAATTTTAAACTAACATGGGAAAATAATCAAAACTAAGTTAAATTTTAACTACATATACATATATATGCATATATAATTTTATGTATGCATACATATATGCATACATAAAATTCATTTTAATCATGCAATACTGTTTTAAGATTTTAGTATAGATGAAAGGAATAGTAATATTGGTTAGAAAAAAATGATTAAGAATACAATATAAATGCTGTCTGTTCAAATTTCCTTCTCTGTCAGAAAACAAAGAATGAGCAATGATGCTAAAAATTTGAATTTTCACCTTTCTTCTGGATTAGTTTATACTTTTGCAAATCTATACCAGGCATTTATAATGCAGAAGAGATCTCCTTTTATACTCTCTCATACTTGCTGTTTCTTTAAAATGCTTTTCATGTTTCAATTACATTAATTTTGGTTTCAAACTTATTCTTTAAGCTTCAGATGTAAAAAACACCAGTAGTTTTTACTCTATGCCTGAGAACTGTTTCCTTGAATCTAGATGGACATGTAGAGATAAAGAACTAGAAAGGATGGGGCTAAGGCAGGAAAAGAGGGATGAGGGAGGCAAAGAGAGAGAGAGAGAGAGAGAGAGAAAGAGAGAGGGATTAAGTGAAGGCAGGTTCAAGAAAGAAAGATGGCAGCTAGCTACATGGCTAAAATGTAAATATCGATGTACCTTTATAGATAATTATTCTGGGTCATGTATAAATCTCTCCTCCGAAATATTCTGGAAATCTGTAAATGGCATTTAATGAAAAGATGACACATTATATTCACTTTATTAAACATAAATAATTAGATATTGTCCAGTACAGATAACTATGTTGCATTCTTTTTTTAGGAAAGTATGTTTAAATAGTGGAAGAAGTAGATAAGCGACCTGTCACAGGATACTGTTAAAATTGTGAACAGGCACCTTGAAAAGTCATATTGTACATAATGAAAGGAATACAAGTGTTTCCATTATATTTACTGGAGCTACATGTAACACCTGTCACTTAGTTGTTTAATTTCTATTCTTAAAGTTACAATGATTCCAAGAATTGATTTTGTTGAACAGTTTGTTTATGAAGCTAGTGGTGTCTGCCAAATTAAACCATTTCTAAGAAGAGTGCTCATTTATCTTCCTTGGATTTCAACCAAGCACATTTCAGAGATAATGACATAATGCAACTGCAAAAGTTTAGCTTGACTGACATAAGGTTTACGTAGAAATATTCCATCTATAGATATGTTCATATCCATATCCATATCTATTAGGCATGCTGCCCATTTTAAAAGACTCATCCTCATGGTACTTGATCTCAGTTTTGTCTGCATATTAGGTTCACTTGGGAAGCTTGAAAATATACTTGTATCTGGATTTATCCTTAAAAAATCAGATTCACCTGGTCATGAGCACTGATCAAGGGAAATTATAAAATTTGTGTTTCAGTATTTCAAGAAGGTTTGAAGAAGATCTTATGTTAGATTTGACGTGACTATGTCTGAACATTGAGTGCTGTCTGTTTTAGACATCTCTTAAAATATCTGAGTTAGGGTCGGGGATTTAGCTCAGTGGTGTAATCACCTGCCTGGCAAGTGCAGGGTCATGAGTTCAATCTCTCATACCAAAAAATAAAAAATAAAAATAAAATGTCTGAGTTAATGGCACAAGCATATAGTAACTTGGTTTCACAAATTCACAATTTGAATCTATAATTTAAACTACTCTGATATTGACTTTATATCCACATGTATTATTTTCAAATTTTTTACTTCATAATACACTAGTTGTATTACTGAGATTAAAGAGGCATATTCATTAATATCAATTAAAATATAATGATGCGGTACCAATCATTTAATAACCAGATCTCTGAGGAACATAAGACTCTGACTTACAATATCTTATAATTTCCATGATACATTTCTTTCCACTGCTTCTACTTTAAAGTTATATGATGTCAACCATTTCATAAATTTCCTGGAGATTTAATCCTCAGCTCTTGCAAACTTGGAGCTGGATCCACTAGTGCCAGTGATACTGCATATGGTAAACCTTATGTGAGATACTAAACATTCTTAAAGAAATATGTCAATGCATCTTTAAAACCACTCAGTGACAAAGTAATAGTTCAAAAATTTCTAATACCTATAAAAGAAATAAAAAGCTTTGAAAATGTTTAAATTATTCAGGACAAGTCAGAGAGCTACCTGCAACATATAATTTTGAACACTTACTATAAATCACACACTATTCTTCTTGCTTTGGATTTATGATATTATTCATAATCTCCCCCAATAATCTCCCCCAATATCTAACCCCTTGGGAATTCAGAAAAATCAATAAGTCAATCCGTTGGAAAAATTTAATGGTTAATGTGAGCTATAAGGAAAATAAAGTTGATTATATGGTAGAAACTGATTGGTAGAAGAAGCTATTTTAGATGGGACTCTAGAAGACTTTTCTGAGAAATCTCATTAAAATTGAGTTGTGTAGGGAGTGTGCAAGATAATGTTCTGGACAGGGGATGAATGTACTAAGAAAAATTGCTTCCAGTGTCCTAAATGTCTATGACAGGAATTTCTGCAGTATACTTAAGGATGTAAAACAGACAGATAAGACACCAAGTGTTTTAGCCTATGAGCCACTCAACTATGAATTGAACCCCCTGAAACTGACTCATAATAAACCCCTCCCCCTTTAAGTTTCAGGTATCTGGTTTCTTATCCAAGTATTGACAAATCTAACTAACAAAATATCTAATAAATACATATTACTGATTGAGTATACATTATGTCAGACATCAAAAAAATCAAAATGTTAAAATTTTAGATTTAGTAATGTGAACATCAGATTATCCAGATTGATTTTACATATGGGCAAGATAGAAAAACAAATACTTGAGTTAGTATTATCAACTTTAGAATGGAAATGACAGTATTTCAATTTTGAAAGGAAATGCCATATGTAAAGTTCCTACTTTGATGACAAGGTCAATACCCTAATAATTCACTTTGCATGACCTTTTTGGCTATGAAGTGAAGAACAATGGTAGTGAGATTGTCATAAATCATATAAATAATCTCAGTGAATTTATGGTATTAACTTTTTCTTAATGCTGTCACACCTGAAATCAGCATATGAATATGATAACCTTGAGCTACAACTACATATAAATACTCAAAATTAATTGATGATAGAATATATGTAAAATAAAATCATAGACTTCAGTTTTTATTTGAAACAACCATTTTTAGAGTGCTGACTTAATCAATTTAATGTATAGCTCTTAGATTGTTTTTGTGAATACTAATTATGTTCTTTCTTCATGTCCATTTTTCAGTTGTCTGATAAATCTAAGCCCACAACAGACAAAAGAAGTTGAAGAATTAAATTGCTTAGAAAATTAAAATACTTCTTTCAATGTTGATTACTACTTACTTGTAAAAATAGACCCACTGCAGAAAGCCTCAGTGTACATGCCTATTAACTACTTTTCAGCCATCAGTCTACTAAGAATTATAAAATGGAGACATCAATTCATGTGTCACGGCCTGAAAAGTTAAGTTTTATGCTATGCTTAAAGGATCATAAAACCTGAGATCTTCTCATGAATTCCCTGGAGTAAAAGGAGACATGTAGTCAACAGTATTTATTGGATTTCCCTGCAGGGTACAAGTTGAATCCATGAACCTGCTAAGTTTCTGACTCCTGAAAATATGATTTCAGGTTTGTGGGAAGCTTGTGTGGCACGGATATCCAAGAGTAAGTACAGAAGCAATGTAATCTGTCACTGAGAAATGCTGTCTATCTCTGTTCATACAGCCAAATTTACACTTTCTACCAAAACCTAGCATGCTTTTGCCTACCTGGATGATAACAGATACAGTTAAAAACATATGTCTCTGAAACTATATTCTGCAAGTCTTTTAGAAATTTTTTTCAAAAGAAGTTTAAATGATCACAATTGCTAAAATTATGTACTTTGAATATACACATATGGAACTAGTTCTTATTTTTGAGTGCTTCTACACAAAAGGGTTTTCAATTGTACTTAATCTAGATTACCTTAAAGTGGATAAAATATATAAAATCTAACTAAAATAATAAAAATTAATTGCAACATGGAAATAGATGCTGCTCACTAAAATCACAGAAACAGTGAACCATACCTTAGGTAGGAGAGGGATTGAGTCCACTCATGAATCTCAACTGCAGCAAAATTCAGTGCTTCTTATTCAGGAAGTTGACATCATAACCCAACAGAAACTGTTGTTTATAATGTTCTTTCCTAATTCCATTGAATGAGAGATTTTAATGCCAAAGAGCAAAGTGTGATTTGTATAACTGTTTCAGATTTCAAAGTTTGGTTTCATGCCTAGCTTTGGAATCCTCATGCCATTGCAGCAAGAACCATTTACAATTGCAAAATTCAAGAACAAAAATAAAGAGGGAAACTGCTATTAAACTTAATAAAGCAAAGATTGGTACATTGCTCAAAGTTATTTTTCTTCAAAAATATTTGATTCATATAAAAATCTGCAATGACCCTGCTTTGACTACAGGAAGGTTACCCATTCTGGTATTTTGGAAACTTATGGGGTTAGCAAATAATTTAAGCGAGGCTTTTTATGTAATCTATATACATATGGGTAATACTTATTATTAAGCTGTGGTATTAAATATTTATTATAATATTTTAGAAATGTAGTTTACAGGGCTAGAAAATAATTGAAATGAGTCATTATTTATTTATGTATACATATAGATACTCCTTATCGTTAAGTTACATTTATGTTGCTTAAAACTGGTATTAAATATTTATTAAAATTATTTTGACCTCCTAAGTTTTCTCCTCTCCCTCTGCTTAGAAGTGAAATTCATTTCCTGATCTCCTTTGCTGTTAGGTGGGACATGGAATTGTTTTCATGTGGCCTACCTACCTCTCTGGGCTCATTCTTTATGTCTGTTCCTCTATATTCCTCCCTTTCTTGACTAAGAGGGTAGAAGATAACCCACAGAACAATTTTGGAAGCCATGGGTCAAAGACAGCAAGCTGCCAGTGATGAGCATCCCTTACTGAATGTGTTGAGCAACAAATAACCCTCTCATCACCTTGTAAGATTAGCTTTTTGTAATCATTTAGTCTAGCATGATTATACACTTCTGAGAAGAAAAACTTTGTAAGGAATACTAAACATAAACACCATGAAATCCACTAATATTTGCATGATAGAGACTAGATAATTCTTTTTGAAGAATTTCTATGGATGATACACAGATAATCAAGAGTCATGTACAGTTGTCCCTTGTGTTTGTGAAAGATTCATTCTGGGACAGATTTCCAATATCTCCATAAATATAAAAATGCACAGTTGCCTATTTTCTTTATATAGAGTGGAAAAATAGCTACAACTTATGCAGTCCTCTCGACTACTTTAAATGACTTCCAGATTATGCATTATATTTAACAAAGTGTAAATGCTGTATAAGGACTGATTAGTTCTATTATTTAGGGAATGATGGCAAGAAGAACAGTCTATAGAGGTTAAGTACAGATATAGTTTTTCCATATGTTTTTATAAATATTTTGATCCTTAACTGGTTGAACTCATGGATATTGTAGCTTAGCATAACTGATGCTATCTTGAGCTCTGCATTTAACTAGTGTCCTGTATTTGACTCGAGAGAATGGAAAATCCTCAGAGTACAAATCCCATGAGAAAAGCGCAATGAGCTGTACCCACAGGAGAAAAATAAACCTGTTCACAAAAGAAACAGGATACAGGTGTCAACCAGAAATTAATGTAAGATTCTAGCTAAATTGTTTCCAATAGGATGTCTTCTTGTGGTTCTCTGTTTAAAAGCTTTGTAATTTTCCAGTTCAGGGCCACTTGGTGAGACTCTGAAATGGGTCCATGTGAGTGGTTGCTGAGCTCAGCTAACTAATTCCAAATTTATCAATTTGGCTGCTTAGATTCCTATATTGTTTACGAACCCACTTTGGTAGATACAAAGGGATACAACTCATGTATACAACTGCAGAACTCATGGATACAAAGGGATATATATTACAGATAAAATGCAGTGTATGTTTGATGAAATTTGAGAAAAACTCAACCTATATTCAGTATCTTCTCTTCATTGGTACAGACTGAATTATGTTTCATAAGTAAGATTGGTACATATAGCAAAATAAAAAGTAATTAGGGAGAAATAGTTACCCTCTTTTGTAAGAAAAAATAAGTGTAAATAAATCTATTGTTTTGTGTTCCTTCCCACCCTGGATTATTTTCCCAGCTGAATAAAATGCCTCTACTCAGAGTTGCTATGCACGTCCATTGTGGTATATCATACAGGCAAAAGAGGTATTTTCTTTCTTCTTGTCCTGCCCTATAATTTCAGTTTCATGATGCTGAAACTAAAATGAAGAAGTCATACTTGCATCTTAGAAGAAGAGTTTGCACACAAATTTTCATAATAGAAATTTAAATATTATAAATCTATCTTAGTTAATTTTTTTCATTGTTGAGACAAAATATTTGACACCCAAAATTAGAGGAGGAAAAGGTTATTTATCTTACAGTTTTGCAGGTTTCAGTTCATACTCAGTTGGCTCCAAGGCAGGGTGGCATGGATAAGGGGCAACTGTCCATGGCGGCTGCAAATGGAAGAGCAAACAAGGTAAAACAGGAAGACACATCTCCTTCCCTCCCTTATAACATATGCCCACTTCCCACCCCTGGGCACTCCCACCACCAGTCCTAGCACTAGACAACAAACCAATAACAAGTGCTAGACTCAGCCACTTCCATGACTACATGAGGCTTGGAGGTACCACCTGAACATGAACCATAACAAAAGCTGACTAAAAATTATGTATTACAATAATTGTGGAAGCATAACTTTATAAACAATATTTTTTCATTATTTTGCTTGAAAAGTAAGCATTGTTAGGAAGAAAATTTTGGGAAAAAAGGAGAAAAATTTGAAATTACATAACAAATCTAGCTTTTGGCTATAGATTAGGACAATAGTACTGTCATTATCAACACTGATGAGAACATTTGGAAAAGAGGGCAGAGATTCTCTGGAGCACATGGTTCCTTGGTGTTAGGATGAGAATAAGAACAGGAGTCTTCACTGAGCAGCAGCGGTTAATCACTGAGATGATAGCAATCTTCTGCTCCCCTACTGGATTTAGAAGGTCTTTTTGGCCTTTCTGAATATGGAGAGGAGCTGCCAAATTCAGTCAAGTGTCTTCAGGTTCGAAGGCTGAACTTGGTCTAAAAATACAGCTGGTGAGATATTGCTTAGATCAAAGAGAATTTTTTCTGGCCACAGGACATAGTTAGTAGTCAAGGTGCTATTTATTGCCTGTTCATAGGAATAGAAAGAGCTACGCCTCCTGGTGACTGACTCCAGTAATTTAAAATTATCTCAGAGATAATAAAGATTTAATTAATCATACTGAAATATCCCCTGGCAGACAATAGCATAAATAAAATAGTAATATGAGTCCTTGAGGAGTAGCAATTAGGGTATTGTATCTCTATTAATATTGAGGAAAAAAACACACTTAAACATAAAGAAGACTGGGTCATCAGTATTCAGTATCAAGTTACTCGCTTAAAAAATTTCAAGAAAATATTAACTCAGAAGCCACAGAATAAAATGGAGATGCATTGGAAGCAAACATAAAATTGTATTTACCAAAGTTATCATATGATGGATTCCATTCCAAGAATAATTGTAATTAAATACATCAGCCAACAAGTTATAACAGAATAATTACATGAAATAAATAAATATAGTAACAGTTGCTTCTCACTGATAGTAAGACTTCAAAGTCAGTGAGACCTACAGAAAAATGTTTAGTACAAAAATCTATGTACAACTAAGATATGATCTCTTATTTCTATTTTTCAAGAATGTGATATATTATTAATTACATTCAGTGTGTTAAAATACTCTTAAACTTATTTATTTTACATAAATTAAACTTTGCCTTTGACCAATGTCTCCTCAACTACATTTCAAACCATACCATCTTTTGGTAAGCATCAGTCTATGCTCTATTTATGAGATCAACATTATTTTTATTCCATACATGATTGATATCATGCAATAATTGTCTTTCTGTGACTGGCTTACTTCCATTAACATAATGCAACATTTTAATTAGCATAATTGGCTTAATTAACATAATTTATCCATATTGTTGTACATGACAAGATTTCCTTTCTTGGTATCGCCTATGAATATACCAATTTTCTTTACTTATCATAGCTCTTTATATAGTAGATTCTAGAAAAACTTTTCAGTCCTTTTCACCCTTTTTTTTCTTTTATGAGTATGCTCAAGTAATTTGTCTTTGAATCAATAAAATCTTTATTAATAATTCTAATGTTGCTTTCTCTTTCATTTTTATCTTGTTCATTGCATTTTTCAGCTCCAGTATTTGGTTGAATTTTTATATTATTTTAATGTGAATTTACAATCTCTGTCTGGTCACATTGTTTTCCCAATTTTATCAGTTTCTTCTATGTATTTTCTTGAACTGTTTTGAGCTTCTTTGAAACAAATATTTTGGATTCTTTTCAGATAGTTCATATATCACTATTTCTTTAGCATTGGTCTTTGTATGTAATGCTCTTTTGGATCCGTTTTATTTTTTCAATAGTTATTGATCTTTACGATTGTGCACTGAAGTCAGCTGAGTTGAAGAAGAAACTACATATTGTAGTCTTTATAGACTGGCTGTACCTGGCAGAGGCCTTTCATGGTAATCCCATTCAGGGATTCAGGACCGGTTGTCTGAGGTGGTGCTAAACTTGAGAAATTTTCAGTGTGTGTCCTGCTGGAAAGCACCAAGAAAACAGAATCTGCTGTGGGTGGCACAGGGCTTTTTGCATGGCTGAAATCCAGGCCACTGAGGCCTGTCAGCTGTAGAAAGCTGTCCAAATCCTGGGGCTACTCAAGACTGTTGGTGTTGTTGTGTACTGGATATTGAATTTAACTCATAAGCATGAGTGAAGCCTGAGTCTATGTGTTTTGACCTGGTCTAATACAGATCTCAAAGCTCAATCAATGAAAATTTATTTGGAACTTGCAGCTGAAATAGGGTCTTTCTGGTGCTAAGTCATACGGCTTTGGGATCTGAAGTAAAACCCTGTATTCACTTCCCTCTCTTTCCTCCAAGCAAACAGTCTCTGTTTACAGCCCTGCACGGGGAGAGTAGGTAGAGCTGATGTAAAGCTATTCTTCCTTTTACTCTGCATCTTTTCTTATTATTGTGCTACAATCAGGTACTATGATTATTGAACCTGTTTTCTTTTTGTTTGTGGAGTTTTTCTACTCATGGATAGCAGGTGTAGTTGATTTTTTTATGGGGAGGCGATCGTTGTAGAGACCTTGTCAGCTACCATGTTCTGGCCTTATGTTGTATAATTGTTTTAGAATAAAAGAAAACTATTTAACAGGAGAAAATTATTTTAGCGAGGAAATGTATTTTGACCAATTTATTGAACAAAAGCACAAGTAACAAGGAGGAGAAAGAAGAATAAATAAAAGTCATCATTAATTTTTTTTAAATTTTTCTGTTTTAATTTCTTTAACCAATGAATTTTGGCATGTTTATTTGAATACCTATTAAAGAAAGCATTACAGTATTAGTCATTTAAAAATACACACAATGCTATGAATGGATGTTATAAATGCAACCTAAAAAGGACCTTGACTGGGGTCAGAGGAGGGGAGGATGCACTGTGAGTGCTAACTGAAACAACTTTTTCCATTTTTTATAAAATGCCAAATATATAAAAAAATAAAAAACACCTGGAGCAGGATTATTAAATGATATAAAAATCAAAGATGTCATTAGGATGATACATTGGAGAAATACATACCTGTAAAAAGTATCTGAAGTGTCAATCATAAAATAATAGGTGAATAGAATTTTTAGTGGAGACAAATCATAAGTATAAACAATAAAAATCTGGCACATTTTAATATTGATAGCCATCAATATTTTATGCCAAATAATATTTATTATTCAAGAGTCTTTAGAGGAGAATTTTATTACTGTTGGGAAGATAAATTATCTAATGTTATTACACCACAAGAGATAGAAATGATAAATAAAAGTGCCCCAAGTTTTAGACTCAGGACTTTAATTTTAGCTATGTAGAACTTAAAAAAGTATAAAAGCTCATTCCCATTGTTTTTGAATGAAAAAATAGCATCTGGAAATACAATGGTACCTCGGTTCAAGAACTTGTTCTTCCTATGATTTTGGTCACAAGCCAAATTCACCAAGAACAAAATCAAATTTCCACATTAGGTCCACATGAAACCTAAGAGCTGAGTCTGATTTAAGTCTCATTCAGTTTGGTCTGTAACTAGAATTGTTGAAGTATTAAGTTCACAATCAGAAGTAATTTTGTAATCTGGATTTCCATGAAGAGATAAATAGTCAAACTCATTAAAGAATCTCTCTATTTACAATCACATGCACCTTCTAAAATGATTAATCATGTACATTTTGAGTCTTTTTAAAGACACAGTAAAATCTTCTTTTTGATCCAGAAACATGAGTGTAACCCAAAGCACTTATATATTGAAGCTTATGTACCCATGAAAAATAATGGAAACTCTGATGACTCATACCACAACTCAGAAGTATTCATATCATTAAAATAGTTTATTTTTTTCTCTTTTTTTATTTAAAGAGAAAAAAAACATGTAAAGGATAGAGATAATACAGAATTTCAAAAAAAAGAAAAACAGTAAGAAATCACTAGTTGATAAATTACATATTGTCCTCTTAGAAATAGTTGTTCAAATTACAGAATTAAAGCATACAAAGTAGATATTGTAAACAGCTACACATGCATGAGTCTCTACATTTCTTTGTATCCTTTCTGTATTAGAGGGAAAAACAAAACATAGAAAGATAAAACAAAACAAATTCCTATAAAAACATGAAACCAAAAAGTCATATAAAACCACAGTACAAGGTGATCTACAATGATTGCTGAGCTGTTTCTTATCTTCAACAGAATTGTCTATATCATCAGGCATAATTGAATATAGCAGTATAACTGAATATAGCAGTACATAACACTATTACTAAAAATAAAACATTGTAGACAGTATAAAACTTCAAAGGCAGGTAATAATCAAACCATAGTGGATATTTTAGTGAATCTTGCCATCTTCAGTGCAGTTGCCTATACTCTCAAACTTGATACCATCAATCATAACAACTTTGAATAAAATCTATCAATACAAAACAGTGATCTAACAAACCAGATTTGATTATGATCAGTCATGGTAAAACAATGTAGGTTATACAGACCTTTAGATTAAGTTAATAGGTAATTAAGGATGATTACCATCCTATATCCTGTTATTTTTGAGATAACTGTCTGTGCCCTCAAATCTAGTACAGGTAGAATGACTGTAACAGAATATAATACATCTAAGCAGAGTGGTATGAGTAATGTGGGTTTTAAATCCTGGTACACTATTAACAATATAGTGTATCAAGGCAATCTATGTTAGAGATTCTAGCCATCCTTCTCTGCCTCATTTCTGCTATGCTATTTTTCTGCCTGTTTGTCTAGTTTTCTCCTTAATTCTACTGCCTGCCCCACTCATTGAGGCCTTTCTGCCACTGTTCCTAAAATCCTGGTATTTTTTTTTTCTCTCTCTAGAATGTCCTTCAGTATTCTCTGTAGGGTTGGATTGGTGGTCACAAATTCCCTCAGTTCCTCTTTGTCATGGAAGTATCTTGTTTCTCCATTAATTTCTAGTGACAGCTTTGCAGGGTACATCAATCTGGGCTGGAGGTTATTTTCTTTCAGGGCTTGGAATACTTCGCTCCAAGCTCTTCTTGATCTGATGGTCTGTGTCGAGAAGTTTGCCATGATCTTGATGGGTTTACCTTTATGGGTAATCTGTTTCTTTTCTCTGATGGCTTTTAATATTTTGTTTTTATATTGAATTTCTAGTATCTTGATTGTTATATATCTGGGGTTGCTCTGTTTTGGTTGTAGGTGGCTGGAGTTCTGTATGCCTCACAAAACTGAATGTCATTTTCTTTTCCCATGCTTGGGAAGTTTTCCTTAATTATTTCTGTGAATAGCCTTTGTAATTTGCCTGTTTGTATTCCTGCTTTTTTGTTCACATTTCTTATTCTTAAATAAGAATAATTCTTGTTGTCTTCTAGCCTTTGTATTGTTACTGCCTGTTTCCTTGTTATTTTTAAGAGATCTTTCTTTTCATGATCACACATTGCAAACTTGTCTTCAAGTTTTGATAGTCTATCCTTAGTTTTTTTTTAAGGAGTTTTGTCAGCTTTCAATGGAGTTAATTTCCTGGTAATCTCTTTGAGTCTGCTTCATGTATTCTATATTATCTTTATATTCTTTATTGAATGTTTGTCACCTTTTTTTGTGTTCCTTCCTTCTTCCATCTGTATCTGCCTGAGAGATGCTTCCTGAGAGCATTTCTTTTATTACTCTACTCATATCTTGCTTTACCTGATTTAATATTTCAGTTTTGAGCTCCCGAAGATATGTCTTAATTTCTATTGAAGCCGTGTCTGATGTTGCATGCTTGCCGCCCTCAGTATCCCTTGTTTTTCTCTCTCCTGGATCAGTGCTCTCAGGGTTCTGGGCTGGGGGCCTCCTCTTGCCTCTCTCTCCTGTCATGGTCCAGTCCTCCTCCACACAGGTGTACAGTGAAGGTCCCAGCCCCCTTCCCTGTTAGCCGCAGTTCCTCTGAAACACGCTGGCAAGGGACCTCCAACCTCTCCTGCCTGCTCTTGTCACTGAGGTGTAAGCAGCTGTTGCCTATGCCTACCCCTCCCCACCAGGCCAGCCAAACTTCAGGGGCCTTCATCAGGTTAGTGCATGCTAGGCAAAGGGAATCTATTTGGAATGGCTCTTTGGGACCCAGCCAGGGGTGCAGCCCAGTCCAAGCAAATCCCATGAATCTGCTCTGGGATTTGCACTGTCTCTCCCAGTTCAGTCTCCTCCTGCCCAATTCCAACATGTTGCCCATTTGGCCGTACCCTTCCTGTGTGGGGGGGTCTCATTCCCAGCACTTACCATGGATTAATGAAGGTCCCTTCACCAGCTCTGCTCTCCAATGGGCTCACCAACCCCCAACTTCATCATGGCTGTGGCTTCTGAATGGCGGCGAGAATGAGTTTTGGGCAGCTCTGCCAGCCTGCGCAAATTCAGGTCGGCACAAACTTGGTGGGTCGCAGTGAAAACTGTGTCCTATAATTTTAGCTGTTCCAATTGTAGCCCTGAGACTGCATGTTTGACAAGCTTTTTTACATTTTAATATCTTCCTGTCTCAAGAGGATCCATCTCCCTCTGTCTGGTTCTCTCCAGGATGTTTTTATTCTGGTATATGAGTTATTTTTCCTGGGAGGCTTTGTATTTTGTTGCTCATTAATTGGCCATCTGTAGCTCCTCCCCATTAAAACAGTTTAATATAACACAAAATAATAAAGAAAATTCAAAATATAGGAATAAAGAAATTAAGCTGCACTTACATTTGTAAACCTTTATGATTGCCATGAAGGGGACAAGAGAGAGGAAGGTTGTTGTGCAGAATAACTTGTACTAAAGGAATCACTGATATCAATTGATTAAATAGAATCTTTTTCTGTTTATGCATCGTTAAGAAGGAACTGATCCAGTGAGACTTACTTTTGCCTGGTTTTGAGGATTCTATGGAAAAGTGACATTGCATTGGCACTAAACAGATTCGTAATTCACATTGCTACAGCCTTATTCAGGTAGTGTTTTCTACTAAATTTCATCATATTTCCCACATTTCCCACATCTCCATATTTTGACTTGAAATTAGAGATTTCTCTGCATTTTTCCCATCCCTCCTCTGTAAGCAAGACTTTTCTCTATAGGTACTTGCTATTGGGTAACACTCACCCACAAGTCCCCAGAAAAAGACAGAGAGAGAGAGAGAGAGAGAGAGGGGAGAGAGACCTGTCTCAGTTGTGATCATATCACCTTCAGTACAACATATACGTATATTGCATGACATTGCTTATTTATCAAATTGAAATTTATTAGAAATGTTAGCTCATCTTGCAGAGTACTCAAAGATCATGTTATTCATAATCCAACATGTTTCTCTTTGTACCAGATGCATACTTTTATGTACAAAAGCAAGTATCAGAGAAACACATGTGTATAATCTATTTTCAAGATTTAAATAATATCCGGATGCCTGGGTCGCCACAGAGTTGGGACAGTAAGACACAAGCCTCTCTCCGTGAGTCAGTGCCATTCATGGCCTTCGAGGTGAGAGAACAAAGCCTTACCAAGAAGCCAGCCCTCCCTGCAAAACCAGCACTATGCGTGGAGATGCCACCAGAATCTGGACAGCCAGACCCAAGCCCCTTCTGACACATCGGCTGGCAAAGGAGAAGAGTCAATCCTCCACCCACTCCACTCAAGGAGCTGATCTGGGAAACACAGGCTGCTATGATAGCTATTTAGGTGAAATGCAATTTGATACTTGGGATGCTTTGGTGTTTTACTGGCCTTGCAGGTGTAGGGTCAGTGTTCTTATCATCTATTCAGAGGATGGCAGCAGTAGGCAGTGTGGCATCTAGGGGGAATCTCCCTCTGAGGGTGGTAGCAATTGTTAATTCCCTATAGTCTTTTTGAAGTCATTGATTGTTTTCATTATTTTGTTGGGTTGGAGTTTGTTCTGTTTTGTTTTGTTTGATTTTATTATATACAATGGCAGGAGCAGCTATTTTAAAGATAGCAAGCTATATTATGGTAGTTTATTTGGATTTACTATTGTTTTGTTTTGAAGTCCATCATTGCATCCATTGTTTTGTTTTTGAGGTTTCTGTTGTGTTCTGTTCTGTTTGATTTTCATTATGTCTTAGGGTATCTGCATCTATTTTGAGGACAAGAAAGGTATTATGGTAACTATTATTGATTTTTTATTGTTTTGAAGTCTTGTATCACTGATTTCAAAACAATTTGCTTTGTTTGGTTTTATTCTGTTTTATTTTCCTCAAATTTATCCTCTTTAAAATAAAAAAAAAGAACTCTACAAAAATATTAAATAAGAGCCCAAATACATGCAACTTTGTATATAATATGTGATTGATTCTACAGGCCATTGAGTTCTGTAAGAAAAGTAGTTTTGGAGGGATTTTCTGGTTTGCATAATTCTGAAATTTTGGAGAATTTCATACTGTTTTTATACAAATTTAACACTGATGAAAAACACAGGATTTTGTTATCACATTTTCAACCAAAGATACAGTTACAGATTTCTTATTAATTGTTTAAAATATTTTCTATCTTCTCAAGAACATTTCACAATTGGAGTGTGCAAAATTTATTATTATTTTTTTTCCCTTCTTGAACTGAATAGCAACTGCATTACTTACAATAGCACGGCTACAATATAGGACTAGTTTACAATATCAGATAAAAAACAACAACAAAAACATCACCAAGAATTCTCATGAAATCAGCACATGATTAAATGTTAGGATTGTTTTTTCCTTTCCATTCACATTTTTTAGTAACTGAGAATTTCTGGTTGGTAGAATTACAGTAATGTTATTTGAGATCATCCATGTGATTCCATGTTTTTTTTGGGGGGGGTTTCAGGTGAATGATTAAGGAGGATTGGTGCTTTGCCAAAGAGAGACAAAGCTGAAAATTAAGAAGGGAAAACAACTCTTGTTTCGTAGCTATTGACCATACAGGAAAGAACCAAGCTCCAGGTGACTGCACATTTTAAGACTGGGAGGCAGTATAAACTGAAATGTACAATCAGAGAAGTGACAAATTACAGTTGGTCAGGTGTCTGTTAGCTAGCCATTTTGGAAATTAGGATTCTGTCCTCCCACACAGATTTGGAGGCAGAGACCTTGTCTTTTTCCAAAGATTTCATTTCAAAGAAAAGGCTTTCAGGTGCTTTAGAGAGACATTCCTGGGTTGTAAGAAATGAACATATACATCACAGAAACAAAGGAAGGAGTCCTAATTATATGTCTGTTTTTTGTAAGTGTTCTAGGAACAGGGGGCCATGGGCCTATTTTCTCATGTTAGCTAAAGCAAAGAGTATATTCTGCTGACAGCATTGAATTTCCAGATCGGCTTTGCTATCATAAGAAGAAAGATCACCCTAAAAACATAATCTTATGCTTCTAGAACCTGTGTTAGAGTTTTCTACTCCTTTAATACAGAGTTATGGATGTAACCAGGAATTCCAGTTTTCAGCTTCAATTAATGTGCTGTGATCTGGATGATTCTGGATGATCATAACCAAAAGTAACTCTTTTTTGATTTTTAGTAAACTGCAGCATTGTTTCCATAACATGTTCCCATTAAGATTATTGAATGTGAAATTCAATTCCATGAAACAAAAACACTGAATTCAGTAAAATCAGTTAGTATAAAGTTTTCTGACAGAAATCATGTGCTTCCTTAAATTTTTGTTATTTTATTGTCTCAACAATTAATTCAGATATTCACACAAATCTTAAAACCTCCCTTCTCTTGTCCATTCATTACATTTTACAAATTATTGTAAAGCCCAATATCCAGTTCTGTCATCTCTTTTTAGTTTTCCTCACAATCCAAAATATTATATTTGTAATCCCATTGAGACGTTATTGGAATCCCAGCAAATTAATTCCAATCTACCACCACTAATGCAACCCGGGGAAAGTAAAAACGCCAAGACATATTCCAAGTTAAGGGCAGCAAAGAGGTCCTAGTGCAGTCCCCATGAGGACATGTGGACAAAGGCCTTGATCCTAGGCCTCTCCCAGCATTTATTATCTTATGAAGAAGGTGGGTGGCTCAGGGTTGAGTGACAGTGAGGATGGTGGGAATTATGTGAGTAACTTGTGCTGGCTGGCCAGGCCCAAGATTGGCATCTCTGTAAATTGCAGAGATAAAGATATGTAGAAGAATCAATTTACATAATCCAATTTAGGTAACAATGGGATTATTTTGGGGGGCTATCCCTTCTGTTCTGATATGCAAACTCTTGTGCCCTGGGGAGT